>CM076583.1:739511931-739763921 GCA_034641835.2 Pinus albicaulis | reverse complement strand
ATTATGCATCTCAATCTAAAGAGGCTCGAGATGAACAATGGGAAATAGTCAAGTGAAAAAATAAGAACCCAACAAATCTTCTAAACAACCCTAGCCTTCACACCATCACCATGCATCCTTTATTCCTTCTTCTTGAAATTACAACCCCTTGCCTCAATCTAGGGCCTCTATTCCTATATCCTCTAATATCTCTGGGATTTTAGCCAATATCAATTTTTCCCTGAGTGACTTTCAAATCTCCAACGAGCCTATGGAGGTCTTAAAAGATCCACCTTACTCAATCCAAACTTGTATCTACTATCAAAAAATATATCTTAAATAGATTATACATCTCCCCACTCCCCCCTTATTTAATCTAGTAATTCTTCAAGATTTGACTCACGATGATCCCATATTCCTCCTCTTCAATCTACCCCCTCGCTTCCTCGAATCCCTTAGCATCCTCGTTTGCTATAATCCTGACCAAAACAAGATAAAAAAAAGCTACAATGCCGTTAGAAGAAATTTAAAGGAAAATTAAAAAGAAGTCAAATGAAGAGGTTAATGATGAAGAAACACAGAAAGACGGGGCAATGGGCATCCAACAACCAATGGAATCATTCCCAGGGAAAGGGAAAGCATCGAAATAACCTCATAACAGGTAGGGAGAGTCAAGGGCTATGCCACCCCTTTATAAGGTAAATAATGAATTTGGTCTCTTGGTATTGCATAGGCCTTGAGAATGGTACAAAAATAAATACAAAAAAAATTTAATAAGATCAGAAAATACCATAATCATATTAATCCAGGAGACCAAAGCAAGCGAGGAATAAATGAGATCCATAATCATGAAATTTTCCAAGGATTTCAAAGAGGCAACAATCAACGCGCAATGTCCATCAAGATTAATATGCACTGTGTGGAATCACACAATTCTAGACATCCAAAATATCCACAGAGATTAACACTAGATCAAGACATATTTTCATATCAAAGTAAGTGGAAAAACTTACACAATCTACAACATCTACACCCTTGTTCACTATAGAGACAAAGAGAAATCATGAAACTCTATAACAACCAATACAGAAGCATATGGCGACTATTTTTTTATACTAGGCAATGACTTCAACCTTTTTATGACCATTGAAGAAAAAATAGGATGTCTCTACCCCCCTGATTCAAGTAGAGACAAGCCAAAAACTATTATGATTTATCACAACTTTACAAATGTCAAACAAAAGAATGACAAATTCACGTGGAGCAATAAATGAATAGGAATAGGAAACATCAAAGAAATTTTGGACAAATTCATTGTACTTATGGACCTCATTAAAGGAACTAGAATTGTATCTTCCTAGATACTTTCTACAACAATATCCGATTAAAAGCCCATCTGTTTAAATTTGGATGAGAGAACAAATATCGACGCTCTTCCCTTTTGTTAAAACCTCCTCTAATCCACACATAAAGAATAAAAGAAACTGATTGAATGGGTTTGGCACATAAGAGTATTGGTTCATTGAGCTTTATCTAGGAGACAAAATGAAAGCTTGTTAACTCCACTAACAAGAGCTGCGAAAAAATGAACTATATATAACCAACACAGGAAAAGAGTGGTATCCAAAGTGAGTTGATAGAAATGCAAAGAAGGTTGGAAAAAAAGGATGAGACAATAGAAATCCAAGCAAAAGAGAAGGAGAAGGATTTATACTAGAATACATATGAAATTAATAGAAAAGAAGAAGAGGACTAGAGAATCAAATATAGAATTTTATGGATCGAAGTAGGCGATAAGAACATGGCCTTATTTCACGATCAAACGAAGGCCCGAATAAATAAAAATAGTGTTGACTCAATCTATAGCGAAGGAAATGTGCTCATCGAAGGCCAAAAATTTGTTAAACATGAAGCATATATGCACTTCAATAGATTTTTGACAATAGATCCTAAACTAGCCAATTTTGAGAAAAATATGATAATGATCCCAAAAGAAGTAAAAAACAAATCTAAAATTGATCTCTCTCTTTTTTTTCTTTTTCTTTTTCTTTTGAGGAATAAACTCGTGGAGAACCCGGGCGCACTTTCCCATAATATCTGGATGGTACGCGCGATAAACCGTCGGCGCTATATTACGGCGCCTAACCCCAAGGGACTCAAATTCAGAATCGAACCCGTGACCTCCCTGATTACGGAGAGGACCCACGTCTGGCTCAGACCAGTTGAGCTATCCCTTGGGGCTTGTCTAAAATTGATCTAACCAAGCTAGTGGAAAAATAAGAAATGTAACAAAAAATATGGAATCTACACCCTGACAAAGTGCCACGTCTAGATGGATTCACCATCTCCTTATATCGATCTTATTGGGAGATCATAAAAAAATACCTCCTTAAAATGATCCATTGGGCACAACATAAATTCAAAGTTGTAGGTAACACCAATTGAAGTTTTCTTGAATTAATTCCCAAATAAACTAGACCCTCATCTAACTGATTTCTACCTATTTCAATGTGTAATTGTTCTTACAAAAATTTGGCCAAAATCCTTACAAACCAACACAAGATCCTCCTCCCCCATCTGATCTATGAAAACCAGGGTTGTTCAATTAGAAAAGATATATAGTAGACAATATACTCTTAGTACATGAAGTAGTTCATGCAAATATTTCTACAGAAGTGCAAGGCTTCATCCTTGAGCTTAACATGGACAATGTCTTTGATAGGGAAAGGCACTCACTCTTTTTTGTTTTAAAAAAGTTTAGCTTTGCTAACGAATTTGTTGATATGATAAAATATTGTATTAGCAAGCCACATATAATATATTTAGTAAATGAAATACCACACCAATTCTTCCAAACATGAGGGTGATAAGGCAAGGGTGCCCCCTTTCACTCTTCCTATAAAGCGGGTTGATCATTGGGATCCACTACAACAGAGGGGTAAAAAGTCTAAACCACTCCCAATTTGTTGATGACACATTATTAATAGGAGGAGCTTCACCAACAGTGGCTAAAAGAATCAAGACAAACCTGTACCTCTTTCTTGAAGCATCAAGAGGCTTACTTAACAAAATCAAGAGTAAAATATATGGATGGAACACCCCCTAGAACAGTCAGGTGAATTTCTCAAATATTTGAAATTCCTTAAAAATATGAGTGGAATCACATCAAGTATCTAGGAATTCTAATATTAAAGCAAAGCACAAAGGCTAAGGTATGTGTAGAGACAATAGATAAGATGAATACAAAGTTTCAATATTGGCAGGTTGAATAATCCTAATAAAATCCTTATTATCTGCTATTCCCATTTATCAATACGAAATCCTTCAAGCTCCTATCAACATCCAAAAGCAGATTGAAATTCTATTAAGAAAATTTATGTGGCGGGGAGGTAATAAAGACACAGAGAAATTTCACCTCCTTATTTGGAAGAAGGTCATATCCCCCTACGAAAGAGGGGGACTAGCATCATGCAACTTGAACATGTGAATATAACGAGCTAGGAGTGAAAATCCTTTAGATATTAATCACTAAGGAGATAAATATAGTGGAAAAATGTTATAGAAGGATAATATTTGAACACCTCTAAACATCATATTATCAAGTCTCACATACCTCCAAGAACCTACTCTTCAATTTGGAAACTGTACAAAATGGCCTCCCTCTTATCAAATATCACACTTCCAGAATACCTGGGAATGGAAATGGGATTGAATTTTAGGATGACAACATTCTACCAATTATGTCCTCAATCCTTAACCTTCAACAACTAAGGAATTGCTGTGTATAAAGAGGTATAGCAAACTTGGCACAAATTCATCCTGGGAGCAAAATGGATCAGCTTGGAGGGCCTCGAAACCTCCACCTCTTCTAGATAGAATTTTCCATCAATGGAACTTACTCACTAGACATTTAAAAGATGTTGCACCAATCCAAATAACTTAACAAAATGGATTCAAATGGAATTTAAAAGGGAAATATTATACAATCAAAAGTGGATACAAAACACTCTAAGAAGAGCAAACCCAACTGCCCAACTAGCCACACAATAAAATAGTATGGAAAGCTAAAATTCTGCCCAAGATCAAATTCTTTACTTGAAATTTTTTTAGGGGAAAGATCCTAACAATAGAAAATCTAAAGGAACACAATATACAAGTCCCATCAAGATGTCCCATTTGCATGAACTCGTAAGAGACAAACTAACATTTGTTTCTTTCTTTCCTCATATCTCAAACATGTTGGAAGTCCTTGCTCCATCCACTACCAGTCCATCCAAATTTTGATTTGAATCTCAAAAATTTATTTTCTCATTGGAATAAAAATTATCCCTTCCCTCTTAAAAAGAAAAACCCGATCAATCATTTTTGGCTCAGTCTTCGAGCATTTCTTTACTGGAAAATTTGGCTAACTAGAAATAAGAGCATATTAGATTTAAAAAATCTAGAAAAAGAAATATTTTGGCTAAAGTAGATGGCCTTACAATTGAAGCCATCCTCTCAAAAGGAAACAACAAGATGGATCTACAAAGCTTACAGGAGGCGAAAATTCAATGGCTCCAATTTTCCCTCACAAAAGCTTCTCAAGTCATCCACAACCCTCCCAAAAGCCCTCATCTCCTTCAAAATTGGAAAATAAGACTGAATGATCAAGACTTCATGGTTTGGTTAAAAGAGCATAAAATGGATTGTATTTTTTCAATGGAGATTCTAAAAATAATTTGGGTAAAGCAAGAGCAGGGGAATGATCATAAATTATATAGGAGAACGAGTAAAATTTGAATGGGGGCATTGGACAAGACTAAAATAACAAAGTGGAAGACTACAGTCTCCTTTTGGGTTCCATCATTCTATTGTTTTTTCAACAAAAACCCTCCAAAAATTGTTCTACACTAGAATTTTGGAGCCTCGTGATCTTACGATTTGTCATTCCAAGTTGATCATAGTCGATTGGTGTTTTTATAAGTTTTCAAGTATTCTTATGAGATTATAATTGGTGAAGTCACTTACTTACACATGCTTGTATTTTTATACACTCACCTCATTTTATCAATCTTAGCCTCCCATTTTATCCTTTGAATATAGACATTGCGCAGTCTGGGAAGATAATGCGTGTGTGGTCCTTGGTAACAATGATTGTGTAGTATTTAGTGATATAAATTGCACATATCTAAAACATTGTGCAATCCCTGATCACAATTATTGTGTAGTTAATAGGGATAGTGACTACACAATCCATGTGGACAATCATATGCACAATTTCAGTTGAAAGTTTCCTTCACTCTTAGTTACAAAAGTATCATCATCATAATGATTTTTCTCAACTGTCGCTTTTGCGCGCTTTTTCTTTCATAAGTGTCGCTTTTACTTCTGCGTCTGTCATTTTGATTTCTTTCACTATCACAAGTGTCACTTTCCCTTTCTTTCTCTTTTTCATGTGTCACTTCCACTTTATTTATCTTTTGCAAGTTTTGTTTTCACTTATTCTTACTATCGCATGTGTTGCTTTTAATTTTTTTTCACTCCTGTATGTGTTGCAATTTAGAGCACCGCTATAGGAATATCTAACACATTCTTCTACATTAGATAATCATATATATCTTAAGAATATGTGCTAGACACTCTCCTGCAACTTAATGCACTTTATGGTTACAGTTGACACTTTTGTTGTAACTGGTATTCTAAGTGTCACAAAGCTACATTTCAACTTTTGCACTTAGAAATAAGTGTCGAATTGCTATCATTTCAAGGTATGCATGAGGATTTTGAGTATGGTACATTCTATTGGCTTGTGTTTGATGGTATTCATGTGTGTGATTCGGTTTTGGAACTTGTTTATATAATTGTTTCTCCTTGTTCCATTGTTCTAATACTTAGCCACTTTTGGAGTTCATCCTTGTCCTCACATCTTGCATAACTCACGAGTATACTTAATCTTCCAGGAAATTGATGAGTAATCTACATACTCCTAAGTCTCAATGATGAAATCCTTACCTCTCAGACCTGTGCACTCTGCTCATCTTAAGGACAATGTTGGGGAAATATATTTCTATAATTTCCAACATTAAATTATCAATCTGGGGCTTCTAAGCTTCGAGGTACAAGCACAGGGAACGCAGGATCAGAGCATCTGACCTAAAATAGAATGTGAAATCAATTTACTGTTTAAGTATAGAATTACTATTTCTAATTTCTAGTTTGAAACTAATCAATTGATGAAAACATGCTCAAGAAATACGAATAAAAAATTCTAATTACTGTTCAAAAACTAACTGTAATCTACATCTGAGCAATATTAATTGCAACCCAAGAAATACAAATTACAATTTTAAATCGTAATCTAATTAAATGAAAAAATAAATCTAAGATATGTTTAATCTAAGTAATAATTTGAAATAAGCCTATGCTAAATCTCAATCTCAACATAATTCATTCTCACTCAAATGATGTTTAAACTAAAGAAATTGGACAATTCCAACAAAAATACAACTAATCTAATTCTCGGGACGTGAGAAATCAATAAGCATAAAAATGAAATGCAACTCTCTTTAAACTAACTATATTCTGTAACTAACTCAGAAATCCATTCTTATAACTAAAACAATTAAACTTAAGAAATATCGATTTCTGTTAGTCTTCAATCTTAACCAAACTCCAATCCTATTCTAATCATGCTAACTTTAACACACTCAATTTGCAACCAACATTTGTTTTTCTATTTCCTTAAGCAATTATCACATAATAATAATGATGCAAAACTTGGTAATGTATGGAAAATAGACATAGCATAATCAATTCGTTTTTTACTCTTGTGACACGGTGATTAACTTGTATGTTTCCTAATTAACACTTGAATAATCTAACTGTTTAAACTGAACTATGATATCAATCCTATTGATCGGAATGTAAACAAAAGAGAAATGATTGCGCAAACTAAGGAATGTAAAAGAGAAAATAACATCTATATAAACTATGAAAACAATCCTGACCTTATGAATAAAAGAGCTGAGTACTGAAAGATTCTAATCATTCATCTAAAGGAAACTTGTTGCAATTCACTACTTCAGAAATCTTCAATTTGAAACCTGGCTACTGCAAAATCAAATTCACGCTTAAGTTTATTCTAAAAATCAATGTTCAACTAATCTCTATTAGGCTATGGAAAATAGGAAAGCTTCAATCGAAAAGGAATTAACTTGCTAATCTAAACCTCGGGTCATGAACACTCCATTCTACAATCGTTCCAAAATAACCACACACAAATCACACTCAATTACCCATAATAATAACATAAATGTATTTAATTCAAAAATCAAAGCCTATTCTAATTCATAACTACAATAATCAAACTTCAGGAAATATGCAATTTGACTCAACCTCTCTCTTAAACAAACCAAATCCCTAATAAAATCGATTATTAACATTTAGTTTTGTTATTTATAAATGTTCCTCATAGCAACATGATGAAATACAAGAGTGCATAGATCTATTTTGCTCTCGGCCTATTAGTAATCAATGCTTAAGTTATTTTCAGATCAGAATTACTTCTCCATAGCCTGCATTCCTAAAAGAAAATAATTTATTTTTCAAACATCATGATTTAATATGACTCTTTCCAGTACTGAATATTTGAGGAATGGATGCTTATGATATTTAACTCATATGTGAAAATAGAGTTTTAAGTACCGAGATGATACTGGGTTCCACACAAAAATTCATTCTATGACCCTCAAACTTTGCATACAGATCCTATGATCTGGAAAAGTTATAAAACTTGTTTCTAGGTGGTGGTGGGACCTTGCTACTCCTGGAACAAGTTCAAGTTAATTCAATATGATTAAAAACTAAATAGAACGATAATACTCACAGGAATTTACTGTTGAATCGAAATTGTATTAAAATTCAAAATATAACTTTAAATGCATACATCCTTGCTGATATTCTGAGGCAAATCTCCACAAAACATATTAAAATAGTTCCTGCATTCTATCCTCCTATACACAAATATCATCAGTCTTTTAGAAAGTCCAACCGATGAAAACTATGCATAACAAATTAACTATAAAAATTAAATAAAGACATCAAGGCTAATTATGTTGCACAAAATCTCTTGGAATAATATTTACATGGATCTTAGCTAAGTTGGGCTGAGTTGTAAAAATTTTTCTTTATTTGATCATAAGAGGCTTATCCAAACTATGGTTGTGGCCGAAGATAGACAAATCCAAATTTTGACCCCGATTATGTACTTAACTTTGTACTGGAATATTCCCCTGGCCATAACTCATTCATGGTAATGAATTTTTCCAAACCTTTTTTGGGTTACTTGAATGAGGGTGCTATGAAAAAAACCCATGTGTCATAATTTCAATATTCTTTCCTGTTTGATCACAAAATTCATATTTTAACCTACAACAATCTCATTCCATACTTAACCTTGTAGTAACTAGTTTCAATGACTTGTGAAGAATTTCGGCGACAAAGGCACTTAGCAAGACTGTCATTAACAAATCATATTTAATCATATAAGAGTCAAGGAAAATAATAATAACCAACCATAGAGTGGAAGAAATAGGTTATGGAATTAGGGTAAGAAATAGGTTATAGAATTAAGGTAAGAAATGGGTTAAAAGTACATGAATATATGTTATGAATGGTAGCATTGTATGATGAAAACATGGGCATTTTTAAGGCCCAACATCCCTCCATACCTGAGTATTTGCATGTCCTCATGAAAAAAAGCACTTTTCTCATTTATATATTTTATGGCATCGTAGATTTGGGTAGGGTTGGTTCTTGTGGAGCAACACTGCATGAAGATTTGAGGGTGTTGGTTCTTATGGAGCAACACCATTCTTATTTGACTGCCATAGATTTAATTTTGAGATTGATACAAATTGAGAATAAACGATAGATATGGTAGGAGGTGATGATGAATGAGATGATAAGTGATAATGGAAAAGGTGGGTGAGATGAGGTGGTGATGGAAATAGTGGATGGGATGAGGTGGTTGCATACACTACTCTTGTGAGGCCAATGCTTATGGATGGTTACTTTATGAAGGGAAACAATGGCTTCATCCTTTATTGAATACATTCAATTGACAATATTTGTGAATGTAGGAGGGGAAGGCACTATAGTTTCTGATTTTCTTATATGAACCAATATCTTTTCTTTTCATGACTGTGACCTTATTAGAGTAGCATACATTCTATTATGAATGAGGAATTTACAAATGAATGGTATATGGAAAATGGAATATGTGGTGGTTAATCATCAAAGATTTCTTCAATCTCTAATGAATTAAAGAATCTTAAGCCAACTTTACCTCAAGTTTCCTTTACTTTTGATGTACTTGCTTTTGTAGGATGAAGTGGAATATGAATCAAAACACGACTAAAATTTGGAGTTGGAATGACTGTTGGTCTGGAGATGGAATGGTTGGAGCTGATGTGTATAGTGATATGGATATGCTGAAGAAGGATGAACTGAAGAAAGTAAAGAATGCTGAAAAATGAAGGTCCCCTTCTCCCCCATGCCCAAGGAGTTGTATGTCCCCCAACAAAGAAGGAAGGTGAATTCTGAAAATGATGATCAAGCTGCTGTATGGAAACCTTTATTGAAACAAGATGACTGCTACAAGAAAAGGAAATGCTGGTACAAAGAACCAAACTTCTACAAACTTATGTTGAGATCTCAAAACCATATAGTCTTCAACTGCTACACACCCATGTGCAATCTTGCTTATGTGAATAAATGGTGTCGATGTCCAACATAAGAAAGAATCATTGGATTACCAACCATTGATTATGTCGTTAACCAATGCGAGATATCCCACCCTTGATGTGAATTGGAATCAAGGCACCAGGTACATTCTACTAGCCATGAATAGATTTGTCGGAGTAGAATGGACTGCAGAATTCATCCACTAAGAAACATTGATGTATTTCCTTAGTATATGATGAGGATACCTACCATTAGGGTATTCAAGCTCCTACATACCTTATATAACCCTAACCTTAATCCCATATAATGTGCTAATGTCGATGGGACAAGGCTTGTTGGCAGTTGGGCCTTAAGGAATCCCACATCAACCAACTCGAGTAAAAACATAAATACATGAAAGATACATGATTTGAAGAACTCACAGATTTAAGAACTTTATTTGGAACCTTGCCCGCCAGTTACTTGGTTTTCAAGCAAAGTTCCTATCTAGTTGCTCCATACAAGTTGGTTTTCACAAAAGGACTTATTTTTCTCTTCACTATTTTCATTTATTTATTTATTGCAATACTAAATTTCCTATTTCACTGAAGAAAATATATCCTCCTTCAAGTGAAACATAACTTCCAATGAATCCATGTGCATATTAGGTACACAGATAAATTCATGCTCATATTTAACATATAAAATTTAGAATATACATGAGCATGAAAAATCAATAGCTTTGAAAGATGTGATACAAAGAGTATTTGAATATGAGAGTGGTGTATTGACTGGATTTTGATCTAGAACCAATGCTTGATGTAATCCCGATGGTATTGGTCCATTTATTCTTTTAGAACACTTTGAAAGTCCTCCTTGGTTGTGCCAGGTAGACTTGGATAATTGGTCTCTGGAATGCATACAAGGCTTACTGCTGGGCATGGTGAAAGCTCTTCGATCTCAGGTTCAAATGGATTCCCCTCATCAGATTTGGTACATTGTTTCTTAATCTCCTTGGTAGATAGGCAAGGGGAATCAAGGGAGACTTCCAAATATTTTTCTGGTTGTGGAGAGATAGATAATTTCCTGAATGCGGTCAGGATGAACTCTTCCTGAGAGGCAGATATCCCAGCTACTGCTAGGATTTCAGAAATTTCTTCGAGGGACTTTCTTCAAGCTCTCAATAATTTTTGAATTTATCCTGCTGGTTTATGATCCCTGTCTCACAACATGGATTAGTACAAAGGGTTCTTACAACACCCCAAAAATGTTTTGTCTTTAAAGGGCTTGAAATTTTAATCTAACTGAAATAAAAATAATTGCGGTAAAAATCACCAAACTTGCATACTTGGACAACCAAAATTTGGAGAAACCCCACCACAGTGGATGTGTGGCTCTTTAATCACGTCTTACCGTACACTCTCCGCCCTCTAATTTCCCTGCAACTAAGATCACATAATTTTTTTTTTTGAAAGAATCTATGCTTTAATCCATTTAACACCTCCCTGGAAACATAACCAAAATGTTGGGGAAATATATTTCTATAATTTCCAACATTAAATTATCAATCTGAGGCTTGCAAGCTTCGAGGTACAAGTGCAGGGAACGTAGGATCAGAGCATATGACCTAAAATAGAATGCGAAATCAATTTACTGTTTAAGTATAGATCACTATTTCTAATTTCTAGTTTGAAACTAATCAATTGATGAAAACATGCTCAAGCAATATGAATAAGAAATTCTAATTACTATTTAAAAACTAACTGTAATCTACATCTGAGAAATATTAATTTCAACCCAAGCAATACAAATTACAATTTTAATCGTAATCTAATTAAATGGAAAACTCAATCTAAGATATGTTTAATATAAGTACTAATTCGAAATAAGACTATGCTAAATCTCAATCTCAACAGAATTAATTCTCACTCAAACGATGTTTAAACTAAATAAATTGGGCAATTCAAACAAAACTACAACTAATCTAATTCTCGTGACATGAGAAACCAACAAGTATAAAAATGAAATGCAACTCTCTTTAAACTAACTATATTCTGTACCTAACTCAGAAATCCATTCTTATAACTAAAATGATTAAACTTAAGAAATATTGATTTCTGTTAGTCTTCACTCTTAACCAACTCCAATCCTATTCTAATCATGCTAACTTTAACACACTCAATTCGCAACTAGCATTTGTTTTGCTATTTCCCTAGGCAATTCTCACATAATCAAAATTCTGGAAAACTTGGTAATGTATGGAAAATAAACAGAGCATAATTAATTCGTTTTTACTCTTGTGACATAGTGATTAACCCGTATGTTTCCTAATTAACACTTGAATAATATAATTGTTTAAACTGAACTATGATATCAATCCTACTGATCGGAATGTAAACAAACGATAAATGATTGCATAAACTAAGGAATGTAAAAGAGAAAAGAACATCTATCTAAATTATGAAAACAATCTTGTGTAGAAATTATATAACACATGCATGTATATATCTAGATTCTCCTGATCTAAAAATATTTATCTTCTTGCTAAATACATAATCCTTCCACTGTTAATATTTTGCAGAAATTTAAAAACTCAATTGCAAATACATGAAGCAATAAAAACAATCGCACACAACACAATTGTTTAAGGGGAAATCCTGAAGCTTAAAACCCCAAATATCATATATTATGTATCATGGAGATCATGTAAAAATATCATACAAAGCTTAGTACATCAAGCTCTCAGTACAATCAATCGTCACACACTAACGTGAAGAAATCTGCAAATCCATGCACTGATTTCTTGCCACCTGATAGCCCGCCTCCATTGCGAAATCCCTACTGAAGAAGAACCCTGAATGAATTCAAATTAGCCTTGCCTTGACTATGCAATCCCCATTTGCAACTCCAATGTGTGTGTGATGTAATCAATGCATCATTATAGTCACAACGGATAGTCCATCTCACCCTTTCACCTATCTCTCCACTGGGTCTCCACTGGAATTGACATGCACTGTAGTTAACTGCTATATTTGTTCAGTTGATTAGTGAGTTATTATTTGTGAATTAATTAACTAATTAATTCACTCCACTCTCACTAGTGTATCATTCAGTTAGACTAGATACAATTAGCTCAACTGAGTTTAATTCCATTAACTGAGTTAAGTTGAATAAAAACTCCATGAAATACTCTTCCAACTCTGTCATAACTTTTCCACTTCAGTTCTAACTGAGTCCTCCATGCATGAACCACCAGTAAACCATAGGAATTGCGTAATTCCTTCATTCCACTGATTTTCCAAATCTGTATACTAAAATAAAGTGCTCCAAGAGAATAAGTTGATATTTAGAGTCTGATTATTATTAAGGGCTAATAATAATCGACACTTCTATTTTTAGATTGACGATCTATAAATAGAATTTTCCCAATAGTCTAAAAATAGAATTTCATCTATTTTTCCAAGTTGACCAACCATCCACAAATAGCATCCTGAAACTTCTGAAATATGATCACCATGTCTAAAAAAGACATACTCTAAAAATAGACTTACACCTAAAAATAGCCTGCGGTCCCACTTAGTGAAGGTGACCGATTTTCACTAAGCTCATCATCTTGTTGAATCTCAACATCCTGACCTTATGAATAAAAGAGAAACTACTGAAATATTCTAATCATTCATCTAAAGGAAACTTGCTGCAATTCACTACTTCAGAAATGTTCAATTTGAAGCCTATCTATTGCAAAATCAAATTCACGCTCAAGTTTATTCTAAAAATCGATGTTCAGCTAATGTCTCTTAGGCTATGGAAAACAGGAAAGCTTCAATCGAAAAGGAATTATCTTGCTAAGATAAACCTCAGGTCATGAACACTCCATTCTACAATCATTCCAAAAGAACCACAAACAACTCACACACAATTACCCATACTAATAACATCAATGTATTTAGTTCAAAAATCAAATCCTATTATAATTCATAACTACAATAATCAAACTTTAGGAAATCTGCGATTCGACTAAACCTCGCTCTCAAACAAAACAACTCTAGAATAATTGATTAATAACATTCAGTTTTGTTATTTATAAATGTTCCCCGTAGCAACATGATGAAAGACAACTGAGCATAGATCTATCTCGCCCCTGGCCTATTGGTAATCAATGCTTAAGTTACTTTCAGATCAGAATTAATCCTCCAGAGTCTGCATTCCTGAAAGAAAATCATTTATATTTCAAACATCATGATTTAATATAACTCTTTCCAGTACTGAATATTTGAGGAATGGATGCTTACGATATTTAAATCAGACGTGAAAACAAAGTTTTAGGTACCGATATGATTCTAAGTTCCACGCAACAATTCATTCTATGAACTCACACTCTGCATACAGATCCTATGATCTAAAAAAGTTATAGAATTCGTTTCCAGGTGGTGGTGGGCCCTTTCCACTCCTGGAACAAGTTCAAGTTAATTCAATATGATTAAAAACTAAATAGAACCATAATACTCACATAAATTTACTACTGAATCAAAATTGTATTAAAATTCAAAATAGAACTTTAAATTCATACATCCTTGTTGATCTTCTGAGGAAAATATCAAAAAAAATTATTACAAAAGTCCTTACGTTCTATCCTCCTATACACAGAGATCATCAGGCTTTTATAAAGTCCATCCGATGAAAACTATGCATAACAAATTAACTATAAAAATTAAATAAAGACATCAAGGCTAAAATTATGTGGCACAAAATATCTTGGAATAATCTTTAGATGGATCTTAGCTAAGCTAGGTTGAGTTGTAAAAAACGTTCCTTATTTGATCACAAGAGGCTTATCCAAACCATGGCTATGGCTGAAAATCGACAAATCCAAATTTTGACCCCGATTCTGTACTTAACTTTTCACTGGAATATTCCCCTGACCATAACTTATTCATGGTAATGAATTTTTCCAAACCAATTTTAAGTTACCTAAATGAGGGTGCTCTAAAAAAAACCCGTGTGTCGGAATTTCAAGATTCTTTACCATTTCATCACAAACTTCATATTTTAACCTACAACAATCTCATTTCGTACTTAACCTTGTAGCAACTAATTTCAATGACTTGTGAAGAATATTGGCGACAAAGGCACTTAGAAAGACCGCCATTAGAAAATCATGGTAAAATAATCTTTAATCATAGAAGAGTCAAGAAAACTAATAATAACCAACCATAGAGTGGAAGAAATAGGTTATGGAATAAGGGTAAGAAATGGGTTAAAAGTACATGAATATAGGTTATGAATGGTATAATTGTATGATGAAAACATGGGAATTTTTAAGGCCCAACAGACAACCTCCTCCACATGCACATTGAGCCACCTTGAAGTCTAGACCATCAATCTAGCTGCTTAGCCTTTCCAACTGCGTAGTTCAGGGTTCCTACTGCCCTATATTTTGCATTGCATAATTTCAGTGAATAGCAAGGCCATCCCTCTGTCACTATCATGCCCAACTACACAATCCCTTAAGCTTCCTCTTCAACTATTGTGCATTGTATAATTACAATGCCCTAACATGCCTCATTGTCTCCCTAACTTTCTCAACTGTGTAATACCTTCATCTAGTGGGCCTCCTCCTATGCATTGTGTTGTTATAGTGGGAAGTAGGTCACCTCTATGTCACTGCAACTCTCAACTGTGCAATCCTTGGAGTCTACCTCTCAATCAACGCACATTGCACAGTTACAGTGGCTAGTCCTGTCCCTCTTTCTTACTGAAACCCCTCATTGCAGAATACCATGTCCTATCTTTCCTCTTACTATTCATTGTGTAGTTCTAGTGGATAGTGAGGTCATATCTTAGTCCCTGTGATGCTCCACTACACAGTCTTTTCCTCCTCTTCCTTGAGCACATCACACTACATATCCTCAGCCAACAAGCTCATCACCTTGTCTTATGGACTTCCTCATAATTCAGAACCTTGATAATACTTCCCTAATTATGCATTTCATAGTTTTAATGGACAATGTGGTCATCCTTGGGTCCCTATAGTCCTCAACTGCGTAATTCTTAGCTTCTTGCTCTCAAAACCCTTGCCCGTTTCCTCACCACAATCAAAATCTTCCATGAGCAAGAAAAGGTAGAATAGGTGGTTTCCGGACTGATGTTGGATTTTCATGAGTGGATTTCATATGTAGGTATTATAATTTCAACATGTCAAGGTTATCATCAAGGGAGCTAATTAAGGATAGGCTACAAGAGAGCACTTGCGAAGAAGGAGCATAAGAAATAACCATCATGAAGGACATGAAGGAATCTTGGACCAAGGAAAATACATGACAACTCATGTTGGCTTAGAAGGTTATGAAACTCATCTAGACCCTTTGGAGGGTGAAGATGAAGAACAATAAAATATCCATCAAGAAGAAGTTAAAGTCATAGCAGGAAGGAGAAGAGCTTGGCATTGATGAAATTAAGTTTTATGTCATCGTCGCCAAGTCATGGCTTCTCAAATTGTCACCACAAAAGTCATAGGTGTCAATGTATTTTGTCATATCACTCATGGAATGTAATTATGTAATGGGAAAATATAAAATGTGTGAAAGACCAGGGTCCCACGTGGAATGTGAAAAGTCAATACAAAGTTCTAAAGTTAGGTAGAAGCTCAAAGGGGGCATAGGAATTTGAAAATTCATATTCACGGAGCTCAAGATTGATAAGGTAGGTCAAGAGTCACATGAGAGGTGGAGAGTCACCTTATTTTTTACAAATACACCCTCATAGCTCAAGGTAAGGGACTGAGGAATTTTCACCTTGGCTTCTTTATTTTAGCATAAGAGAGAAGAAATTTCTTTGGAGGCGAAAGTGGCGGCTTAATGTTCCATTATTGGGTCTAGTATGACAACATTGTAATTGTATATATTGGTATTTTCACTTAATATATGGATATCTTAGAGCCAACACACCTTAATGCATATGTCATGAATGATTGTGAGACTATTATTTCATTGTTTGCGGTGTATGTTTATGTTTACATGTATGAATGAAAATGAACTATTTCGTTGGATTTGGTATGCATCTTGTTGAATGTGCAATGTTACTTGATTTTACTATCATTGTTATCTTGTGAATTAATTTGTAAGTTAATCAATGATTATTTCATGCTCTTGTGTGTCTCTTTTAGGATAGTACTACTAACTTTCTTCTAGAGGCACACTCTCTCTTTTCCCTCCCGTGAAAGTACCTTGTATGCATTGCAATTATATGCCTCACAGTGTCAACTTACTTTCTTGTTTCAAATATTGTTTGTATGATCTCTTGTGTTGATAATTGCAACCAAGGAAAATTACTAAGGATAATGGAAACTGACCATGTTTCCTGGTTGGGGCGCCTACTCCAAACGGTGTGAGGTTTAGTTGGGATTTCATACCAGGGAGACCCCCTGTGTTGGCAGACTTCCAACATCGTCAATGCATTCTTCGTGAGCTCCAAATTAGTTGTCTCATTGTTCTGTGGGACTTTGTATTGCTAATTAAACAACTAGTCAAAGTCATAAGTTATAATAATTCTAAGCTTGGTCAAACCATAACCTACATCCAAACTCAACTAATGCATTTGGGAGGGGCTTCCTTTTATCATGTCTTAAGAGGCACCAAAAAAGAATCTAATAACTACACAATTAGAGCTTGTCCGAGACCCAAAGGATAGGTAAAAATCAACTCAGAAGTTGATAAAATTCTAATCCCTTGACCATGAACATTGATGTCATCCCATATTTGGAACTTGTATTTCCTTCCACAGGTTCAAAGTCTGCACCAACCTCCAAAGCTGAAAACTTCAGTGATCATGATCATGAAAGTAAACTTTGGGGTCAAATATCCCCCTCTCAAAATATCCTCCCATCTGTGAAGGAAGGTATGCACACGCTAAATCTCCATCTTCATATTTCCTTACGATTAGGTGCATATATTCTTATCCCTCGAGCCCCCTACGCCATTTGAATAATCGAGTTGAGCTTCTATTTAATCCACCCCTCACCCACATTATCTATCTCGCTCTTTTCTTCAAATCCTCCCTCCCTCAACCCTTTGTTATACCTTATCTTTATGTCACCCATTACTCGTGAGTTTCTTGTAATGGATCATTCAAGATCCTCCAAATCCCACTATGTTAGCTGTCAAAGCCTAAAATCCAAGTTGGCACGAACTAAGGAATTACAAAAATGTTGGAACGAATAGTGTGAGCAAGTTGTTAGCTTTGAGATTGACAACTTGCAAGATGATGCAACATTAATTAGAGAGATACTCAACCAGAAAAATCAATGTTGTAGACACATTGAAAAGGTGATCCTTGATCTACAAGAAGTCATTGATTCCCACCATCGTCGCATTTGAACTCTAGAATAATGAGTCTCGTTGCTGGAAATGAAGTATACAAAAATATTAGACTCAAACAACGTAGAGCACACAAGAAAACTCTATCAACCCAACCCAAGAAGAACAAGTGAATATTAACAATGAAAAAGCATCACGAGTCCTTAGAGTAATATTGTATTAAATAATGAAGTGAAAATATGTATTTCTCCTTTATTAGTTTTTAATATGTTATACTAGCAGTGCAATAGCAATAAATGAAGTTTCTTTAGTACGTAGAAGTCACATAGCTAGAACTCTTCCATTAGACCTGCAATTTTCGTTTGCATCTATGTATATAGGCTTTCAAGCCTCACTTTATTTTTGGAATTAATACAAGATAATTGCTTCTATCACAAACAAAAAAGTTATATTGAAAATATTATGACATCATTATTTTAATTCAATTCAACTTATCATATAATTACAATTAGTGCAATCATATACCCTTGATGGGGGTGCCTCATCTAGTACCTAAGCGCACTAAATGCACAGTTAAGGCGGGTATGAATGACAAGTTTTGGATAGAGGGACGACTAGAAATCAACTTTCCCGATGTGTCATCACACTAGTAGGATTGAGGAACATCAACCCATTGCATTTAAGTGGCCTTAAGTGAGCTCTCCTTTAAGTAGTTAACCACCCTAGTGTGTTAAATTTGCAATGAAAGCACTTAAGGGAGTGTAGGTTTATACTGATCCAATATTGTTTGAAATTTATCTTTTTGGATTTACAGAACATATTCGAGAATGTTTGACTTGCCAAGGAGGATTTATGTTGCATTTATTGTCGAATTTAGTGTGAGACAAGGAAAAAGATCTGGGTGTTGTGCAATTATTCTCGAGCGAATTGAAGGACAAGGACCTCCTGGCATGGTCCCTTTTCCTTTGAATACAATGTTTTCCTACCTACAATCAACATTCACCAACCTTACAAGTCGCAAAGAAAGCAACATTTAGGGTATAATATGTGTAGCTCTCAAAAAACCTACACTCCTCAACAACATATACACTTTAGTATATTGTCACTTTCTGTTTTTTTATTCTTTCTCTTGTATATGGTTGAATTTTAGGCATTTGGTGTTTTATATTTTCAAAAATATTGACATGTCTCTCATCATTTGTGTTCTTCCAGAGTGTCTCCCTCTCACCTAAGCCTCTTCTGATGGTCACCTCTTTTGAACGACCTTCGTCCACTTCTCCCCCTTTCACACCCAATCTTCCCCTATTCCTTCAAAAATATTGATGCCTAGATATATGGCTCACTCAAGATAGGTCGTTGCGGGCTAAGGTCCAAACATCAACACCCAATCTCGAGCCCAAGCCCAAGCATCTATGGATTGATACCTCAGACACACTCTATTGGTAGTATAACATGCGATTTCAGATATTAGGCAGGAATTGGTTGATCAAATAAATGACCATTTCTTTTCAAAGATCACAACAGAAGTGGAGAACTTAGTTTTGAACTTGGGCACTCCAAGGACACGACACAACTAATATCTACACACAATTGATTTATATTGGCATGTTGTTATTTTACCGCAACGAATGTAGAGATGAGGTCCTCCTTCACATGGAGGATCTCCATTTTATTTATTCAAAGCATGTATGAAATAATGAAAATAATGAAAGCAACCCTATTTTGTGACAGGATCTGCCACCTCCTACCCAATCTACCCCCCCAATCCAGTTGTTTAGTCTCATGATCTTTCCTTGGCATGATGCCACTGGTAGTAAGCTTACTAGTTTATATCATTTATATTATAAGTATCCTTTGTTTTAATGTATATATGCTTTTCATGGTTTCCACAAACAGTTTTTGTAATTTTTACATTGATGAGGTTGGCCACCGCCAACTCCATATATTTATTTTGAAACACTTTAGCTTGAACCTTTATGTGTGTTGGTTTGATTTCCATGCAGATAGATCAAGACTTATTAAGGTGTCAATCTACAACATGAATTTTACATATTGTTGGGTAATTTAATTGTGAGTTAAATTACTTAACATTGAATTATAAATCTAGGTTTGTATACTTGTGAAGTACACTTGCAAAATATATGTTAGGATTCAACTTTCAATTTAAGAGTAAATTAACCTATTGAAATGATTGCTAGATTGAAAAATCCTATTCATGAAAAATGTTTAATATGCATATGCACACACTTTATTTTTCAAAAGTATCAAATTCAGAACTTGGAAATATATCTTTTAGTCTATGAAATTGAAATGAAATTAAAATTACTCTATTGACTTGAAAATAAATCTATTCTAGTGACATGAAATTAAATCTATCTAATCAACAAGAAAGTAAATATATTCTAATGGCTTGAAAGTAAATTGAATATAGAAAGCAAAAAATCATATACCAAGAAAGCATTGAATTCTTAAACTATGAAATTTGAAGGCAACCCGTTATGAAAGCAATGAGAGATCAATTAAAATTACTGATGTGTGCATTGTCAAATTAAAATCATCCATGACTATCTATGAATCTAAAAGCAAACAAATTGAAATGAAATGAATCTTTAACATGAATTAGAAATCAATGAATGCAATAATGCTTAACCTGCAAAAGAACATAAATAGAATAAGCAATAAAACATTTAATCAAAATACTTGAAACAAACATTGCAAAAAAATAAAGTAATCTATCTTGCAAATGAAACATTAAAATACACTCATACTCATTAGGTGGCCATTCTGAAGTGCACGAGAGGTGGAAGGTTTAGGAAGTTGTTGATCAAACACAATATATCATCATGAAGGCATAAAGATACTGAAAGGATTGTATTTATAACATTAATAATAATCATAACATGAAGCATTAACATATCCAATCTTTAACATTCCAAAAATCAAGCATAAGCATAGCTTTTGCATTCCAAAATGAGATAAATAATTCATAGATGTACCTCCACAAATCTCTCCTCGATACACAAATATCTTATGTGGTTACAACCATGTGTTAACATCTAACGACTAACATCTCTTCAAATCCTTTCACTAGTTTTGATAGGAAACACTTATGAAAACTTCCATGATTACTCTCCATGGAATGTTCTTGATCAATGATCCAAAATATTCCTCAAATATTCAAGAGTTTGAAGAGGAAATTGGAATTTGATACTTAGAGGCCAAATATGACTATGCTAAAATCTCCAAATAGGCCTACACACATCACAAAACTCATCCAATTTTCTATATATAATTGAATACATGTTATTTTTCTAATATTTAACCATAAATTCACTATATATACCAAAATAAATGTATTGAAAAATAATATGTCTAAACCCATATTTAATCATGAAGATGGTCTTAGTGCATAGTTATGGAGTTGTGGAATATGGTAAATACTTAAGTGAAATAAAGGAAAATAGGGTGAAATGGATCACAATTTGGAGACCGAAAATTCTCCCAAATTGAATATGTTGCATGTCCTCATGAAAATTCGCATTTATTGTCATGGATTGAAGTCATCTCATTTTTTGTAGCCTTGAGGTGTGCAATATTTGTCAACAAGTCATTTTTTTGAATTTGAGATACCCTTCAAGACTTGAAAAGTTTTATTCAATTATTTCTTTTCTCAAGGGCTTGCTATTATTATGAGTCTAATTTTTCTAAAAGATATTTAAGTGGAAACTTTTATGGTTGGTCCATGTGTGTAAACGATGAATACTTCAAGTGTTGGTTCTTGTGTGGCAACCATGTTTACTTCAAGTGTTGATTCTTGTGTGGCAACCATGAATACTTCAAGTGTTGGTTCTTGTGTGACAAGACTTTTATTTTATACTTGAAAATTCATTCAAAATGAAGATACATTCATATACACATCAATCAATCCTTGTTGATAGTTGATCTAGAACATTTAATCGACTGACTATGCGGAGAGGTACCCAAAATTATCATTCCCGCCTCTGCTGCACCCCAGGAAAAAAATGCGAGCTTGGTTTATGTTGTTATCTCTAAATTAATGTTGATGGGTTGCTCCACCAAACAACTTAGAGTAACTATCTCAGGCAACTTTTAACTGAATATTAGCCTCTTCAACTTGAGAGGGCTCTCTCAAAGGTAACTAATGATTATTCAATGACAACTCTATTAGATGGCTAACTCTACGACTGTAACTTAATTATGATTGATTGTAGGTTGAAAATACAAAAGACTTGCTACCATGGGGCTAATGGAGTCAACATCAGGAAATTCAATGAAATAATTCTTCTTGTGGAAACTGAGGCAAATGAAAGTTTCAATGAAAAGATGGTACACATACACAACATAGGAAGACACAACAATTTAACATCTAAAGGAAGAACTAATAATAGAAACAACATTTAGTTGGGAGAAGCATGCTGGTCAAGAAATTATGGGGTTATGGAATATGGAAATGAAAAATGGTAATGAATATCCTCCCCCATCTGAAGGTGTTTTCTATCTTTTGAAAGAGGGAGGAAAGTAATGTTACATGAAAATTTTTCCAAATACATGTCTTTTAGAATTTAAGGAATTAATGATTAAAGATTAGAAAATAACATACCTTCACCTACTTGAAAGTCAATGAGCTATGCATTCATGAGATCTTGATTGTTACCACTAGATCATGGAATGTGAAGTGAAAGAATTTGATCCGCTTATTCATCTCTTGGTTGTATGAATAATGGATGAAATTTGAAATTGGAATCTTTGTGCCTTCTTATTGTTGGAATTGGTGTTGAATTCTAAAACTGAATCTTGATTTACTAGAACATTGTTGCAAGTTGATGAAATCATATAGTCTTCATTCATATTCACGTCATGGCATAATTATTATCTATGTGAATACATTTTGTTGATGTCAACCATAGAAATAAATTGTTGAATTTTCGACCATTAGTGGATGTCGTTAACCAGCACGAGATTTCTCACCATTAATGTCAATGAGAGTTAAGATGCCCAAGTACATTTTTTTTTAACACGAAAGAGTAGTAGTTATATTAATCCAGGCCCGGTCATGGCTAAAAACAAAATATTTACATTTTCATTACAATGCTGATTCTAGGCTTCATAAGTTGCAAGAGAAGTCTCTTTAGCTAGGCCTATTTTTTCTTCAAAATTTCAAAACAAGACTGGATAACTACTGTTGGTTCGGTTAGAGGTGACTTTTTATTGACAAATCTAGTGCTCCCTCATTTAATTATCAACCCTGGGTAAGTCTTTTTATTCCAAGAGTTTTGGAAAAATATATGCGAGTCAGCTGGTCTACAGATGCTCCTTGTTAGTTGTGAAGAAGAATTTACTAACTTCCTGAACTTGTTTATTCTATGAAGGGTGACTTGGATGGATTTTTAACCTAAGATTGAGCAACAAGAATTTGTGTTTCTCTAATGGAATAGAGAAAAAACTTAACTGAATTGAACAACAATCTAAATAAACCAAGCATGCATTGAAATGACAGTACTGGAATTAAACGGAACAATAGTCTAACTAAGCTAATCAGTAATGGAATCGGATTGAATCAACGATCTAGTTAACTAAGCAATAATGAAGCAGTAGTATAACTAGCTATGCAGTAATGGAACAACAGGATAACTAAGCTGGTCGGTAATGAAACAAAAATATGAGTGAAGCAAATTAAATAACTCGTACAACAAGCAATTAAGTAATTTTGCAATGGGGTTCTCTGTATGAATTAATTAAGCAACATTGAGCAATGGTTAAACGCTTCGTTATGCTAGAAAGAGAACACAATTCATAATGGAAGATAATGCTAAAATAAGCTTATTTACAATTTGTAATTCAAATGCAATGACAACAAAGGAATTGGAACTATCTAACAAAACATTTCCGCAAGTCGGAAAATACGATTATACTTGTCCTGCTCTAATAATGCAGTTTCTAACAAGCTTAAAGAAAGAGAACTGTATTTGTATTGAATGGAGATATGTGTTACAACTGCATCAGATTCACAAGCATTGGTTCTGTAACTATTCAAAGTATGAAAATGTGCGTGGAGCTCCCAGAGGTTGGGCCCATACCACCATAAGCCTTAGCACTATAAAAACTTCAAAAGATGATTATTCAAATCTCTATATCACATATAGTGATGTTACAAAACGTAATTAGACAAAATGTTCCTGACTTGTCTATTATAGGATGGATCTCCTATCTTGTTTTTTCGACTCCCCTTCTCCTTCGTCCTTTTCCATTTTAAAGGCGATCTTCAAGAATTTCGAAAGTGTCTCTCAAATGACAGCCTGCTGCACGTGGCTATCATTTGAGTTCTTGAACTCGGATTCACTTGTTTGCCTTCTACCAGTTGTTGGAATTGCTAGGATTTCATATGCTCGCATTCGTTGGTTGGCTTCCATTCCCTGTTGGTCCAGGAATTCTTCTTTCCTACATGTGGAGATAAGAGAAGTCAATTTCCTATTATAAAACATCCTTTTCATCATTAGTCCAATTGTTCCCATTTTCATGATCATTTATTCCTTATTGTTAATGTGAAGAGGGATTCCCTCGAAATTATAACATAATTTGAAGTATATACAAGGTGAGAATCATACCTTAATTTGGGCCCAACATACTCCCCTGCTTACCTAGTTGTATGTCCTCATGCAAACAAATGATTGAGATGTAGTTGTGTTAAGGAGTAGGCAGGGTAGGACTTCTGGTTGTGTGTTCTGAAGCCTTGTTTTATTTTTATGAGTGCAAAGGTAATGCCTATGGCTCCCTCTGGCAATTCGTAATTGTGATTATAATCCTCGGGAGGAAGCCATAGGAGAGGATTTCTATATTTGCATCCCAACCAGGAAGGCCCCATGCTGTAGACTAGGCTGTTGTATGAAAGGAACCTGGAGGCAGCAGCCTTGAAATTCCTGTTATTGAATGGCTCCCTATTTTTCACATTGTTTGTGGAGGCCATCCACTGTTGCTTGGCTGCTGCTAAGGCCACTTCATGAATGTCCTAAAAGTATTATCATGCATTTTCTATGATATCTTTATGGATGGGTCCCAACCTAGACCTCAAACCTGGCCTTATCATGAAGTTCTTATGTTGGATGATCAGTTGCAAGGGTTTCATAGGCTCCCCCCTGATCCATAAATCTAGACTATGTTCTTTTATGGAAGATGCTGTAGGCTTTGGCCCACCTAATCTGGTTTTTGGCAAATGAAAGGAAGGCTTGCAGCTGTACATCCCCTATGAAGGGGCTAGGGTTGCTGTCAGTGTCTTCTTCTAAGAATAAGTTATGCATGTAGAGCTCACACAAGAGGCACTGGACCTGCTCATCCTGATCGTTACATCATTGGAAAAATTCTTCTATGGTGCTAAAGGTAGTGGATTTCCCTGCTCTAACAGCTTTAACCTTCAAGAGTAGATACCGCTCTGTTAGGAACAAGGCATAGTTGGTTGCTGGAGCTCTGCATGATAAGACATCATCATATAGATAGAAAATTGTAGAGATTTGATTCTTAGCTTGCTCTACCTATTCTTGTACCACTTTAACCTTTTCCTGCTCTCCTCTAAGCTGGGCGAATGTCTCATCTTCTGTGACAGAGAGGTCGGTGAACTTCTTTTGCAGAGCTTGATATTATTGTAATGGCACTGCCTCCTTTCTGCACTGTGTTAGTTCATGCCGCACTTGCACTAGCTCATTTTGTAATCACTAGTTAGCATCTATCTCTACTAAATGGGCATAGGCATGGGATTCCTCTGTTTGGATCCCCTTTTCTTCCTGTTGTACGGTACAACAACCCTCCCCATTTCATAATTTTAGAATAAAATTTGTTTAGAAATAGGTCCCCTTTCTTTTTAGATAGAAATAAAAAACTTTGAGGAAATCCGATTATTTTAAAATAAAACAAAAAAAAGATTCATTGTTTAAAAGTCATACATCGCATATCGCATATATCAAATGCAAATGAATAAAAGTGACATTGAAATTTTCGGATCTGATGAAACTTAAGTCTTATATCGCATCGGCACAAGGAATAAAAGTATTCATGTTAAAAAGTCCAATGCGATGAAGTAAATCACAAATCGCAAATCGGTAGGGTCTTAAGGTGTCACATTCGTTTTGCAAAACTCCAATGCGACGTAACTTATCGCAATCGAAATTCGAAAAAGTTATCCTTCATTCGGTCTATTTCATAAACTCTGTTGCGATGTGATTTATCGAAATCGCATTTCAAAGAAGTAACATCACATTTACTTGTTTTATAAAATCCCGATGCGATGGACCCCACCATCATCGCAATCGCAAATCGGCGAAAATCATGTACAACTTAATTCCTTTGGAAATATTTGATGCGATATACCATCATCGCAATCGCAAAATCAGCGGAAAATATGAGATGTCATTTGATTTCCTTTTGAAACCTCCGATGCGATGGATAGTTAGTCTTTGTTTATCGCTGTTTGCATTGCGCATATATTATTTATTAATCGCAATTAGAAAATTCAAAGGGAAAGTTTTACATTAACATTTTAATATCGCCGATCTCCGATTGTACGATCATCATTAATTAGAAAATCAAACGAATTATGTTGTTCGATTCTAATATGAATGCGTGAATGTGACTCTCATGGAGGACATTTAAGTTTAATACGGAGTTAATCAATTTTGATCATTAATAAAAATATTTTAGCATAAGTTGTTTTCATTGCTTCATTTCTTCCCGTGTTTGAAAGGTTTTTCTCATTTGCAGAGCAATAGAACATCAAACCCTCTCATTCACCGAACTAGTGAAACAATACCAGACAAGAAGATGTCTAAGAAGTTTAAAAAAGCAAGAACCGCTACTGCCTCAAAGGCCACTGCCACTACCACAATGCCAAAAGAAAAACCAGCTAAAATCAAGTTGGTTACAGATACTGCATGCCAGGGTCTTGGGAAGCTTTCATGGGAAGATGTTTATAACTTGCTTGAAGCAGAAAACCTACTGTTACAGTGGTAAAGGCGATAATACCAGATGAAGACTCAGATTATGATGCTGAAAGTCCTCTCAAAGAACTTGTAAATTCTTTTCTGCATAGAATTGCAGCTCAGGCGAATATGTTCTCATATTATGATATAATATGATGGGTGATAGACAACACCACCATCACAAACAGAACATTTGTCTCAGCTGCGGGAACAATTTTTGGGTCTTTCAGAGTAGAAGATATCAAAGCAATGTACCATTTTCCAGACCCTCAAAAGATCTATAACAAAGCCCTCATTAAAGATTTCACTGCAAGCAATGAAGTTCAATCGAACCCAATTAAGGAATGGAGACGAGCTCTAGAGAAACATAAAAATGAAGCATCAGGTATGTAATTCGTGGAGTCTCTTGCACCCCCATATTGCTATGCTGCTGCAATGATGTGTAGACTCTTTGGGAATGATAATTCTGCAAGGTTTTCAATTCAGATGGTACCCCTTATTCATGCTGCTATAAATTCTGAGATTATGGATTGGTCAATTATCCTTTCTGATAAGATCGATAACAGAATTCTAGAATATATAAAGGATAAAAATAGTGGAAATACACCCCCATTTCATTTCTGTGCCTATATCTTAGATGCTTTGTGTTTTAATTCTAAATTCCCTATTCTGGGTTGGAAATGGACTTCACAGGAACCTGTCTCGATTCACATTTACCATAAACTCTTGTGGAAGGTTCATTTCAAGAACCATGTATATAGAATTTTCCATGGCTTTATGTTACCCATTTACTAGATCATTTTTAATCAATTTACTCCTCGACTCTATGAAAAAGAAAAGCTTGATATATCCCTAATCGGAAATTGGTTTGGAGAGGAAAATTTTACCTATATTAGAATTTTTGGAAGCATTGTTGAACCCCATATCTTGCCCCTTTATGTCCCTGATAAAATTTTAGCTCAAGCAATATCTTATTAGTTGACAGAAAGAGGAATGTCTAGGTCTTTAAAGAATTCCAAAAAATTGATGTGGCCAACCTTCCCTTTCCATTGTGGAGCCTATACCCTGAATGATTTTAGGCATGCTAAAAAGGAAGTCCTTAAAATAAGAGATCTTAAGCTTACATTTGTCCCAGGCAGGCAATATGATCCAAATAAAGTAGCTTTCGATTTCACAACTCAGGTTCAAATTGCTAGGTTTGAGCATGAACCTGATGAATTTGATGATTTATTTGTTTCAATTGAGAAATTTTCCCAAGTTTATGACTTGGATAAATCTAAGTTTCAACAAGAAGATATGAATAAATTTATGCAATTCAGAAGTCAGAGATTACTGAAAGTTCCCCTTGACCAACTGAGGATTCCTTTACAAGAAAATGAAAGTATGGAAATAGAACAGAAGAAAAAGGAAGATACAGCTAACAAAGCAGGAAAATAAGTGTCTACTAGAAAAATTGATGTGCAAATAGAAAAGAAGAATACAAGCAACAAGCCCAATGTGCAAACAGAAAAGGAAAATATTGGCAGCAAGGCTAATGTCCAGACTGAAAAAGAAGATACAGGTAATAAGCCAGATGATCAGCTTGAAAGAGAAAAAACCACGGAGAAAGTGGTGAATTTTGCTGAAATTATTGTTACTCCCCATTTGCTAAGTCAATATGAACAATTCGCTCAACAAATAGGGGAACAAAATAATCCTCAAGTTGACAATCTGAATGATCAGGATATTGAGATCATTCCTGAACATCCATTAGAAGAAATTGTGTTGAGAGTTGAAGACATTCCTCCTTTGGATATATTTTACAGTCCTAAGCATAGGGCTGTTGTCAGAAAACAAAGGAAGAGAAGGAAAGTAGATCAAGGACCACTTGCAACTTCACAAGTTGAGTTAATGAATGTTGTATGGAAGAATACTGAGGTAAATCCTTCAGAGGATCTTACCAAATTATCACAATATGCAGGTGCTTACAGTGCAGCCACTATAGGTAAAGCTGTTGAAGTCAATCAAATGATAAAGATAAAAGACTTACAGATAGCATTGCTAGAGGAGAAAACAACATGTGATCAATAAAGAATATTGCAGTTGGAGCAGCAGTTGGAAGAAGAAATATGCAGAGCCAAACAATTGGAAGAACAACTGAGTATTGAAGAATAAGCTTGATCAGCAAGCCTTGAATAAACAACAACATTTGTCTCAAGAGGTGTCCAAACTACAAACCTTGCTGCAAAATGAGAAAACTGCCAAAGCAGAGCAAGAAAAAATATTTCAAGCAAGATTGGATAAATTTAAAGATTATCTTAAAATTGACCATTTTAGAACAAAAGCTCTGGAAACAAGTAAACTATTATCTCAGTAGTTGGATGATCTGTGTTCAAAAATTGCACAAGCTGAACCTTTATGTGAAATAACATCTTCCCTCATTGATGAATCAGTCAGTACCTGAATTGAATTTGAGAATGCAGATGATAAGATTTCAGAATTTATTTCATGGCAGGACTCAGAACAAGGAAAGAAGGCAAATCTTCCCAGGATCGAAGAAAGGCATAAAGAAATTTTGTTTGCTGAATGGGATATACAGTTGATTAAAGAAGAACGTGCTAAATCAAGGGCCAGAGCCATAATGAAAAATCTGACACAATTAGTAAATGATAGCTTATATGCTACTAATTTAATTTCAGATTGTACTCTAGGTAAATTTCCACGAATGAAAGAAACTGATAACAGAGGGAAGCATGAAATAATCAACATGAATCAAAAGATCAGCAAAATACAGGAAATTACATGGGATGTCCTATGGACATATTTGATCAAACCACAAAGTCAGAAGATGGCAATCAAATGCCTTTCTAATGCCATAAATTACATCATTCCAGAGCTATCCGATGCCACATACACTAGTCAGTTGCATTCGAGGCTGAGTCATCCAACCGAAGTTAAAGATATGCTTAAAATTTTCCACCTCAGCACATTGAATACAGAAGAAATTCAGTGAATCTGTTTTATTTGATATCACAAGTATTTTCCCGAATCTCCGATGATAGTTTTTAGCATAAGTTATAGTTAAATTTGTTTTGTTAATTTTCTATTTAAACCCCTTTCATGCATTTAGAAAGGGGTACTGAATTTGTAATATTTTGGGCTTTGGATAATACATTTCTGTACTCCATTGACTATCTTATTTTTTATAAAGGATCACATTCTGTGATTTTATGGTGAACTATCTTTGAGCGTTGCATTTCTGTACCTTGAAGATTGTTCTAAGTTAAAGCACAAGATTCCTGTGATTTCATGGTGAATTATTTTTGAGAAATGCATTTCTGTACCTTGAAAATTGTTCTAAGTTAAAGCGCAGGATCTGGATATTGAATTGCATCAAGAGAATATCTTAATGAATCTAGTATTTCTATCGATTTACTATTATTTTCTTTATGTAATGAAATATTCTCTTTGAAATTTGCTATCATTTATATATGCTTGTTTCTCAAATATTTCTTTATCATATCATTTATGAATATCTAGAAATATTCATCTATCATAGTATGTGTAAATGATATATAGAATTATGAATGCGATGTGCTATTCTAACTCTGTTTAATTTCTTAAACAGAGTTATCATTATATGATACTGCATCTTTCTATTGAATAATAATACATTTTCATGGTTATTTGTTCAATTGAAACAATATTTAAGTCGTATTCATATTTAATACCTGGGTTAATTTTAGAATTATTTGTAAGTTATAGATTAAATTAGATAGATTAGCTCAGTTAGTTAGTTCCATTTATCCACTTGCACAAACACTTCATCACCAATCCCTTTATTATTAGGAAACTGGTCCTATAAATCCAGTTGGAGCCACCACACCAAACAGAAAAAGGAGTTGTCCTAAGGTCCGGACTGGGTGGTTTTCCCCCAATGTTTGAAGCAACGATTTTTGAGGCTTCAACATTTTTGGCGCTAGAAGGAGGGCCTAAGCTATGAATGACAAGTAAATCCAAATCCACAGGCCATTCCAAGAGCAATTCACCCTCATCACCTTCTTCAATTTCCTTTACATCTCAAATCTCTAGGGAAGAAATTGAGAAGAACATCAATACAACCACTACTAAAGCTTTATATTTTTCAGACAATCAACCCCTTGAGTCCCCTAAAATACATGCTTTAGTTCATAAGTTAAAAGGGTTCTCATTATCGTTAGAAGAGTTTGAATTATCCAAAAGTAGTGTTACTTCACAATTTATTTCTTCCAAACCTCTCACTAGGTCACTAAGTGAAAAACTTGGTATTCCCCCAAAGGAATTTCCTTTACCTAGTCGAGTTAAAACTAGAAAAGCAGCATCGGAATCAGGTAGTGATATTATTTCTTCATCACAAACTCACTCATCTGCTTCCCAAATTCAAACCCAGAAGAGTATAGTTATTCCAACAACCTCTACTCAAACACCAGTTGTCTCTTCAAGTCCCTCAACTGTTATCACAAGAATGGCACAAAGACCATGGACTAATCCAGGGGCTGTTGAAATTCCTGCACCTTTGCATGATTTTCCATACCATCCTGAAGAGTGGCTGCCAAAATTTAGTCCTGATCTTGGTATACAAGTATAAGAACACATTAATAACTTTATGTTATCTGTAAATTTAAATGTAGAAGGGGAGGAACTGCGATGGATCAGAAGAGCGCTAGGGTTCCTGAATGTTGGGCCATCGACACTGACCCTACAACTGCTCCAGATGCGTTCGGATCCGCCTCAGTCACCACGGAAATTCAAGGAGATGCGAAGATTTTTACAGCCGCAGCTCAATGTGACCCACCCGTTTTCTTCCAGCATTGCAGGCTCTTGGCAACTCCTCGCCAAGCAGCTGCCGGCACTATCAGGCAAGAGGGTCACCGGGTCACTCCACAATGTGACTTCAAAGCTCAGGTGGCCACAGTATTAGTGCAAGATGTTGCCACCTTCTGTGTCCAAGAAGGGACGAAATCTGCAGTCTCACCCACCATTGCGATCCTGTAGGGGCTCAACTTCATGAATGGGCTAAACAGTTCTTTCAAGGTGCCGCCGCAGGTCGAAATTTTTCAGATCTAGGAGGGCCAAGCTCATCTTCCAGCCTCAATCAAAGCAAAATTTCTTTCGGATTTGGGGATGCAAGGATTAGGCACTGATCTGGCACAAAATTGAGGCGGGATGCTGAGGACTTCTGACCACTCACCCTCTGGCTTTCAAATCCAGATCTTACTTCTCTCCGGCAAGATGCTGTTGCTCTGGGTGTATGCTTCAGATCTAGTGCATGACCTCCTGCGAGGGCTTGATCTCAGGTTGGGTATCCCCTATGCCCTTCAGAGACTGACTTACGAAGGTAAACAGCTCGAAGACCCTCTGCCCTTATCTTATTATAGTATTGAAAGAGATGCTTTAGTGATGCTCACCTTACGTCTGCGAGGAGGAGCATCTGGGTAGACATTCTTGGCTCCTGCTTTCTCCTATAAATATTTGGTTTATGCATAACCCTACAATAAGACTCCCCAACCAGCTGAGGCTCCCAAGCCTTTCTTGGTGGACAAAATGAAGGAAACTGCTTCCATTGAAATCACTCATCCATCTCTGGATGATAAATATCAGACGTTTGCAAAAAAAACCATCATATGCAGATTTAATGGACTATGGCCTCGTATTGCCGATCTATACCAGTGGATCCACTCCAACTGGACCAACAATAGCAAGGTATTCTTATGCTCGAAAGGCTTCTTTATTGTTGCCTTTTCCTTCAACGAAGATTACAAGAAAGCCTTAATGGGAGGCCCTTGGTTCTGGGGATCAACAAGACTTTTCCTAACCCCCTGGTTCCCTGATTTCGACCCCTCTTCCGCTGTCATCACCAAGCTACCCATTTGGGTCTGACTTCCAAATCTCCCTGCTCATTTATGGAATTTCGCTGTCTTTCAAGGGATTGGGGATACATTAGGCCTCTACCTGGCTACGGACACCTCTAGAGGGGAGAAAGGAATATATACTTTTGGCAGAATATGCGCAGAAATAGACATTAGCAAAGGGCTGCCTGATCAGATCAACCTCAAATTTGGGGACTTTCATTGGAAGCAAACCTTGGACTATGAGAACACTACTTTCAGATGTCGCCATTGCCATCAGACGAGGCATCTCCAGAATAATTGTGCGACGTTCCTTGACAAAAAGAAGAATATCCCGCGCAAATCCAAATCCAAGAACTTGAAACCATGTGATATACCTCCAATGGATATAGATGTGGAAGGGGAGAATCTGGACCCCCCGAAGGATGCGCCCCCAGCATGCCTAGTGGATCCTGCTGCTCCTCCGATCTCGCAGAAGCGCACTCATGAGTCTTCTTCCTTAGATTCAGACAAGAAGACTCCTCCTTCTACGCAGAATAGTTTGCAAGTGGTTCCTGTCCAACCAACTCACAATGGCTGGGTCACAGTCAGTAAAAAGAAAGGGAAAAAAATGTCGATTGGGAGACTCTACCCATTCTGGGTTGACTCCCTAGTCTAGCTCTCTATGTTATGTTCTTCTTGTTATCTTTTTGCTTATGCCGTAGATACTCTTTGGGACCGAGGTTGATAGTCTATCATTTTCGGCTCCCTTGCTATTTTTCTTCGCTTCTATGCAAGCTCTGATTGTACCATATATCTTTACTTAACATAATTAGTCTTATTCAGAAAAAAATAATAATTTAAATGTTTTAGAACATGAAGATGTTGTGGTTAGGTTATTCCCTTATACTTTACAAGGAGCAGCAGGATCCTGGTATTTTTCATTACCATCGAGATCTATTACAAGTTGGGATATTTTCCAAGAACATTTCTTAACCAAATTTGGAGATGACAGATCAATAGCGACTTTAATTAATGATCTCTCCAATTTGAGAGCAGAACCCAAAGAATCCATTAAATATTTTAATTCCCGATTCAAGAAACTTTGAATAAAATTCCTACAACCTCAAAGCCTAGTGAGCAAGTCCAGAGTGAATGGTATATAACAGCTTTACCTTCAAATATAACAATTTTTGTAGATAGAGCTGCTAAACCTACTTTGGTTGAAAACATGAAGGAAGCAATTGCAGTTGAAAAACGGATTATTGCTTTGGATAAGAAGAATGCTATTGAAGAAAAAAAATCCAAAAGGGTAAGCTTTAAGGACGATTCAAAGAAGAAAACACCTAAAGATCCTTATGACATGGAAGGCTTAGAGAAAGTTCTGAAGACTTTGTCCAATGAAATGATCGAAATAAAAAAAAAGTGGAAGAAACTTCTCCCAAAAGGCCATTCAGAAATTTCAAAAGGAATCAGAAAACTTAATCTAAACCACCCAATTCAATATCCAATGCAAATTCCGATCCAGAAGAAGATGAAGAAGAAGATACAACTCTATTATTAGAAGAAGATGAAGAAGGATAAATAGCTGAATTACATGTGATGTGGGATTTCATTCTTCCTAATTCGGACAGTGAAAAAGAACAAGAAGCCATGCCAGTAAGTAAAAGAAGTAAATCTATAGCAGAGCCTGTCCAAACAGTTCCCAAGAAGAAAAGTTCAACTTCGACTACTAAAGACAAAACCCATGTAAAGAAAATTTCCTCTCTTCCTACTCAAAATCAACCATCATCTTCTAATCCTCCTACAACAACATCTAAGACTCTAGTGGTATCATATCCTATGGATTATAACATTGTCAAAGACATGAAGAAAACCAGAGCGAATATCTCTCTACATGAACTCAACAAACTTAAATATCAACAGTTATTGAAAGAATTAAATGCAACACCTATTTATCCTCTACCAAGTGGTGTAGTTGCCAAAGCAGCCAAAGGATCAGGTAAGCCACCAGATAAAGTAGATGCTACTGATACTGTTCTTATTGGAGAAAGATCAAATTCTCAGACACCTCCTTTTCTTTTGACTTATGAAATCTATAACAAGAATTTGCATAACTACTTAATAGATTTTGGAGCATCATCTAACATAATGCCTACTTCAGTCTGCTCAAAATTAAACATCGAACCTCGGAAATATGCAGTTCATATTGTTCAATTAGATCGGACTAAAGTGCAAGTTGTGGGAGAAATTAATTCAGTCACCATTAGGTTAGCCTCTGATCCCAAGATAGTCTAGAGAATTGATATACTGATTGTGGATATTCCTGAGTTTTATGGATTAATATTAAGCAGGGATTGGTCTGCAAAGCTTAATGGTTACATCGCCACTGATTATTCTCACATATGGCTTCCTCACAAAGGAAAACCAAATCAAATCAAGGTTGAGAGAGAAAAACACATGATGCATATTGTAACAGAATTTGAACAAGCAAATGAACCTGTAGCTTTTAATAACAACATTCTCGGAGGTTATTCTGTTGAATCATTTCTTGGAAATTTCATAGCACCACAATTACCTTTTTCTGTAAATACTTTTATTTCGCAAATTGAAAATTTTTCAAAAACTGATTCTTCAAGAATTGTTAATGTTTCTGATCAATCAGTAGATAAACCTGTAGATAAGTCCTTATTTTGGTCTTTGTATTTTTATGGATCAAAATCCAATGATGGTGCAGGAGCAGGATGCATTTTAATTGATCCAGATGGGAAAAAAATATGCTATCATGTAGATTATAATTTGAGTGTACGAATAACACTGCAGAATATGAAGCCTTGATCCAAGGGCTTTATAAAGCAATAGGGTTGAATGTTAAGTACCTGAAAATGTATGGTGATTCCGAAATTGTTATCAGACAAGTAAGAAACACTGTCCATTGTCTTTCAGATCATCTTAAACATTACAAATCTCTTTTTCAAAAGATTACCACTCAATTTTTAGCATTCAACATATTTTCTATCCCTAGAGCTCAAAATTCATCAGCCGATTTGTTAGCTAATGTTGCTTCCAAGCTCCTCCCAGCTGGAGATTATAGTCCAGATAGGTTTTCAGTTGAATTAATCTTTAGACCTTCTGTGCCAGATAATATTACCAATTGGAGAGTATTTTATCATGATCAAGATATTTTAAATTTCTTGACTTCAGAAAAATGTTATGATGGCCAAATATTTGATGAAAATGATCATGATCTTCAAAACACATCAAAAGACAATGAAAATCCTATTCCTAGATCTGTAGTCAAACTTGAAGACTTATATGATATCAAAGATAGATTCAAAAATGTTACTAATGCTAAACTTCAAAGTTCCATAACAATAAGTCCATGCAATCCTTTTTGGGACAAATCAATTTTGTCAAGAGATTTATTCCTGATTTTTCTCAAATAGTTTTACCTTTGCAGAATATGATTAAGAAAAAATCAGTTTTCAAATGGTTACATAAAGAAAAATAAGCCTTTGGTTTAATCAAATAGGCAATCATTAATGCACCTACATTGAATACTCCTGATTTTTATGAACATTTTATTCTGTATACTTTGGCTACTGAAACATCCTATGCTGTTGTTTTAACACAACATAATGATAAAAAAGAAGAAGCACCAATCTCTTTCTTTAGCTCAAATATGCAAGGAGCAGAACTCAACTACTCCAATGTAGAAACACAAGCCTTTGATGTATTTAAATCAATCAAACATTTTAGACCCTTTCTCCTAAAAACACATACAAATATTATTGTCCCATTCTATGCAGTGAGACAATTGTTAATACAAAAGGAAGTAGGAGAAAAGAGAGCTAATTGGGTAACAACTCTACAAGAGTATGATATGGATATTAAGCTAGCTAAAATTGTTAGAGGACAAGGGTTTTGCAGATTATTAGCTGGAGCTTCCAACATATCAGAGCATCAAGATCAAGATAATACTATTCAAGTAAATCAGATAAGTACTATAGATTCTGAATCTCAATATGCTGATCTGATCTTTTATTTAAAAAATGGGTATGCTCCTTCTAATCTCAGCTATAAAAACAAGTGTGCTTTAAGATTAAATGCCAAACACTTTGAAATCATTGATGATGTGTTATTCAGAAGAAATTATGATTCAATTTTATTAAGATGTCTTGAAAAATCTGAAGCACTAAAGGTGTTGCAGGAATTACATGATGGACCAGCAGGTGGACATTTTGGAGGTGATACCACGGCTCACAAAATAATCCATGCTGGTTACTATTTTCCTACCTTGTTCAGAGATGCACATGATTATGTAAGGAAATGTGAGGTTTGTCAAACTGCTAGTGGAAGACAAAGGAAACCAACCTTTCCTTTACAACCAGTAAACGTTGAGCAACCATTTGAACAATGGCGACTTGATACGATTGGAGAAATTGTTCCACATTCTTCCAAACACCACAAATACATCCTTACAGCAACAGATTACTTTACAAAGTGGGTAGAAGAAATTCCTTTAAAGGTAGCCAATTATGATACAATCATTGAATTCATTGATCAATTCATCATTACCAGGTTTGGTGTACCTAATGCTCTTGTTTTTGAAAATGCATCTTATTTTCCTGGAAATAACATAATGGAATTTGCAATCAAAAGATGTTTCAAATTGAAATATTCAGCAAATTATTATCCACAAGGTAATGGTTTAGCTGAATCAACAAATAAAAATCTTATCAAAATCATCAAAAGAACAATTGATCAAAGTCAAAAGAACTGGCATAAATCTTTAATTTTTGCATTATGGGCCGATTGCATAACTCAAAAGGTTTCAATAGGTACTTCACCTTTTAATCTAGTCTATGGAAAAGAAGCTGTAATACCATCAAACCTAATATTTCCATCATTAGCCCTAGTTCAATTCATTGAAGAGAATCCTTCATCATCTATTCAATTGAGATTTGACCAAATTATTAAATTAGAAGAAGATAGAGAGAAAGCAAAAAGTGTTCATGCCAAACATCAACAACTCCTAAAATCTTCTTTTGATTCAAATTATATTGGATCCAAAACTTTGCAAACTGGTGATCTTGTTCTGAAATGGGACAAAGCACATGAAGATAAGGGTAAGCATACCAAATTTCAAAAAATGTGGCTTGGACCATTTCAGATCGTTGAAAAGATAAGCTCATCAACGTTCATATTGTAAGATTTAACAGGAAAGAGAGAATCTCTTCCTGTGAATGGGCTTGTCTTAAAAAAATTCTTTTCTTAAGAAGGTAACCCCTTCTTACTTGTACATATTCCATTATGCAAGTGTGTTTTTTTACGAATAAGGTTGTTAATATTCTTTAATTGGATTTTTGATGTTTGAAAATATCTTCGAAAAAATATTATAAATACTTATTTTATGTAAATAATATTTTTTAAGGAAATGATTTCAATTTTTGGGTAGTTTAAAATAAAATATTAAACTTTGAAAATTTGTTTAAACATTTGCAAAATATTTTGAAACCTTTAGAAAATTGTAAATCATTATAAGTTTATTGAGCAGAGAAAGGTTATCCATAAAAAGTAAAGACTTTTTCAAGATTTGGCATTCAAAACTCTAAAAATTGTCATCCATTGATTCTTAAGGAGAAAATCAGTTCACCCCATCCATTAAGGCTGTGATTTTTTAGAATGTAATTCGAAGAAATTATATGTCAAAATTAAGAGATAAGAGGTCTCATCACGAGCCTGCTTACCATGATCATAAGAAGTAATAAAACTGACATTACCAATACTGCATACCAAAACATGGCAATGGCTTATAATTATAAGACAAGGGGTCTCATCATGAGCCATCTTGTTCAATTTAATTACAACTAGTGAATGGCATTGTTATTAACTGGATACCAAACCAGAACAATGGCTTTTAAATAAAAAAAGAAAAAAAGAAAAACATGAGATAATATGTCTTATGAATTTATCTTTTAAAGAGTCATGATCTTAGTTGGATGGGACAATGAATGATTGATGGTTAAAAGGTAACCCTGTAGAGACTATAAACGTTTTCGGGTAGTAGAGGCAATGCTTATGACAATAGAGTATATTACAAAAGCTAAAATTGGAAAGGCCCTTTACTTTATTATTATCAACTAATCAAAGCTTGAGAAAACCCAAAAATGTTTTTATTCTTAAGGAGTTAGAAAGAAATTGTAAACGATTTTTATTATTTTTTAGAGTTAGATTTTATTTAAATTTCTATTAGATCGTTTTCATCATCTTTAAAACTTTTTACTTACTAAAAATATAGTGTTCATTTTATTTTTTCAGAGATAATTGTTTCTTCCAGTGAATCGCCAATTATTGTACGATACAACAACCCTCCCCATTTCATAATTTTAGAATAATTTTTTTTTAGAAATAGGTCCCCTTTCTTTTTAGATAGAAATAAAAAACTTTGAGGAAATCCGATTATTTCAAAATAAAACAATAAAAAGATTCATTGTTTAAAAGTCATACATCACATATCGCATATATCAAATGCAAATGAACAAAAGTGACATTGAATTTTTTCGATTCGATTAAACTTAAGTCTTATATTGCATCAACACAAAGAATAAAAGTATTCATGTTAAAAAGTCCGATGCGATGAAGTAAATCGTAAATCACAAATCGGTAGGGTCTTAAGGTGTCACATTCGTTTTGCAAAACTCCGATGCGACGTAACTTATCGCAATCACAATTCAAAAAAGTTATCCTTCATTCGGTCTATTTCATAAACTCCGATGTGATGCGATTTATCGCAATCACATTTCAAAGAAGAAACATTACATTTACTTGTTTTATAAAATCCCGATGCGATGGACCCCACCATCATCGCAATCGAAAATCGGCGAAAATCATGTACAACTTAATTCCTTTGGAAATATCCGATGCGATATACCATCATCGCAATCAAAAAATCGACGGAACATATGAGATGTCATTTGATTTCCTTTCGAAACCTATGATGCGATGGATATTTAGTCTTTGTTTATCGCTGTTTGCATTGCGCATATGTTATTTATTAATCGCAATCAGAAAATTCAAAGGGAAAGTTTTACATTAACATTTTAATATCGCTGATCTATGATTGTACGATCATCATTAGTTAGAAAATAAAACGAATTATGTTGATCGATTCTAATATGAATGCATGAATGTGACTCTCATGGAGGACATTTAAGTTTAATACGGAGTTAATCAATTTTGATCATTAATAAAAATATTTTCGCATAAGTTGTTTTCATTGCTTCATTTCTTCCCGCGTCTAAAAGGTTTTTCTCATTTGTAGAGCAATAGAACATCAAACCCTCTCGTTCAGCAAACTAGTGAAACAATACCAGATGAGAAGATGTCTAAGATGTTTAAAAAAGAAAGAACCGCTGCCACTACCACAATGCCAAAAGAAAAACCAACTAAAATCAAGTTGGTTACAGATACTGCATGCCAGGGTCTCGGGAAGCTTTCATGGGAAGACGTTTATAACTTGATTGAAGCAGAAAAACCTACTGTTACAGTGGTAAAGGCAATAGTACCAGATGAAGACTCAGATTTTGATGCTGAAAGTCCTCTCAAAGAACTTGCAAATTCTTTTCTGCATAGAATTGCAGCTCGGGAGAATATGTTCAAATATTATGATATAATATGATGGGTGATAGACAATACCACCATCACAAACAAAACATTTGTCTCAGCTGCAGGAACAAGTTTTGGGTCTTTTAGAGTGGAAGATATCAAAGCGATGTACCATCTGCCAAATCCTCAAAAGGTCTACAACAAAGCTTTCATAGCAGATTTCACCACAAGCAATGAAATTGAGTTAGACCCAATTAAAGAATGGAGACGAGCTCCAGAAAAGCATAAACATGAGAGTTCAGGTATGTACTCTGTAGAGTCTCTTGCACCCCGGTATTTCTATGCTGCTGCGATGATGTGTAGGCTGTTCGGGAATGATAATTTTGCAAGATTTTCAATTCAGATGGTACCCCTAATTCATGTTGCTATAAATTCCGAAATTATGGAATGGTCAGTTACTCTTTCTGATAAGACGGTGAACACAATTATGGACTACAGAAAGAATAAAAATAGTGTGAATACTCCCCCATTTCATTTCTATGCCTATATCTTAGATGCTCTGTGTTTTAATTCCGAATTCCCTATTCTGGGTTGGAAATGGACTCCACAGGAACTTGTTCCGATTCACATTTACCATAAAATATTATGGAAGGTTCATTTCAAGGATCATGTATATAGAATTTTCCATGGCTTTATGTTACCCATTTACCAGATCATTTAAATCAATTTCCTCCTCGGCTCTCTGAAAAAAAAAAGAAGCTTGATATATCCCTAATCGGCAATTGGTTTGGAGAGGAAAATTTTACCTATATTAGAATTTTTGGAAGCATTGTTGAACCCCATATCTTGCCCCTTTATTTCCCTGATAAACTTTTATCTCAAGAAATATCTTATCAGTTGACAGAAAGGGGAATGTCTAGGTCTTTGAAGAATTCCAAAAAATTGATGTGGCCAACCTTCCCTTTCCATTGTGAAACCTATACCCTGAATGATTTTAAACATGCTAAAAAAGAAGTCCTTAAAATAAGATATCTTAAGCTTGCATCTGTCCCAGGCAGGCAATATGATCCAAATAAAGTAGCTTTCGATTTCACAACTCAGGTTCAAATTGCCAGGTTTGAGCATGAACCTGATGAATTTGATGATTTATTTGTTTCAATTGAGAAATTTTCCCAAGTTTATGACTTGACTAAATCTAAGTTTCAACAAGAAGATATGAATAAATTTATGCAATTCAGAAGTCAGAGATTACTGAAAGTTCCTCTTGATCAACTAAGGATTCCTTTACAAGAAAATAAAAGTATGGAAACAGAATAGAAGAAAAAGGAAGATACAACTAGCAAAGCAGGAAAATAAGTGTCTACTAGCAAAATTGATGTGCAAACAGAAAAGGAGAATACAAGCAGCAAGCCCAATGTGAAAATAGAAAAGGAGAATACAAGCAGCAAGGCCAATGTCTAGACTGAAGAAAAAGATACAGGTAATAAGCTAGATGATCAGCTTGAAAGAGAAAAAACCACAGAGAAAGTGGTAAATTCTGCTGAAATTATTGTTACTCCCCATTTGCCAAGAAAATATGAACAATTCGCTCAGCAAATAGGGGAACAAAATAATCCTCAAGTTGACAATCTGAATGATCATGATATGGAGATCATTCTTGAACATCCATCAAAAGAAATTGTGTTGAGAGTTGAAGACATTCCTCCTCTAGATATCTTTTACAGTCCTAAGCATAGGGCTGTTGTCAGAAAACAAAGGAAGGGAAGGAAGGTAGATCAAGGACCATATGCAACTTCACAAGTTGAGTTAATGAATGTTGTATGGAAGAATACTAAGGTAAATACTTCAGAGGACCTTACCAAATTATCACAATATGCAGGTGCCTACAGTGCAGCCACTATAGATAAAGCTACTGAAGTCAATCAAATGATAAAGCAAAAATACTCACAGATAGCATTGCTAGAAGAGAAAACAACAGGTGATCAACAAAGAATATTGCAGTTGGAGGAACAGTTAGAAGAAGAAAGAATCAGAGTCAAACAATTGGAATATCAACTGAGTATTGAAAAGAAGAAGCTTGATCAGCAAGCCTTGAATAAACAACAACAGTTGTCTCAAGAGGTTTCCAAACTACAGACCCTGCTGCAAAATGAGAAAAATGCCAAAGCAGAGCAAGAAAAAATATTTCAAGCAAGATTGGATAAATTTAAAGATTATCCTAAAATTGACTAATTTAGAACAGAAGCTCTGGAAACAAGTAAACTATTGTCTCAGCAGTTGGATGATCTGTGTTCAAAAATTGCACAAGTTGAAACTTTATGTGAAATAACATCTTCCCTCATTGATGAATCAGTCAGTACCAGAATTGAATTTGAGAATGCAAAAGATAAGATTTCAGAATTTATTTCATGGCAGGACTCAAAACAAGGAAATAAGGTAAATCTTCCCAGGATCGAAGAAAGACACAAAGAAATTTTGTTTGCTGAATGGGATACACAGTTGATTAAAGAAGAACGTGCTACATCAAGGGCCAGAGCCATAATGAACAATCTGACACAATTAGTAAATGATAGCTTATATGATACTAATTTAATTTCATATTGTACTCCAGGTAAATTGCTAAGGATGAAAGAAACTGATAACAGATGGAAGAAGGAAATAATCAACAGGAATCAAAAGATCAGCAAAATACAGGAAATTACATGGGATGTCCTATGGACATATTTGATCAAACCACAAAGTCAGTAGATGGAAATCAAATGACTTTCTAATGCCATAAATTACATCATTCCAGAACTATCCAATGCCACATACACTAGTCAGTTGTACTCGAGGCTGAGTCATCCAACTGAAGTTAAAGATATGCTTAAAATCTACCACCTCAACACATTGAATACTGAAGAAATTCAGTGAATCTATTTTATTTGATATCGCAAGTCTTTTCCCGGATCTCTGACGATAATTTCTAGCACAAGTTATTGATAATTTGTTTTGTTAATTTCCTATTTAAACCCCTTTCATGCATTTAGAAAGGGGTCCTGAATTTGTAATATTTTGGCTTGGATCATACATTTCTGTACTCCATTGACTATTTTATTTTTATAAAGGATCACATCTTGTGATTTATGGTAAATTATCTTTATGAGTTGCATTTCTGTACCTTGGAGGTTGTTCTAAGTTAAAGTGCAGGATCTGGATATTGAATTGCATCAAGAAAATATCTAAATGAATCTGGTATTTCTATCGATTCACTGTTATTTTCTTTATGTTATGAAGTATTCTCTTTGAAATTTTCTATCATTTATATATGCTTGTTTTCTCAAATATTTCTTTATCATATCATTTCTGAAGATATAGAAATATTCATCTATCATAGTATATGCAAATGATATATAGAATTATGAATGCGAAGTGTTATTCTAACTCTGTTTAATTTCTTAAACAGAGTTATCTTTTTATGATACTACATATTTCTATTGAATAATAATACATTTTCATGGTTATTTGTTCAATTGAAACAATCTTTTAGTCGTATTCATATTTAACACCCGGGTTAGTTTTAGAACTATTTGTAAGTTATAGATTAAATTAGATAGATTAGCTCAGTTACTTAGTTCCATTTATCCACTTGCACAAACACTCCATCACCAATCCATTTAGTATTAGTAAACTGGTCCTATAAATCTAGTCGGAGCCACCACACCAAATGGAAAAGGAGCTGTCCTAAGGTCCGGACCGGGTGATTTTCCCCCAATGTTTGAAGCAATGTTTTTTGAGGCTTCAACACTTCCATAACCTTCTGCTTAGTTTGGTTGGATGTTTCGATGCTATTTTCCAGTTCTGTTTGTACTTCAGCCTCGGTGGTGTCTACCAGGTTGGTCTGTACTTCAATTTCAGTAGTGGTTATCAAATTGGTTTGTGTTCCAGTTTCCATAGTGCCGGCTAAGTTGGTTTGTATTTCACTTTCAACAACATTTGCTGGTTTTTTTTGAGTCCCTGCAATAGAGGTTTTTGTTCTTGGCTTCCTGGCCCTTCTTTCTTTTTTCAGTTGCTTCCTCAGATATTTGACCAATTTCTCCAATCCCTTGCAGGTATTTCTTAATTTCTCAATTCTCCTCTCATTTGAACCTTCACCTGTTCTTATTTCAGTAGGTGATAGGGGAGTAGAATTCTCTTTTTCAGGGATAGCATCTAGAATGGTGTTTCTAATTACATCTTCAAAATTGACCTCAATGTGAGGGTCCTGACTAGGAGGAGCAATGCTACCTCCTCGTGGTAAAGGGGCTGTCTCTGTGTGCGTACTCTGCTCCACAAGGACACTGTCACCTGAATCATATTGTGATTCCAATCTCTCCTCTGCCTGTCCATCACTATATACTTCGTAATTATCAATGGGAGACAGAGCCTCATTATCTTGCGGTTCCTCTTGGTTAGGTAGGATGTTAGTGTGACCAGAGCTGTTGGGGGAGGCAATTTTATCAGCAAATTCTTCTTGCTCCCCTGCTTCCAATGAATTTCTCAATTCATAGTTTGTCCTTGTTTCCCCTAGGACTTGGGCCATTTCTTCCTCAAATTCTTGTAAGGGTGTATGGGATGGTTATGCTTCCTCTATGGTGTTCGATGTTCCCTGGGTTGTTCTGAGCCGTTTTTTCCTGTTTGGCTCTGATGTTGAGGTTCGGGTTATTTTTCTTCTTGGATAATTTACCCTAGGGGGCTAAATTTCGGTTCCCTCGGGGTTTACTTCTGGTTTCTGTGCTTCTGGGTTGACGAAATTGTCCCATGCTATCTGCTACCTATCTAGCTCATGAATGATGATTAATTTTATTAAGCCCTGGTGACTAACCACTGCTTGGGGCTTCTTGGCCTTTCTCAATCGAACAACAGTATCATGCAATATGAAATTCAAAAAGGCAGGAAAATTAATTGAAATTTTTTGTTTGAGTGCAGCTAAAAGTTTGAGCTGTTGAGGTTTTACCACATCCGGACGTCCTTCGCATGTAATAAACTTCTAGATGAATGCCGCCAGCTCCTGCCATGACTAGTGTAAAGAGGCAGGGTTAATCCCTCTAGTTTTTCAATCAAATGGTTCATCTGGGTCCTGGTATACTGCTACTGATTCTCTCAGGAGGAGATGCTTTTCTGCCCATCTTTCCCCTTGTGCTCGAAATCCATAAAATTCTGCTATAATATCCTCTGTAACCGGTATAGTTCGGCCGTTAACTCTGGTTTGCCCTTCCTGCAGATTTTGCAGAAATTCAATTACAATTCTCGTGTTGGATCCTTGCAGTCTATGTACATATGTTAGCCATCCAGCTAGTTGGAGGATGGCACTTACCGCTTCTGAAATCGGAAAATTTGAAGGCTCACTTCGAAGGGTATTTCCTCCCATAACTGATATGCTCTTTTCCTCTGGTTATTTTTCTTCTTGGCTCTATTGTTTCGACTGGGTGTTGTCTGCAAGCGGAAGAGAGACTGCGGTTCTGCGTAAATAATATTCATGCCTTAATTGTAGTGATTATCGATGCGTCTGACGAGATTTGTGCATGGATTTCACATGCTTTCCGAATTAAGGCCAATTACACCCCCTCTCTTGAAGAAAGGGCGCCCACGCCCTCAAGTACAGGAGATATTTGGCCGGTTATGAATGCGGACATGGGAATGTAAGAATTTGGTAAATCTGTGTGTGAAGGATCAATGGTTTAGTAATTACTACATATGCAGCAAAAGGTCAGATTTAGAAGTTTTCATAATTATTTCTTGTGTTGAGGTGACCCGAAAGGGAGAGAAAAAAGTATTGTCATTATTGCGATATGATGTCTTTGCATGACTGAAAATTTATGATAGAAGCAAGACTTAGTCAAGTAATGATTGGCATTGTCATGCCAAAGTTCAAAATATGTAAACAGATCTTTGTTATTTATTCTTATGGTAAGTCATGATTGTGACTACTTCGAGTAATAGCTTTGTGGTAAAAAATGGAAGACAAGGTGTATATAACAACAATTAGTTATTAAAGGAGCATTCTTTCATACCACAAGCAGAGCCACTGCTGCCAGAAGGAATTCATAGCCTTGACAGGGTTGCTATTTAACCCAAAAAATGAGCCAAGATCCCTATGTAAGAATAGTTTTTTTCCAATTTGATGGAGAGATCACCATGCTGGTGTGGTAGCTAGGTAACCATGGTGCCACTCACTAGATTTTTAGCAAAATGATCAGGCCGGCTTGTGATGAGACCTCTTGTCCTTCAAGTTACTAAGAAGGTCATTACCCTGGTGTGGTTGCCATAATGGGCATGTAAATTGCTACACTCTTATGAACATGGTAGGCTGGCTCGTGATGAGACCCCCTATCCTCTCTTAAGATTTTCATGTAAATGTAGTACTTCCTTTTGGATTGTAACATTTTGATCTATAAGGAGGTCACTGTGCTGGTGTGGTAGCCATATAGTCACAATGCCATTCACTAGAATTGTAACAGAGTGATCAGGCCAACTCGTGATGAGACCTCCTGTCCTTCTAATAGATGAGAAGGTCATTACCCTGGTGTGGTAGCCATGATGGGCATGTCACTTATTCAATCCTTATGATCATGGTAGGCTGGCTCGTAATGAGGCCCCCTATCCTCTTAAATATTTGCATGACACACAATGGTTGTTAAGGGAGGCTCATTGACTCCTTAAGAGTGAGGGATGGTGAAAGAAGCAAAAAAACTAACACCATTAATACCCCTTGTAACATTTCTTCATGTTGTAGGGACATATTACTCGAATAGTGCAAAAAGATATATCATTATAAGGTCCTGAATTGTCTGATATCATATTTGAACTGTGGGTGACTTAGCCTTTTATCTCATGTGTGCATGATGTTAGCTTCCTGTTTAAGAATTATAGTGCCAAAGGCATCATATTTGTAATTTTACCATTTTCCTTCTCTCTTTCAACTGCCATTCCCTACTCAAGGTTGCTCAATTATAAAAAGAATGGCTATTAAGATATTGAGCAGCAGTTTTTTAAAGATTGTTTGACGAAAAAAAATGCTCAAAAATGGTTGTTTTATTCGAATGAACAGGCGCCGTTCAAATATGGAACAACAACTGTTTCTGAATTGAACATAAAAATTAAGAAGCACGGCAAAAAGCAATTCAATTTGGTTGAACCATGACCGTTCAAAAATCGAACAACAACTGTTCTCGAATTGAACAAAAAAATTAAAAACACAGCAAAAAGTTGTTCAATTTGATTGAATTGCGGCCGTTCAAAAATTGAACAGCAGCTGTTCTCGAATTGAACAACAAAATTAAAAAACACAAAAAAAATACTTTCAATTCGGTTGAACTGTGACCATTCACAATCTGAACAACAGTTGTTCTCGAATTGAACAAAAAAAATAAAAACACAACAAAAAGATGTTCAATTCAGTTGAACTGTGGCCGTTCACAATCTGAACAACAGCCGTTCTCGAATTGAACAACAAAATTAAAAATGCAGGGAAAAATCTGTTCAATTTGATTGAACAGTGGCTGCTCAAAAATTGAATAACAACTGTTCTCAAATTGAACAGAATAATAAAAACACAACAAAAATCTGTTCAATTCGGTTGAACCATGACCGTTCACAATCTGAACAACAAATGTTCTCAAATTGAACAACAAAATTAAGAAACGCAGGCAAAAATCCGTTCAATTTGATTGAACAACGACCGTTCAAAAATTGAATAGAAGTTGTTCTCAAAGTGAACAACAAAAATAAAAAACACAGCGGAAAGCTGTTTTATTCGGTTGAACCATGGCTGTTCAAAAATTGAACAACAACTATTCTCGAATTGAACAGTAGCAATAAAAACACAACAAACAGTTATTTATCTCGGCTAAACAACATTCGTTCGAAGACTAAACCTCAGCTATTCATAAATTGAACAACAAAGTAAGAAACTACAGGTGGCTGTTTAATTTATTCGAACAACAACCATTCACAAACTGAACAACAGTTGTCCACGAATTGAATAGCAAAATAAATAAAAAAAATCGTGCAATGAAAAATGGATTGCAAATGGGATGAATGTACAACAAGAAAAATAATTATGTACATTATTTACAAATGATGCTGTCAAACCTCTCATGTACTTGAGTTTGTGGGGTTGTCACCCCCTTGCGCCACAACTTGGATGATGGGATTGTTTCGTGCCTATTGACAGAAAGATTTTTTCGTGAGAGGTTTGTGATAGAGGCATACTCTGTGCTCGTTAACTCGAAGTGTTGAGCCAGACCCATCTATAGTGGTCAAGGTGAGGGTACCATTGCTATGTACTTCCTAAATCTCATATGGACCGAGCCACCTTGTTTGCAGTTATCCTGGAAAGTCTTGGAATCTGGAATCATAGAGGAGTGCCTAATCTCCTTTTTGAAATACCTTCTTCTTTATTAGGTTGTCACGCCACTTGGCTCGTTGTTGTTTAATTATCATTATGCGTTGTAGGGCAAGCAATCGAATTTCGTCCAGTTCATTTATTTGTTGGAGTCTTTTAGCTTGAGCATCTGTTAAGTCCAATCCCACTTCTTGGGTTGTTATCAGTGTTTTAATTTCGAACTCGATAGGGAAGATAGGTTCTCTCGCTAATACTAGCTGATATGGTGAATATCCAGTGTTATTTCTCCAGGTTGTTTGATAAGCCCATAAGGCTTTGGTAGTCTAGTGGCCCAGTCCCAGCGGTGTGCTGCTACTGTCTTGGAAAGGATTGCCTCCAGGACTTTGTTAGTTCTTTTGACTTGTCTGTTTTCCTACGGGTGGTAAGGAGACGTAACTCTGTGAATGATATGATGATTTGTTAAGGTAGAAATGACCTTATTACCTGTGAATTGTGCCCCCCCATCGGTTATCACTTCCCTTCGCAGGACGTATAATACAAATAGTTCAAAGAAAAACTTAATTACTGATTCTTCCATGGCTCTTGACAAGGCTACTACTTCCACCCATTTGGTGACATAATACATGGAAACTAATATGTGGGCTTTCTGGTTTGATGGTGGATTGAATGGCCCAACGAAGTCTAAAGCCCATCGTTCAAATGGCCCCACCACCAGTTGTGGTTGCAGCGGTATTTCATCAGCTTGGCCTAGGCAACCCATTCTTTGGCAACTATCACAAGCCTGAACATACTTCTTTGCGTCTTTGAAAATCGTAGTCCAGTAATAGCCTAATTGCAATACTTTATGCCCCGTCCGTTGTTCTGTGAAGTGGCCACCACAGGGTTAACAATAATTTCAAATGTGGTTTCCAAACAACTGAGAACAGATTTTAAAAAACTGAAAGAGTTTTTTTTTTTTTATAACATCCTCATATACAAAAACCTCTCTCAATTTTCTAACAGCTATTATGGTTTGGGATATTCAGAGAGATATTTGCAGGGATATTTTCCCAAATGTTCCCATTTTTAGTTAGTATTTTCAAATATGGTTTCCGCGCAGGTGGAAATAGATTTTCAAACATTGAAAGAGGTTTTTGGTTCTAACATCAATATGTACAAAATAAATTCTCCGTTTTTACACATACATTATGGTTTGGGAAGTTGGAAATAATATTTGAAGGCAGATTTTCCAGAAATTTCCTCTTTGTTCATATTTTATCCAAACATATTGTGGCCAATCAGAGATGACTCTTGAGAAACTAGAGGAGGTTTGTGTTCCTAAGACTCAAAACTACAAAAAATTATCTCACTTTTAACATAGGTACTACATAATGAGAGATACATTCACATCTTCACAGCCAATTTTCCTGACTGTGCAAAGTCTTGTTTTAGACATCTTTTTACAGAGAATATTGTGAACAAATGGAGCATAATTTTGGAAAAATGATAGAGTTTTATCTCAAAAAAATCTTCATATACATTAAATTATTTCAATTTTTACGTAGCTATCTCGTATTGAGATATTCAAAGGGATAACTGGACCCTATTTTTCAAAAATTCGGGAGGAAAAATCTCAAAGAGAGTTAATGACTTGGAGGCCACCTTATCAAATAAGAGTTGCTATCAAATTCTAATTTCTCTTCTTTTTCACTAGAAATCCAGAAATATAGTGCCAAGTAGATTGATTAGTTTTGAATGTCTTATGTTTTAGTTCTATTTGTGTAACACAATTAGAGATATTTGTAATAAATCTTGATATTTTTTCAAGATATTTTAGTTTATAATTTGTTTAAATACTTCATCATTTGAAGTAATAGATGTTGGTATTTGTAATGAGAAAGACTGCAATTCATTGTAAAGTTGTTCACTCAGTTCAAGTGACCTTCATCAATAATACAAGGACATTCTTCACAAGATTAATGTGGTGTGCAAATTGGTGATGTTTTTCTTCTGTTAGTGTGTTTATTCATTGTTTCCTTTCACTCTCATTTATTAAAATCTTAATTACATAACATAAATTATGACGAATAGGATTTGTTATAAAGAGCACCCTATTCTAGCATCTTGTAATATATATGTTTTCTGTTGAAGTCAAATTAAGGAATTATTCATTGCTCCTTATTTTGTACCGAACCTTACATTTCTTTTGTTTCATATTCATTTAAAATTATGAAAGATACAAATAGTGCAACCTAGCTTGCCCCGTGAAAATCCTTCAAAGTTTGATGCAGATCCAGTTAACTCTTCCGAATCCATTGCCCAATGGCCTTCCCTTGTTGTTCCAACAAAAAAAATTCAAAAAAAAAACTCTAAGCCCATTAACTAGCCTAAAATTCAAATATAACATAGCTAAATCTTATAGAGAGATCCATCTCTGAAGCTTGTCGGGCTAGATCCCAGCTTCCAAAGTGGTTTTGATGTTACCTCCGAGGTTTTTTCTTTAGCCTTGAAATTACGGAGTGATAAAAACTTGGAAGTCCCATCTCCTGTTGGTTTTCACATTCATTAATGTAGATCTAATTCCTATGGTATTTGGTATGAAAATGTACTAGTTTTTGTATGGATTTTATTGATGTTGTTATCACTCCCCCATGATTCCCAAGCCTGAGAATGGAGTTGAAGGAAGGTAACCACAAACCAATCTTTAGGTGAGGTAGCTAGCCCTATCAAAACCATAGAGGGCTCTCTCAATGTCACTTAGCAGCCAAAAGGATGAATATATATAATGTTTTAGGCTAGTTATGATGCTCAATATATTAGGGTTTTTGTTTGTTTGGAGTTTTGTTGGATAGGAATGATAGTTAGGAAAATAGGTCCAAGGTTTAGGTATGAATTCAAAGGTTTAGTTGCAGAGGTAAGGGTGAGGCCAGGTAGGTAAGATTAGAAGCATGCTTAATTTTTCTTTTTTTATAGAGTGAACTGATAGGGATTCATAATGAGCATTATACTGATTCATTCATCAGAAGAGCAGAGACATTTTCATGTAAATCTTACAAAAAATAGAGCATGGAAAGCATGATTTCTGTTTATAAAATGATAAGTATTAACATAGAGAAGAATATATGTAAAATATGGATAACATAACATTCAACATGACAAGTTTACAGAGAAAAACAATTTCTCAAAGGCATACCATTGGAGTCTCAACACTATGTATGGAACATTGTCTTTGATTTCATTAAAAAAAGCTTGTACAATAGTTCTACTGCAAATAAAAACTATCCAACCTCAAATGAATTGAGACTAATTATAGAAAATAGAGTTCATGACACCTCATAGGGTCGAAATCCTATAAAAAAAGCATCATAATTACATTAGATGAGACACTTCCTAGAAGCTAGGGAAGTTGGAAACTAATCCCTGAAATTTAGCTAAAGACTAGGAGTATGTGTCCCCTTCATTAAATTAAATGTTTCCTCATCATTGATCTGAAATTACTTGCTACTTAATGCTGTGCTAGTTTCATTTCAGATATAAACTTTTCTTTGCATTGTTTTTCTTATCCTTCATGAGTTTGTTTAAGAGCATGTGATTGGTAAACATTGTACTTAGTGAAATTATGAGTTTGTCATAACATTAAAAAGAATAATTTTAAATGATAGAATAGAAGCAATAGTAAACACACCAAGCACATATAACAGAGCTTAACATAGAGAATTTTGATAAAGGAGTTCACCCCTCCTGGGCTACATCTCCTTGGTTCAGCTTCATAGTGTGACCTTTGTATTATCTTCAAGTGTGCTCAAAGTGATGTTACAAGCTTTAAAACTTCTTGGAACCTGTTCCAATGAGTTTAGAACATCATAATCTCCCAAAAATGACTATTTTTTTGCTGTATTTTGACTTTGGATGCTTTGGAAATGACCCCAATATCTGTTGGCCCTAGCCTTCAAAAATATTCAAATGTACTGAAACACCTATAGATCACCTTTTATACCTCTTCAACCTGCTCCATTGAGTTCCTAGCATGCAAATAAGCCAGGAATGACTTTTACTGAGCTCAATTTGGTAAAAAATTGAGTGAGTTATGACCAAAACTGCTTTTGCCTCATTTTCTCCTCCAAATCTGGAAAGTCTGCCAATTAAAATTCTATTTTTAGAAATGTCGCCAAACTTGGTGCACCTACAGGAACCCCGCCAATGTTAAATCTGGATTAATTAATGCTAATGTAGAATTAGCATGGATAATATTGGTTTAAAACTAATCCGTAGTTTTTGCGCTAATCTCGACCTATTATCCGTAAAACACGTCTTATGTTTAATTAAACATCATTAACAATTTTCCGTCAGATTGTTGGGATGAGCTCCTGGTCATCGGATTTCGGTCACATGGGGAGGGGGATGGCACCCTCCAACCCCCGACTATCAGCCATTTAAACATTAAATAGGTGTGAATTCCTTAAGGTGTAAGAAACACTGTGCAAAGGAAGTGATAAGGCATTGGTCGTGCGGGTTGGAGGTAAGGGCTTCAAGCCCCGACCCCACCATATAATTTTGTTCTAAGTCATGAAGACCTCCACCACTAACTTTGTCCATCCTCCATTATAGGTCCTCCGCCACATTGGTTAGTATGCCTCCATATTTAGCTAACTCCGTCATGGTTGGTGGTTTAGACATTATAATATGTTTATATATATATATATATATAATACCACCACCAATAATAATTTGACCAACCTTAGTCCAAATTTGATATGGATTGTCATTCGACCTTCCAACCTATCCTACCATGGGGGGGGGGGGTATGTGGCATGCCACGTGGCCCTTACCCATTGGCCACCGTATAAATAAAATGGCAATTTAATAAAATTCCACTTAGACTTAGGAAATAAAAAAATTTCACTTCCTAGTCATCATCGGCGAATCTGGTGATGCCACTTGGCATAGTGTCATTGGCTATTTCTAGAGGATATTGCTACAAATGCTGTTGTACCACATCAACACTGTACCTATTCTGCTCATTTTTTTTCCTGTTTTGGAAAACGAACAACAGACGATAACTCAGTCATACGAACTCGGATTTTGATGAAATGAGTTGTGCCAGAATCTCGGCGACGAACTCTATCTAGTCATTCAAGTTTGAAGCAATTTCAAGAAATTTCAAATTTTAGCTAAAACTTGAGCTTTAGATCATCCCTTCCCACTAGAATCCTTTTGGACCCCAAAATATATTATCAATTGTTCAACAAGTGAGGGTACAACTCTCTCACTTTCCAATCTCCAACCATTTTTCCTTTCAAGGATTTTTACCTTTGAGTCTAACTCTAAGGTATTCAACATCCCTTCTTCTTGAAGTTCTGATTCTTCTGTCAAGTATGAGATCTTGCTGAAGTTCATTAAGATATTTTGGTGAGAAATCATCTATTGATGGAAACTGAACATGCTCTCCTAATCATCAATAAAAGGAGGCTCAAACAATCTCAAATTCTTCACATTAATGACAGAATAAATTTGCATATAAGGAAGTAAATCTAGCTTGAATGCATCTGTACCAATATTTTCCAGAATTTTAAATGGACCATAATAGATTGGTTTGAGCTTTTTACCTCCCCCTTGCAATATTTCCTTACTTATGTACAACCAAACTTCATCTTCAACTTGGAATTTGTGATCAACCCGATGTTTGTCATGCCTTGCCTTGTAGTTGCTTTGACTCTTCTCAAGTTGCTCTTGTACTGTGTGATGTACCAACTGAATTTGCTCAATGAAATTTCTTGGTTTATCTATGTCACTATGTCCATCTATAGCAACATCTTTCTAAAAGATAAATTCCAATGGAGATATTTGCAAGTAACCAAAGCATGCCTCAAATGGCAATGTATTTGTAGAAGAATTTTTTTCTCAGTTGTATGCATGTTGTATGTAGTGTAACTGTTCGTCCCACAACTTCAGATGCTTGCTGCAATAGCCTCTTAGAAGATGAATAATAGTTCTATTTACCACCTCTATTTGACCATCTATTTGTGGATGAAATGTTGTACTCTTCTTTAACTTTGTATCCATAATGTCCCATAATTTTGACCAAAAATTCCCAACGAATCGAGAATCTTTATCACTTACAATAGAAGTAGAAAGACCAAAATGGATCCATACATTTTGAAAGAGAAGATTAGCGGTTTTTTCATCTGTAATGGTTTTCTTACATGTCATCAAGATACACATTTTTCTGAACCTATCTACCACAACATACAAATAATCATGACCTTTCCTTGACATATGAAGGCGTCCTACAAAATCCATTGAAATGCTCTCCCAAGGGTGAGAAGGAACTGGAAGTGATGTGTACAAACCAAGCTTCCTATTGCTAGGCTTACTGGTTGCACATAAAGAACATCCTCTAATAAAATGAGAAACACTTTCATTCATGCGTGGCCAATAACAATACCTTTGCAGATGCGCTAATGTCTTGCCTACACCGAAATGTCCTGCAATCAATGATGTGTGTGCCTCCCTTATGATACTATTTATTTCTCCCCGTGGTATACATAAATTGCCCAAGTGATACAAAAAACTGTTATGCAAATGATAATCTAACTCTTCACTTTGGTTTCCCTTACTCAAGTTCTCATACACATCTTCAAAATCACTATCATTGACATACTATTCAATGTAACTTTCATGCATAATAGAATTGTGCTTGAGAATAATAGTTGAATTTACAATAGGCCTATAGAGCATATCAGCTACCTTATTGTAGATTCCTTTCTTGTACCTGATAACCAAGTGAAATTGTTGTAGAAAACCCATCCACCTTAAATTTATTGGTTGCTGCAACTTGTACTGTGATTGTAAAGACTGCAATGGCTGATGGTCGGTATGTATAAGGGTCTCTTTTCCCATCAAGTAATGCTTCCATTTCTTTACACTTTGTACCAATTCATATAAATCTTTATCATATGTAGGATATTTAGACACAACTCCATTAAAATTTTCAAAATTAAATGAGATAGGCTTACCATGTTGCATGAGTACTACTCCCATAGCATAATCACTTGCATTCATTTGGATCTCAAATGGATATATTATATCTGGAATTGCTAGTACCAGTTCCGAACTTATTTTTTGATTTAAAGCATCAAATTATTTTTGCTGCAAATCTCCCCAATGGAAGGCTTTCTTTATGCTTGTCAATGCATGTAACGGTGCTGCAATGGAAGAAAAATTAGCAATAAATTTCCTCCAATACTGTGCTACCCCTAAAAAGCTTCTTACCTTGGTAATTGTATTGGGATTGGGCCAATTCAAAATGACCTCAACTTTGGAATGATCAATATTCAATTCACCTCCTCCAACTATGTGTCCCAAATATACCAATGAAGTCTTACCAAATTCACATTTTGACATCTTAAGAAACAATTGCTCTTTTCTCAAAACATCAAGTACCTTGTTCACATGCATGACATATTATTCTCTTGATTTTCTGAATATGAGTATGTCATCTAAGTAAACAATGAAAAATTCATCTAGAAATGGTCTAAGTACATCATTCATCACTCTCATAAAAGTAGCTAGTGCATTTTTTAAGCCAAATGGCATAACTAACCACTCACACAATCCTTGTCTAGTCTTCAAAGTAGTTTTCCAAATGTCTTATTCAACTCTCCTAACTTGATGGTAACCACTTCTAAAATCTTACTTAGTGAAATACTTTGCATTTTTTAACTGATCAAGCAAATCATCAATGCGTGGAAGTGGGCAGCGATTCTTTACCGTGATTTTGTTCAGTGCATGGAAATCGATACACATGCGCGAAGTCCCGTCCTTATTTGGAACCAAAACTATTGGAGAACCACATGGAGAAGTAGATGGGCTTATGATACTTTTATTCCGTAACTCTTGGAGTTTCTTCTTGATTTCCAAACTTTCCATGATTCACATGAAATACATACCAATATTCAGAAGTGGAACATCTTGCTGCAGCTAAATCTCATGCTAAATTCCCCTCGTGGGTGGCAACCCCTTTGGTTCTTGAAACATATCGCCATGCTGACTTACCACATCAAACAAATAAGATTTCAATTTTTCATCACATCCTTCAAAATATTCATATTTAACATCTTCCTTTTTCTTGATCATAAGAAGCACAAATTTTTACTTGCATTTACTAGCCTCTTCATTTTCCCTGCATTAACTAAAGAGATATTCAGTTTCTTGCGATGAGCTCTCACAATATACTCCACTCCATCTTTGATCAAATGATATTTTTTTTCATGATGGTAGAATACCACTTTCCTGTCATACAAATATGGACTACCCAAGATAATCCCTGAAATATCAAGTGGTACAACTTCTAACTCAACTTCATCAAAAAAGTTTGCAGTAATAGCAAATCTGAAAATACATTTCCTTGTCACCTATAAATTTGCATTAACTATCCAACCCAAAGGGTATGGCTGATGATGAGGTACAATTTCAAGGTTCAGTTTTTTAACTAAGTCTTCTGAAATCAAGTTTGCTTGTGACCCTGTATCAAATAAGGCATCAATATTTGTATGATTATAAATTACTCTAACATGGAATAATTCTATCCTTATATCCTCATTTTAAGTGTTATTGTGACTGTTTGAAGTACTAGAACTTGCAATTTCTTCCTTTTCTTTGTTAACCATGGCAAATATCTTGGTTCAATCTCCTGAATCAGATCCAAGATCTTTTTGTGTGGTGGCAGTCATCTTTTGTTTCCTTTTGTTATTTGGTTTCTTTGGTCTTACTTCAGGGTGTAGTTTCCAACAATGGGCTTCATCATGCCCCTCTTTGGAATAATGTTTACATGCCATTTTCTCCCCTTCTTGCTTCACACTTGCATTCTTCTTTCCCTTCCATTTTCCTCCTTTCTCTTTTCCCTTACCCTTGAATGGATTCTTCTTACTACCCTCTTTAGAAATGTTTTTACCCCTTGCTTTAAGATGAGTGGCTTGCACACATACTTCATCTAAGTTATTTGGGTTAACCATGAGAATAGTGTGTTTTAAGTAGGAATGTAGACCTCCTATATACTTCAAGAGTGTACCTTGTGAGTTTAAGTCTACTCCAAGTAATAAAGACATTTTCCTAAACTCTTGTGTATACTCTTGGACACTTTGACCTTTAAGCTATCTAAATTTTTTCCAACTCATTATTTCTTTCTGCATATAGGCTAATGGATAGAATTTCCTTTTAATGGAAGAAATGAATTCGACCCAAGAAATGGAAATATTACCATGGACGCACATTTCCTCTTGTGTCTTTGCCTCCCACCAAACTAATGCTGCTCATTCTAGACTTAATAAAGCCAATTGGATTTTAATATCATCTTCTTGCAAATTTTGAATTCTACACTAAATTTTTAATTGAATAATCCAATTATCTAGTTTTTCAGCGTTAATTTCTCCATTATATGTAGGAATTTCAAATTTGATGTCCAACTTGAGTAACAGAGTCTTACCTTTTGGGATCTTGGAATGATTATGGGTATGAGTTTTTGTAGTGGATTTGGAAGATGAAGATGCGGATGATGATGATGATGATGATTATGAAAGCAGTGGAGAAGGAGGTGGTTTTCCACCATTGGCTTTTGAGATCCTCTCTTCCTCCTTTTTACTGTTTAAAGATTCTTCTTTATGAGGGTGTTTTGAACCTTCTCCAGTTTCCTTTGCCATAAAAGCTTCATACACAAGTTTCACCATCCTTTGCATTTCCTTGAACTCCTTCTTGAAATCCTCTTCTTCAGAATGTATATGAGCTCCTTCATGGCCTAACATTTTGGCTATTGATTCAAGCTCTATCTCTACAACTTGTATCTCTTCAACCACTTTAGCCTCTTGTGCAATTAATTCCTCTTATGCTTCAAGTGTTGCCTTGAGTGGTCCTTTGGGTAAGGATGTTTCTATCTCAAAATTCTTCCTTATTTTCCTAACTTCTTCTGTAGCTATCAATAGCTTCCCTTCTCCTCTTTGTAATCTCAATCTTGGAAGCATCAATAATTTTGCACTATTAAAAACTCTTCAAGTAAAACAAGCAAGCAACCTTGTGCTCTGATACCAAATTGATATGAAATTACTTGCTAGTTAATGTTGTGCTAGTTTCATTTTAGATATAAAATTTTCTTTGCATTTTTTTACTTATCCTTCATGAGTTTGTTTAAGAGCACGTGATTGGAAAACAATGTACTTAGTGAAACTATGAGTTTGTCATAAGCTTAAAAGGAATAATTTTAAATGAAAGAATAGAAGAAATAGTAAACACATCAAGCACATATAACATAGCTTAACACAGAGAATTTTGATAAAGGAGTTCTCCCCTCCTGGGCTACATCTCCTTGGTCCAACTTCATAGTGTGACCTTTGTATTAGCTTCAAGTGTGCTCAAATTTCTATTACAAGCTTCAGAACCTATTAGAACCTATTCCAATGAGTTTATGACATCATAATCTCCCAAAAATGACTATTTTTTTCTGTATTTGGACTTTGGATGCTCTGGCAATGATCCCAACACCCGTTGGCTCTATCCTTCAAAAATATTTAAATGTATTAAAACACCTGTAGATCACCTTTTCTGCCTCTGCAATATGTTCCATTGAGTTCCTAGCATGCAAATTAGTCAAGAATGACTTTTACTGAGCTCAATTTGGTCGAAAATTGAGTGGGTTATGACCAAAACTGCTTTTGCCCCATTTTCTCCTCCAAATCTGGAAAGTCTTCCATTAAAATTCTATTTTTAGAAATGTTGCCAAACTTGGTGTGCCTCCAGGAAACCCACCAACGTTAAATCCATATTAATTAATTTTAATGCAGGATTAGCGCGGATAATATTGGTTTAAAACTAATCTGCAGTTTTCATGCTAATCTTGACTTATTATCCATTAAACACGTCTTATGTTTAATTAAACATCATTAACAATTTTCTGTTGAATTTTTGGGATGAGCTCTTGGTCATCGAATTTCGGTCACGTGGGGAGGGGGCTGGCCTCCTCCGACCCCCAAATATCAGCCATTCAAACGTTAAATAGGTGCGAAGTCCTTGAGGTGCAAGAAACACTGTGCAGAGGAAGTGGTAAGGCGTTGGTCGTGCGGGCGAGAGGTCAGGAGTTTGAGCCCCAACCCCGCCATATAATTTTGTTCTAATTCATGAATATCTCCACCGCTAACTTTGTCCATCCGCCATTCTAGGTTCTCCACCACATTGGTTAGTATGCCTCCAGATTTAGCTAACTCTGTCGTGGTTGGTGGTTTAGAAACATTATAATATCTATCTATCTATCTATCTATCTATCTATATATATATATATATATATATATATATATATATATATATATATATATATATATATATATATATATATATATATATATATATATATATATATATATATATATATATATTTGAATAATACCACCACCAATGATAATTCGACCAACCTTAGTCCAAATTTGATATGGCTTGTCATTTTACCTTCCAACCTGTCCTGCCATGGGGGGGGGGGTATGTGGCATGCCACGTGGCCCTTCCCCATTGGCCACCATATAAATAAAATGCCAATTTAATAAAATTCCACTTAGACTTAGTAAATAAAAAAAAATTTCACTTCCTAGTCATCATCGACGAATCTGGTGAGGCCACTTGGCATAGTGTCATTGGTTATTTATGGAGGATATTCCTGCAAATGTTGATTATACCTGCCACATCAGCACTGTACCTGTTCTGCTAATTTTTTTGCCTATTTTGGAAAATGAACAACAGATGATAACTTAGTCATACGAACTTAGATTTTGATGAAACAAGTTGCGATAGAATCTCGACGATGAACTCTATTCGGTCGTTCAGGTTTGAAGCAATTTAGAGAAATTTCAATTTTTAGCTAAAAAGTTAGCTTTAGATCAATCATAGAGGAAAAAAACTCAAATACATCAAATGAAGCCTCATGGGATAAATAGCATTGAATTCTGGAATTTTCCTGAGATGACAACTGTTTGAAAGGAATCCAATGAAAAAATGTAGTGCCTTTAGTAGATGCGTCAGGCCTGCCTGGAAAAAATGTCGTGCCTGTTCAAAGGTGAATTTGACCCACTTAGAAGCATCAAAATGAAAATTTTAAATTTGGTACAAGTATATCTATGAGTATAGTTTCCAATTCACCTTGAATTTTTAGAAAACACCCACATGAAAACCTCCAAAAGTTGTTTTTCCCAACCTTACTCCAGAAACGCTGTGCCTGGTCATAAACACTGGCAGAAGCATATAAATGAGGTAGTTTTTTGGGGTTTTCTCCAAAACCAGAGATTTTCATGGAAAAAAAAGTCCACATATATAATTTAATGACAATATGAACCCATCCATGTAAGGATATCTTCATTCGGATGCCCTGAGAGACGCTTCTGTAATGACCCAATTTTCCAGATTTTCCAAATATTTTCTACAGAAATAAGGGTCAAATATGGATCCATATCTATCAAACCATAACATTTTTTTTCAAAACTTAGAGAGGTTTTTTTTCTTTGGCATTTTAGGAACAAAAACCTCCTCCGGGTTTCCAAAATACTTTCCCATTTGTAGAAGCATTGCGCCACTTTAGCAGAAGCATTGTGCCACTTTGAGAGGGAGTTTGGAGGCCTTACAAGAGGCATTTTGGGATGAAAGTGGTATGGTTGGAAGTCTTATGATGTATGCTAAAAAATGGAGTCATCAAGAACTGCAAAACCATGCTCCAAACCCTTGAAAATTTTACTTGAAGACAACCTTTTCAAAAGTGCATAATATGACTTGGAGAAACTGTATTTTTAGCATTTATCTCAAATAATAACACCTGTGCATAAAATTAAGTAGGTTTTTTTTCTTTGGCCTATTATTGAAAAAAACCTGTTTCAATTTTGTAAAATTCATCTTCGTTACTTCAGAAACTGATTTTGAAGAAAAAATTTCCCTGTGTGCATTGTAAACCCTAGCAAATGATCACAAAACTTTGAAAATGATGCCATGGGTTTTAGTTGGCTCAAACCTGGATTGATGACCTCCATTATGGGCCTTTCTCTTCTCCCTCCATGGTGTTTTTCAACAAGATAAAAACCCTATCTAGATGAAATGGGTAGGGGAGGTGTAGAATTAGGAAAATAGGGGATAATGGTAGGGTGATTTTAAGGGTAGAAATGGGGTGGAAGGAAGCTAAGGAAAATTCCCCAAAAAATTGAGGAGGTAGGGGGATGTGTTAGCTTTAGGATACAAGTGAAATTTCTCGAAATGGGTATGAGGAGATTGACCAAAATGTGAAAACACAGGGATTTATTAGTTTTCCTATGGAAATGTAGTGGGAAATTAGGGTTTTAATGAAAATAATGGTAAAGAGGGCTGTGAGTGATAGGGAGTGTTAGGGTAGGGTCTGTGGAAGATATGTGAATGTCTTAGATGGTGGTATTAGGATTTAAATAACTAAAACCAATCAAGGATGAAAGGCACTAATAACGTAGTGGAGCAAAACCCTAAGGAGGGAATCCACTCATCTATTGAAAAATTTGACTTGAAAGAGGTGTGAAAAGCATCCAGTTATTGATTAGGAGGTATGTAAACCTTTTTGAAAGATTATTTGACCCTTGGATGGCTGTGGAGAGTTGTGAGCATGAGACAAGAGCTCTTTCGACCATGTAGCATACTTCTTGAAAAAGGAAAAGTTTCCATTTTTTTGTTTCCTATCTTTGTTAACTCCCAATGAAGGTGATTTGATGAATGAAAATGACCTTTATTTTCCTTTATTTCATGACATGATTGGAAATTGTGGTGGTGAAACAAAATATACCTAGACCATGACCTATATGAAGGTGTGGTGAATGACCTCATATGCTATATGATTGATGGATGACATAACCTCTGTAATGATGATTACCATGAATGGAGTGAAGGGAGTAGAATTTCAGAACTAGACACATTCAGTGAACAAAATTTTATTTGAAACTGACTTGAAACATGAAATTTTGACTTGGTACCACTACTAAGTAAATCTGAAAAGAGTATTTTTGATCATTGAACATTAAGACACTAATATATGTTATATCCATGGTATTTCTGTTGTTATTATGCTGGTTATAAGCATGTATTTTATCACTGATGATGTATGGATCAATCTGTTAGGTCCCTATATTACTAGTATAGTCCCTTATTGTTGTTAGTGTAACCCACTTATTGTTATTATTGTACCCTTGTAACCCCCATATTGTTATTATTGTGCCCTTAAATTATTATTGTTAGGTCGGCGAGGATTACATTGTTGCCCCACTAGGATTACATTGTGGCCCTATGGACTCCTATATATAGAAAGGAGGTTTTGTAATTTGTATCATCCAAGAATTGTTCATTCATGTAATGTATTGGAGGTTTCCCCCTCGAAGTGGCTTATTTATAAGGCGTTGATATCTCTTTTCTTCTATTTCTGGAGCTGTTTTCACAACACAATCTATGTTTTTTCTTGTAAATGAATGCATAATGTATCTAATGTCATATAGATTGTATTGCTGCTAATGGTGGAAGGGAGCAATGCTTCTTAGTGATTCTCAGATAAGTATGAGACCCCTATATTTAAATTTGTTGTTAACACCTATAGATGGAATGTTTGTGATATGTTCGATGAAATGCCTGTCATGTATGGGAGGGGTACAGATGAGTTCCTGATGATGTGATTGCTAGATTACCTTTGTTTTAATGTTATTTATCCCCGTTTAAATCTTCATGAAGTTCTTGGGCAGTGACCTTGGCTTTGGGGCTAAAAGGGTGGCAGAAATCACAGAGTTGGAAGCACATGACTGACTTTTTGGGGCCTTGGCCATGACCTTGGATTGGAATTCCCACGGATATAGGATTTTTTCCGCTACCTTTCCCTTACATTCCCACGAATCAAACTCAAAAGGGTCAAAAATCAATTCCCCCTCAGGGTTCAGGGATCTAGGAGGTTAGGTTACTTCCTGAAGGTGTTGTGGATGCTGTGTAAGCTATGCTTGTCAAGTTTTAGTTGGTTCCACTTACTTAAGGTCATATATGAGGTTGAATCTCATATTAGTAGCCTCTCATTGCATTTTTATCCTAGTTGGCCAGTTACTTGGGTGGATGTGGGAAGAGGGTGTTACAGAGTGGTATCAGAGCATGGTTCAACCCTTGGATTGGATGGGCGATGTGTTGATCATGCATTTATGTTGGTTGCATATGTGTTTAATATGTTTGTGGTTTATATGTGCTTGTTGCATCTGTGTTGTGTTGGCCATGGTGGTAGTGGTGTCACCTGGAAGTGTTTATGATGTTGTCATCAACATGTTGTCATGAGAATATGACTAGTTATGTGTTGTTCATGTTTATGTATTGTTCATGCACACTTGCTTACATGTTGCTACATGGTGTACATGCATTTCTTGTTTATGCTAGGTCACATATTGGCCACACTTGTGTGTTTTCTGTGTATGCTTGCTTATGTGATCCCATATGTGAGACATGCATTGGTCGTTCATGATTGGTTATTCATGTCAAGTGGGTGCACATGGTCAAGTTTGCATTGGTTTGATTGAGGTTGTTGTGCATAAGGTCATTGTATGAAATTAGGTCATCATGATGATATTGGTATGTTATGATGCTAATGTGTTGGCTAAGATATAGCAGGAGATGCAGACCATTAAAGTGAAGTTGCAACATTGGACCTCGAGGCAAGAGCAAGTCGTCATACAAGTGTGCATGTTTAGCATGCTGGTATGTGATTCATGGTTGTTGTAAGCAATATGATTATGAGCACTCCTTTCATTATACTGATTTTATGCTTACATACATTATACATGCGAGTTGATTAGTGCGGTTATATGTACATGTGTCGGATAGTCATGAATGATAGAAACTTGTGGTGGTATGCATTGCTATTGTTGTTTTATGTTAGATAACTTATATGTTTTTGATGAGCATGCTATATAACTTGTTGTTGTTACATGCTAGTGACTTGATGGTTAGGGTTATGAAATTCAGGCATGAGTCGACCTAATTATGATAATGTGCTGTATTAATCTAGACTAACTGTGTATATGTGATTTTTATGTGTTATTGAAAATTTTTTATGAGCTTATGACGTGAGTATGTTAGCTAGATTTTGTTATGGATATCATGATATTATTTATGTTTGAGTTGATATGTTGTGCTAATATAGATTGATTGTCTAGATTAGATAACCTCCCTTGAGATACATTGAGGTACGAGTTTTATTATGTCGTATACTTGGTGCTTGATTGTTTTGAGTGTTTGATTATGTCATCTAGTTGATCTATTTAGCATGGTATGTTTGCAAGTTGTTTGAATGTTTGATTAGTTGCATGATATGAGTATATGTGTCTATAAGACTACATGAAGCAATGATCTTGTTTTAATATTTTTGTGCTAACACATATGTGTTGAGATAGCCGGTATATACTTGAGTGTAAGTGGGTGAGATTTGTAGCATTATGTATTATGACCGATGAATGGGAGTTAATCATTGACTATGACATGGTTATTATTGGTAAAAGTTGATTTTTAATTGATAGACATGTTGTGTTGATTTGATACATATGGTTGACACGTGTTCTTTCTTAGCACAACAAGGTAAAGTAACTATCTTATTGTTATGTTTATTTATGCACCGACGGTTATGTGTTTTTCGCAGTATGATGCACGGGACTACATGGAAAAAGAGACTGCCATGAAATCTGTAAGAAGGCTTAGGTTGAGCTTTCCTTTGGAATTATTGGGAAGCCATAGGGGATTGAGTCATGGTGTTTGATGCTAGCCTTGTGCTTTCGGTCTTTTATGCTTTGTTTGTGCTTGATTTGTAGCTTTGTTTATGTCTGGTGCAAGGCCTTTCCACTTTGTCGCGGTGTTGTATTGATTTTGGTTTTCATGATTTTATTCTTTTGCTTTGGGTGCTTGCCTTTTGTTTGAGAGTCTTGGGAATTGGTTGGGAAAGAGGAAAGTTAATGGAGTTCGAAAAGAGCTGAATGAAATCCAATAGGTAATGTAAGACGTGGATGAATCCCAGTGCATGAGTAAGTGCAACGACAGGTAAGAATATGATAGTTGGTTGGTGATCAGGAGTTCATAAATTTTTCCCAAAATTCAAAGTTACAATATTGGGTTGAAATTAGGATGGTTGCGTAGATATCGTCTTCTTGATTCCGATGCCGTGAACGGTTCAAAAAACCAATGTCATATGAGGGAGATATCGTGTTCTGATTGAAAATCCAAATAGGTAAAAATTGCGACAGTTGACCAAGTTTGACTGGGATGCACAGTCTGCAAAAAGGGAATATTTCTAGGAATATTCCTTCCTCAGAATCAATTACAGGTTTAAAAGTGTCTAATTCCTATTGGTCGATTTTTCATGGTACAATATTGGAGGACCAATGAGAAGGTGTCATGTGGCTAGCCTTGAGGCCGCCAAGTGGCCCTGTAATGGAGTGATAAAATTTTGGTGAGGTCCACAGAGCTTGACCCTGTGACCTCCTACCCAACACACATAGTTCTTACCACTCACTTTATGAAATGTTTCTTAACTTTTATAGTTGTCGGTTTATATTTAAGTTACATTACAGTGAGAGTTGGGGGTTGGGGACCGCTGGTGGTCCCAACCCGCCAGCGGTCCCCACACTGCATTGTCACGTGGTGGCATTAAACATCACGGTTTTCATTAATCGATAGTTCAACCCACAACTACGCCAACGTTACCATCATTATGTCACATGGATAATGGTTTATGTAATCACTTCCACGTAGTCAGCGCTAAAAGTGACTTAAAACCGGAGTAAATGCAATTCAACCACGATTTATAACTTGGGTTCCACCCTATCCAACCGTTAGTGTAGCTCTCAGGTTTGGGGTTGGCATGTGGCCACCCCAACCACTAACACTAAATGAAAATATTTAATTACATCAAACGTTTGGTCATTGCGCCGTTTTGGGCAGGAGTTGCTATTTTAGTTCCAGTTAAGTGGAGTTCTCCACTTTTAGTGGAGCTTTTCTAGGTGTAACTAGGAAAAAGAGTAGGAGACTCAATTTTCGCCCATTCTGAGTGAATGAAGAGTCATTTTTGACTAATTGGAGCATTATGGAGCCATTGGTGTAGAGAAAACATCCATTAGAGCACTGTAACTACATGTATTTACAAAATTTTGAGCATAATGAAAGATGGATATGCCATTGTGAGCTGGACCAACAAATGTAGCCCATGAGGGGTGAAATGCATCATCGTGCCTGCTATGTAAATTTCATGTGGTGACTTATTTCTCTGTTTTACACTATTTTTCAGTGTTATTTAAGCTTGTTTTATGCTTCTAATTCACCTAAAATCATCTACAATTCATGGACAAACACCCCAATCCTTAAGCAAACTAATGAACTGATTATGCACATGTTTTTAAACTGAAAATACACTTAGCACAACAAAACTAATATAGTCAATTTCATATCAGATTGGTATCAAAGCTAGAGTTTATTCTCTGGTGTTGTTTAGTGCAAAGAATTATTTAACTGTTTGAAAGTTTTTAGATGCTTACTAGGTTTAAGCTCAAAAGAGGAGATGGAAAATTGGTGGAAGCAGAAGGGTCTCAGGAAGAGCCAAAGAAAAGGAGAGCAATATTTCCACAATCTCCACCACCTAGTTCACCTCCTAAGGAAGAAGAAGCTATATTAAGCATGCCTCAAGAGGAAGGAGAAATCCATGAAGAAGTTGATCCCAAGGAGGAAGAAAGAGTGTTCAGGAAAGCATTCCTTGACATGAATGATATGGTTAGAATCCTTTATCAATAAAGGAATGAGAGACTAGAAGGAGAAGGATATAAACTTCACAAGGAAGGATAAGGATCTTTAGGAGGTCACAATGATGAAGATAAGTCAAAGAAGGGAAATCGAGGAAATGGAGGAAATGGATAGCCATCATCCTCACCCTCATCATCATCATCCTATACTTCTTCTTCAGTACACCAGCCACACAATTCAAAGAACACTAGTAAAAGTACTTTTAAAACTTGATGTTAAGTTTGAATTTCCAATGTTTATTGGTGAAGTCAACGCAAAAAATCTTGATAATTGGATTAGGCAATTGGAGGTCTATTTGAGAATCCAAATCTTCAAGACGATGATACAAAAATCCAATTAGCTTCATTTAGAATGGAAGGTGCAACACTTGTTTGGTGGGAAGCCAAGACAAAGGGGAAATCAAGAAACATGGTAATATTATTCTATCATGGTTAGATTTCATTAGTGCTATAAAACAATAGTTTTATCCATTAGCTCATATGCAGAAATCCATCATGAACTGGTAGAACTTTAGGCAATTAAAGGGACACAATGTGCAAGAATACACCCAAGAATTTAGGAGAAGAGATCTCTTATTAGGGGTATATTTGCAAAGCCAAGATACTTTGCTCAAGTACATAGGAGGCTTACATAGCTACCTAAAACATACTATTCTCATGTTTAACCCAATTAGTCTAGATGAAGTATGTGTTCAGGCCACACATCTAGAAGCTAGAGGGAAGAACATTTTTGAAGAGGGTAGAAAGAAAGATTTTAAGGGTAAATCCAAAGAAAATACCTCAAAAGTTAAAAACAAAAATAATGCATCTGTTAAGAAAGAGGGAGAAAAAGTGGTTTGTAAAATTTTTTCAAAAGAAGGCCATGATGAAACTCATTGTTGGAAATTACATCCTAAAATGAGGCTAAAGAAACCTAACAACAAAGGGAAATAAAAAAATGCTGCTACATCTCAACATGATTTAGAATCTGATTCAGGTGATGAATCTAAGATTACAACCAAGGGACTGAAGAACATGAAGGGAAAATAAATTGAACCTAAACCCAGTACTAGTACATAAAACTATCACATAAACACTCCAAATGGAGAAGAAAGAATAGAACTGTTTCATGTGAGGGTCATATCCAAACATACCAAGATTGACACATTGTTTGACAGTGGGTCACAAGAAAACTTAATCTCTGAAGACTTGGTCAAGAAAATTAACCTTGATACCATACCACATCCAAAACCATATCCATTAGTTTGGATTTGTAAGGATGCAAATCTACAGGTTTCAAAGAAATGTATATTGTGGTTTGCAATCACTACAAATTTTGTTGACACAATTTAATTAGATGTGGTTCCACTTGACATAAAAGTATTATGTTGGGGATTCCTTACTTGTATGATAGGAAAGCGATATTCCATCACCATGAGAACAAGTATCATTTATTCAAAGATGGCAAGGAGTTCATTGTTAGAGCACATCGCAAGAAGACAAACGTTGTTGTGGTAAATGCTGGACAGGTAAAGAGGCTGGTAAATTCAAGTAAGAATTTCGTTATTCTTATGATTAAGCCTAAAGCTGATGTTAATATGATGTAGTTAATGCACATCATGAGATGTTTCAGGATTCAACAAGATTTCCTCCAAAAAGAGAGATTCAACATGAGATTCAGTTGCAGCAAGATTGTCCTCTTCCAAACATCGGTATGTATCGCTTGTTGATAATGGAGAATGCTGAAATAAAAAGGCAAATCAAGTAGATGTTGGACAAAGGAATCATAAGGCCAAGCACCTCACCATGTGGTTCACCCATAGTCTTGATACCAAAGAAAGATGGGATTTGGCGCATTGTTGGGGGAATATATTGCTATAATTTCCAACATTAAATTATCAATCCAGGGCTCGTAAGTTTCGAGGTACAAGTGCAAGGAACGCAAGATCAGAGCATCTAACCTAGACTACAGTAGGAATCAATTTGTTTTTTAAGTACAAAATTTTTATTTCTAATTGAATCTAATCAATTGAGGAAAAAATGCTTAAACAAATAAGAAATTCTAATCACTGTGTAAACGGAAATAACTCTAATTAATCATAAACCAAACAATACAAATTACCATTGAAATAATTTTAATATAAATGAAAATCTCAATCTAAATAATAAGATATATTTAATCTAAATACAATAATCTTAAATCAATCAAGATTAATTTAAAATGATACCAAACTTATGCTAAATCTTAATCCCAATAAAATTCACTCTCATTCAAATGATCTTAAACTAAGGCAATGAACAAACAAGACTTCAACTAATCTAATTCCCTAGATGCATAAAACAAATCAGATAAGCATTCAAACTAACCTCTCTCACCACTTTGCAATTGCTTCAAAAGAAACTAAGTAAACCAAGATTTTAATTGACATGCTTCAGATCTAAGAGACTGCAAAATAAGAAACTATACTAGTATCCTTAAACTTCTTTAATCAAACTCAAGAAATCATTCAAACATGATCACATTGGTGAATGGTTCTACCAATAACTAACTACAATCATAATGAATTTAAAACTAAACTACAACTTCAAACAATGATTTAATGATCTCATTGCATTACTTTTAAATACTTGGTTTCCGAAACACAAATTTACAAGAAAATCAATAAGGTACATAATAGATTTCAATTCATATTTAAAACAAATGGAGTTATCGATCTCTTGTTTATCCAATTAAGAAGCACCTTTAAATATTTCAATCGTAAACCTGTAACAAAGGGGATATTCATGCAGTAAAATCATTGATCAATGCCATTCATTAGCTTGCAATGAGTTGAAAATGATATGTCTATTTAATTTTAAGAAAACAAACAAATTACAGCCTTAAGTACATAATCAAAATTATGATATCTAATTAAAAATTGCTTTCAAAATAAAATTGTTGAAGAGGTAAATCCCCTCTGCAGACAGAGGCGATTCCTACTAGCCCAGAACTGGTCTAGCAACAATCATCAAATGCTACAGCGCAATTTCCTAATTGCGAATAAACAGACCAACGATGGAGGCCTACCTGGAGTCTAGTGCTATGATTCGTAGAAGAGACAGCGTTCCTATTCCTCAGCCTCGGCAGATCATGATCCCCACGATCTTCGTGAATGGACACCTGCACATGCAAGAAACAACACGAATACAAGCATAAAATCCAGAATACGCAACTATATATCAGTCAAAAAGGATATAACTCATCATTATCATAAGTGAAAAACAGAGTGGAACCATAACCAGTAGTCATTCATTAATAAGAAATCGAAAGAGAGTACAACCAATGTTCTGACGCTGAGGTCTCCAGTCGTACACATCTCGCAAAGCCTGCCAGGGATGGGACAAGCCTCTCTTAGAGTCTCTCGACGATAGTCTCCTTGCTCGAGTTTGGCCTTAAGGGAAAAATGAGGGCTCTTGCAGCATGAAGGCTCTTGGGAATTTGAGAACTTGGAGATTCAAGGCTTAGGCACTTCAAGACTAGCTTGCAATGGTAATGAGCTAGCATCTATAGATGGAGGAAGGGGAGTTGGGATCCCTATAATTGTGGGATTGGCCCTATCTTCAAGGAAGCTTCCATGAGAGGTGGCAAACCACTTCCCTTTCATGGAACTCCTAGAGCCAAACCTCCCAACTCAAGATAGATAGAAGTTTCTGAGTCTGTTGAAATGAAACTTCTGCCATTCTTATTTAAAAAACACTCCTTAAATTGGCTGGCGCGACTGCGACTCTGGGACAGAGCGCCAGTTGGCGCGGCCTCTTTGTAGGATTTTCCTCATTGGCGCGAGTGTTGAACTGGATACCCACGCCAGTGCAAAAAGGGATGTTTTTATGGTTTTCTGCAAGGAGATGTCTTTAGGGCAATTGAAGCTCATGTTTAGAGGAATGAAATGATAATGGTTTCAAGGCATGACATTGCACACAGGTCACAAAATGGGCCCTCCAATGTGCGGGACGGGGAAAGGTAGGGACGGTGACAAATTACTGTGTAACAAAAATCCATGCACCTAGATCTAAATCAAACACGCTACCTCTATCCTATGATGTTTACAAAACTTGCTTCCAGGAGATGGTGTATCCTTCCCACCCCTGGATCAAGTCTAAACTAAATCAATGTCTAAATATTAAAAAAGAAACCATAACGTTTACAAAGAATTCATGGAAAAGTCAAATTGTATTAAGATTCAAATCATAAATTCACTTACATAAATTCCTTCAATATTTTGTCTCATGTTCACACCTTTTCATCCTCCTCCTTCAAAAACTTCCCCAACTTACAACACAACCATGGCTGATCCATTTATAAGATTCACAAGGCGAATTATTCATTTTCCTCAATTCTGGAAAATTGAACAATTTTAACAAACTGACCTAAAAGACATTAGTATATCTTCCTAACCATGAGGAAGTTTGGAAAACCGTTTGGAGGGAGACTAATTTGTTATGTTTCCAACAAAAAAATATCTTGGATTTGTCTCATTCGAATCCAAATCCTTGGAAATCGTGCCCAAAGTTGGCTGCTTGGATTTTTTTGCAATGTTCTAGAACTCTAAAAAAATAATGATTTTTTACAAAACTGCCTCCAAGACCTGCGTATAACTTTTAGAAATTTCGAATCTCGTGAAACCGTTTTGGGTATACATAATTGCTTATATTTTTAACAAACCCATTTGATTATATTTTATAGATTCACCTCTAGCTGCACGCACATCGAAGTCAAACATGGCAGTTTGGAAACTTTGCACATTTTGAGAAGATTTGTTAATCAACTCCTAGGGACCCACATGTGCGACTTGGGTGAAATAAAATGCATGAGGAGGTATTAAAACATTATTTTGGACCATAACCTCCCTTTTTTTCCTCGGAAGCACACCGAAAGTGCCAAAGCCCTAAATTAGGCATTCCCATACTTAACTAGCTTGTGAGTGATTTCAACGATGGAACCCTATGATAAATGTACTTCAACAAAACCGTCATTAGTAAAACATGACATAATAATATTTAATCATAAAGAAGTAAATAAAATTGATGATAATCAACCATAGAGAGTATTTGGCGGCGAGTGATGGAATTAGGGTACGGAATGGGCTAAAAACCTAGGGTTTTAGGGTATAAACAGTGATATTTCATGATGAAAACATGGGAATATATGAGGCACAACATCCCCCCATGCCTGAGGTTTCGCATGTCCTCATGCAAATAAAGACTTTTCTCATATCTATGTTTTTATGCCATCATGGCTTTTATGTAGGGTTAGGTCTTGTGAAGCAACAATACATGAAGATTTTATTGCCATAGATTTCATTTTAAGAGTGATACAAATTGAGGAAAAAAAATAGGTATGGTAGGAGGAAAATGATGAATAGGATGATAGGTGACAATGGAAATGGTATATGAGATGAGATGGTGATGGAGATGGGAAGACATGTGCTTGCATGCTCTATTTTTGCGAGGCCAATGCTTATGAATGGTTCCTTCATGAAAGGAAACCATGAATTCACCCTCTATTAGATTGACAATATGCGTGAATGTAGGAGGGGAAGGAACTATAGTTAATTATTTGTTTACATGAACCAATATGATTACGACCTAGAGTAGCATGCAAACGGAGGGTATATGGAAAACCATATATACAGAATATGTGGTGGTTAATCATCAAAGCTTTCATAAATATCTAATCAATTAAAGAATATTAAGCCACCTCTACCTCAAGTTTTACCCTTGTTGTTTATGTCCTTAGTGCTTCAATATGAAGTAAATGATGGAATGGCTCGAGATGATGTGACTGATGAAGAAGGAAAAAGGTCTCAATATCCACATTATCCTGAAAATGTCGATGCATGTGTATTTTTCATATGGCTTCCTAAAATAACACAAGCACCATCATGAATAATCTTCTTTTCATGCAAATCTTATCGAAATAAAGGAAATAGGTTAAATAATGAATAATTACCTGATCATGCTCCAAGTTTAAGATACTAGCCCAACAATGATAATGAAAACCATGAGTAAGCATAGGGTGAAAATATGAATCAAACCTGAAAATTCTCATCATTTTTTCCTAACATATCTCCTTCCCCATGCCTATCATCATGCATGTCCTCATGCAAGAAAAACCTTTGAGAGAGACCAAAGACTGAAGGGCTAGGATTTCTATATTAAAGTCATGTTTCATTGACTTAAACCATAGGGTGAATTGTGACAGCATGTAAGTAAGTTTCATCTGATATCATATTCCTTTGCATCAAGAAGATAATAAAAGTAGTGACCAGGGATCCAGTGACATTAAGACTGAGTTTTATTATTCCAAAAGAGCAACTAATGCTAGGTCTACTAAAAGAATGCTTAACAATGTTGTTACTGCAGAGATAATGTCATCCTAAAATGATTAACCATAAAAGTTTCCACAAAGCATCTCAATAGTAATCTAAAGCAGCAGGTCTTCACTTTTAATAGCCTCATTAATACAAGTAAAAGTGACTTTATTTAAAAACCAAGGCCTTAAAATGGACTGAAAGTAGGGAAAAATAAATATTACAAAATGATACCTTCCGAGGATGATTGTATTATCGTTACCCAAGCATATAGTTAAAGCTTCTCTTATTCAAGCAAAGTGAATCACCTGCACTAAGGGTCTCAAATCCATGAAAACCAAATTATTTCTTAAATATAGAACTCCAAAGCACACTACTGAAGGATATTAAAGCCATTCTCAGAGATATATGATAATGAGTTCAGGGAAAGGAAAAAGAAACCAAGTAAATCATAGTGTAAAATTAACTTTGATACCACAGGCATGGCCCTGCTGCTAGCAGGAGTTTATAGCCTCGACAGGGATGCCTTTTAACCTAACGAAAAGTATGTGTCCCACTTACTAGATATATATTCAGAGTTAGCTTATTTGAATTTTAGATAAAGGCCATTGTCCTAGCTTGGTAACTAGATGATGGCAGTGCCACTCACAAAAAGTAACATGGATGAATGGGCCGGCTCTTGATGAGACCTCCTATCTTCCAGCTTTTTAGGCTAAAAGCCATTACTCTGGCTTGGTGACCAGGATCAGTAATGTTATGCACATGAGGTCTCATGATCGTGGTAGGTCGGCTCATTACGAGACCTCCTATCCTCCCCTAAATCTTTTTGTAGACTCTAATTATGATTAACCTTAGAGGTTACTTAATAAGTGTGGAGACAAATCTACTCCTTAAGAGTGTAGGATGGCGTGAAAAGTTTTTAATTACTAATATTTATTGGTTGATCCTACTACCCTAAGACTCAAAAAAGAAAACAATTCATATAATGAATGAAATATTCCTCGAGTTGGTCATGCTAGGGTTCTTATGAGAGATCATTAGGGTTTTATAGGAGTGGTCCACCATAGGAGGCTTTTCATCAATACCTTCAAAGAGAAACTTGAAAAGGTTTCTTGGATGATAGTATGTTAAGATTATGAATGGAAAGTATAACAATAACAATTCCCCTAACTGACCCAATGAATAATATTGGCCAATAATGAGAGTCACTTTATAAAATATGAGGCATTAAGAGTGAATTTATTTTGACAAGTGTTACCACAAGAGTGCATAATGACAAAAATTTCAATGGTTGTGCCTTAGGAATTGAAAAGAATTATGTTGTAACAAAAATTTTATTCATTTCTACCCTACCCTAATTTAGAGAGAGGAAGGTCTCCTTCAAGTGTAGGAGTACTTCCAATGCAACCATGTTTGTAACAATATTCTAAATATAATCACACTCAGTTTGAAAAATAAACTTCAATACATACCAGAGTATGAGAAACCAGTTGCTTTGATTGATATGATACCAACATTATTTGAAGATGAGAGTGGTACTTTGGCTGGATTATGTTCTGGAACTAATCCTCGATGTAATCCTGGTGGTATTGGCTCATTTCTTCTTTTGGACCACTCTGAATGTCCTCCTTGGTCATGCCAGGAAAACTTAGATAATTGGTCTCTGGAATGCACACAAGGCTTCTTGCTAGGCATGGTGAAGGTTCCTCAATCTGAAGTTCAGCTGGATGATCCCCATCAGATTTGGTACATGGCTCATCAATCTCCTTGGTAGATAGGCAAGAGGACTCAAGAGATATTTCAAAATCATGTTTTGGCTGTGGAGAGACAGATAATTTCTTGAATGCAGTTAGGATGAACTCTTCCTGAGAAGAAGATACCCCAGCTACTTCTAGGATTTGATAAAGTGCCTCGATGGAGATTCTTCAAGCTCTCGGTCATTCTTGAATTTCTCCTACTCGCAACATGGATTAGTACAAAAGAGGGGGTTCTTACAGCACCCCAAAAATGGTTTATCTTTAAAGAACTTTAATTTTTAATCTAAATGAATTAAAGACTGCTAATTGCAATAAAAACTCACCAAAATTGCTTGATTGGGCAACCAAACTTTGGAACAACCCCACAATAGTGGATGTGTGGCTCTTCACTCACATCTTACCATACACTCTCTTCCCTTTGATTTCCCTACAACTAAGATCAAACACACACAAAAACTTGTGAAAGAAACTAGGCTCTGATCCCTTTAGCACCTCCCTGGCAACGACGCCAAAAATGTTGGGGAAATATATTGCTATAATTTCCAACATTAAATTATCAATCCAGAGCTCGTAAGCTTCGAGGTACAAGTGCAAGGAACGTAGGATCAGAGCATCTAACCTAGACTACCGTAGGAATCAACTTGTTGTTTAAGTACAAAATTTTTATTTCTAATTGAAGCTAATCAATTGAGGAAAACTTGCTTAAACAAATAAGTAATTCTAATCACTTTGCAAACGAACTGACTATAATTAATCATAAACCAAGCAATACAAATTACCATTGAAATGATTTTAATCTAAATGAAAATCTCAATCTAAATACTAAGATCTATTTAATATAAATACAAGAATCTTAAACCAATCAAGATTAATTTAAAATGATACCAAACTTATGCTAAATCTTAATCCCAATAAAATTCACTCTCATTCAAATGATCTTAAACTAAGGCAATGAACAAACAAGACTTCAATTAATCTAATTCCCAAGATGCATAAAACAAATCAAATAAGCATTCAAATTAACCTCTCTCACCACTTTGCAATTGCTTCAAAAGAAACTAAGTAAACCAAGATTTTAATTGGCATGCTTCAGATCTAAGAGACTACAAAATAAGAAACTATCATATCCTTAAACTTCTTTAATCAAACTCAAGAAATCATTCAAACATGATCACATTGGTGAATGGTTCTACCAATAACTAACTACAACCATAATGAATTTCAAACTAAACTACAACTTCAAACAATGATTTAATGGTCTCATTGCATTGCTTTTAAATATTTGGTTGCCAAAACACAATGTTACAAGAAAATCAATAAGGTACATAATAGATTTCAGTTCATATTTAAAACAAATGGAGTTATCGATCTCTTGTTTGTCCAATTAAGAAGCAACTTTAAATATTTCAATCGTAAACCTGTAACAAAGGGGCTATTCATGCAATAAAATCATTGATCAAAACCATTCATTAGCTTGCAACTAGTTGAAAATGATATGTCTATTTAATTTTAAGAAAACAAACGAATTACAGTCTTAAGTACATAATCAAAATTATGAGATCTAATTAACAATTGCTTTCAAAATAAAATCAATGCACTTAGATCTAAATCAAACACGCTACCTCTATCCTATGATGTTTACAAAACTTGCTTCGAGGCGATGGTGGATCCTTCCCACCCCTGGAGCAAGTCTAAACTAAATCAATGTCTAAATATTAAAAAAAAAAAACCATAACATTTACAAATAATTCATGGAAAAGTCAAATTGTATTAAGATTCAAATCATAAATTCACTTACATACATTCCTTCAATATTTTGTCTCATGTTCACACCTTTTCATCCTCCTCCTTTAAAAACTTCCCCAACTTACAACAAAACCATGGCTAAGCCATTTATAAGATTCACAAGACGAATTATTCATTTTTCTCAATTCTGGAAAATTGAACAATTTTAACAAACTGACCTAAAAGACATTAGTATATCTTCCGAACCATGGGGAAGTTTGGAAAACTGTTTGAAGGGAGACTAATTTGTTATGTTTCCAACAAAAAAATCTCTTGGATTTGTCTCATTTGAATCTAGATCCTCGAAAATCATGCCCAAAGTTGGCTGTTTGGATTTTTTTGCAATGTTTTAGAACTCTGAAAAAACAATGATTTTTTACAAAACTGCCTCCAAGAACCGCATATAAATTTTAGAAAAATTCGAATTTGGCGAAACCATTTTGGGTATACATAATTTGTCATATTTTTAACAAACCCATTTGATTATATTTTATAGATTCACCTCCAGTGGCACACACATTGAGGTCAAACATGGCATTTTGGAAACTGCACATTTTGAGCAGATTTGTTAATAAACTCCTAGGGACCCACATGTGCAACATGGGTGAAATAAAATGCATGGGAAGGTATTAAAATTTTTTTTTGGACCATAAACTCCCTTGGTTTTCCTCGGAAGCGTGCCAAAAGTTCCAAAGCCCTAAATTAGGCATTCCCATACTTAACTAGCTTGTGAGTGATTTCAGCGATGGAACCCTATGATAAATGTACTTCAACAAAACCGTCATCAGTAAAACATGACATAATAATCTTTAATTATAGAGAAGTAAATAAAATTGATGATAATCAACCATAGAGAGTATTTGGCGGTGAGTGATGGAATTAGGGTACGGAATGGGCTAAAAACCTAGGGTTTTAGGGTATAAACAATGATATTTCATGATGAAAACATGGGCATATACGAGGCCCAACACGCATGTGTGTATAATTTTGAGATTTGTACAAGATGACAGTAAATAATCGTTACCCACTCCTAAGAATAGATGATTTGATTTATCAACTGAAAGAAGTAAATTTTTTCACTAAGTTAGACTTACGAAGTGGATATCATCAAGTAAGAATTGCAAAAAGTGATATATGGAAAACTACATTCAAAACCAAACAAGGACTCTGTGGGTGGCTAGTTATGCCATTTGGTTTTTGTAATGCACCGAAAACTTTCATGTGTGTCATGGATAGTGTTTTGCATCCACTCCTTGATGATTTGTTATTGTCTACTTATATGACATTTTATTTTTTAGAAAAACAAGAGAAGATCATGTCTTGCATGTGAATAAAGTGCTTGATATTTTGAAGAAAGATAAGTTGTTTCTTAAGATGTCAAAGTGTGAGTTTGTAAAGACTTCTTTGGTATATTTGGGACATATTGTAGGAGGAGGAGAATATAGGATTTATCCTTCTAAAGTGGAAGCCATTGTGAATTGGCCCACACCCAAAACAGTAACTGAGGTAAGAAGTTTCTTAGGTGCAGCTCAGTATTGGAGAAAGTTTATTGCTAACTTTTCTTCCATCACAGCTCCTATGCATGCAGTGAAAATTGTGAAGAAAGGCTTCCAATGGGGAGGAAAACAACAACAAGCTTTCAAAGCTTTAAAAGACAAGATCAGTTCAGCTCTAGTCCTTTCATTACCAAATTTGAGACAACCATTCGAGATACAAACTGATGCTAGTGATTATGCCATGGGCACAATACTTTTGCAGCATGACAAGCCTATTGATTTTCATTCTGAAACATTTAATGGTTTTGTGACAAATTATCCTACATATGACAAAGAACTATATGCGTTGGTACAAAGTTTCAAGAAGTGGAAACATTACTTGATGGGTAAAGAGACTATTGTACATACCGATTAACAACCATTACAGTACTTGCAGTCACAAACAAAATTGCAGCAATGAAGACATTTTAGGTGGATGGGATTTCTTCAACAATTTCACTTGCTTATAAGGTACAAGAAAGGTATTTTCAATAAAGTTGCTGATATGCTTTCAAGACCAATCATTAGTGCATCTACTTTAATTATATTGTACATGAGAGTTACATAGAACAATATGCACATGACATTGATTTCCAAGATGTGTATGCTAGTTTGAGTGAAGGGAATCAAGTTGAAGAAAAATATTATCACATGCATAACAATTTGTTGTTTCATTTGGGCAAGCTGTGTATTCCACAAGGAGAGAGGCTAAGTGTCATGAGAGAAGCTCATTCATCTCTTATTTCTAGACACTTTGGGGTAAGAAAAACAATGGCGCAGCTACAAAGGTATTTCTATTGGCCTTGCATGATAGATAGTGTGTCACGTTTTATAAGAGGTTGTTCTATGTGTACAATAAGTAAGCCTAGTAATAGGAAGCTTGGGTTGTACACGCCACTACTGGTACCATCAAGGCCATGGGAGAATGTCTCCATGGAATTTGTTGGAGGTCTACCTATGTCAAGAAGACAACATGATTATCTTTATGTAGTTGTGGATAGATTCAGTAAAATGTGTATACTTACGCCATGTAAGAAAACCATTAATGCTGAACAAACTGCTGAACTTTATATTCAACGTGTTTGGGTTCATTTTGGATTGCCAACTTCTATTGTTAGTGACATGGATTCCAGGTTCATTGGGAATTTTTGGTCAAATCTATGGAGAAAGATGGACATAAAGTTGAAAAAGAGTACCGCTTTTCATCAAACAAAGGCGGTGAACAGAACAATTGTGCATTTATTGAGAGGATATTACATCAAACATCCTAAGTTGTGGGATGAATAACTGCATTAAATTCAACATGCTTACAACTGGGTAAAGCACTCTTCAACAAAAACATCACATTTTGAAGTATGCTTTGGGTATTTTCCAAAATCGCCATTAGACTTCATATTTGGGAAGGATGTTGCAATTGATGGCCATAGTGAAATTGATAAGGCTCAAAATTTCATTGAGAAAATTCAGATTATACATCAACACGTTCAAGAATAGCTTGAAAAAAGTCAAAGAAATACAAAGAGAGGCATGAAAAACACCGGGTTGATCACAAGTTTCAAGAGGGATATGAGGTATGGTTGTGCATTAGCAAATAAAGGATGCAAGGGGAATGTAAAAATCTCAAACCCATTCGCTATGGTCCTTTTAAGATCATAAAACAAGTTGGTAACAGTGCATTCCAACTTGACTTGCCTTCTTATGTGAAAATGTATTCAGTTGTTAATGTTGAAAACTTACGTTTATATGAGCCACCTTTGATCGATGATCAAGGAAGTGATGTTCAACTACCTTCTATTGAATATTTCTCACCAAAATTTCTGGATGAGCTCAAGGAAGCTACAATTCTTGACAGGAGGACAAGGGCATCCAAGAGGGGAAGTGTTGACTATTTTAGATTTGGGCTCAAAGGCACTAAGCCAAGCAAGGAAAAATGGATGGAGGTTGGAAAGGTGAGGTAGATGTACCCTCATCTACTGAACAAGTAATCAAGTCTTTTGGGGTCCAAAAGCTTCCCAATGGGGAGGAGTGATTAGGAGTTCATAAATTTTTCTCAAAGATCAAAGTTATAGGATTGGGTTTAAACTAGGATGGTTGCGAAGATCTTGTCTTCTTAATTCTGGCGCTGCGAACCGAAAAACTGATGCCTTATGAGGGAAATATCACATTCTGATAAAAAATCTAAACATGTAAAAATTTCGAAGTTGACCAAGTTTGACTGGGATGCACAGTCAAAAAAAGAGAATATTCCAAGGAATATTCCTTCCTTAGAATCAATTACAGGTTGACAAGTGTCTGATTCCTATTGGTCGATTTTTCGTGGTACGAGGTTGGAGGACCAATGAGAAGGTGCCACGTGGCCAGCCCTGAGGCCACCACGTGGCCCTGTAATGGAGTGATAAAATTTTGGCGAGGTCTGCAGGGCTCGATCCCGCGACCTCCTGTCCAGCATGTACAGTTCTTACCACTCATTCTATGAAATGTTTCTTAAATGTTATAGTTTTCGGTTTATATTTAAGTTACATTACAGTGAGAGTTGGGGGTTGGGGACTGCCAGCGGTCCCCACACTGCATTGTTACATGGCGGCATAAAACATCATGGTTTACATTAACTGATAGTTCAACCCACAACTCTGCCAGCGTTGCCGTCATTATGTCACATTGATAATGGTTTATGTAACCACTTCCACGCAGTCAGTGCTAAAAACACTTCAAACTGGAGTAAACATAATTCAACCATGGTTTATGACTTGGGTTCTTCCCTATCCAACCGTTAGTGTAACCCACGTGTTTGGGGTTGGCATGTGGCTATCATGCATGTTGTGTAAATTTCATGTGGTGAATTATTTCTCTGTTTTACACTGTCATTCAGTGTTATTTAAGCTTGTTTTATGCTTCTAATTCACCTAAAAGCCTCTATAATTCATGGACAAGAACCTCAATCCTTAAGAAAACTAATGAACTGGTTATGCACATGTTTTCAAATTGAAAAGACACTTAGCACAGAAAAATAATACAATAAATTTCAGATCAGTTGGACTAGTAACTGTTCATTGAGGTTACAATAGCACAAGATTGTAGCATTGGACATTGTGTGCAAATTTGAATTTGAAAGTGGATTTTGGACTTCCTGGGAAGGAAGTGAATCCTGGTACAACCTTAAGGGTGGAAGTGTGAGCCTATGGATTCCCTTGTTGTTGATACGATCATTGTATCCTTTTATTTTTAGGTTGGGAAAATGTGCATATGTATATATGTTTTTGTTATTGTAAATACCATAATGAGCTGTGTTATAAAGCTCCATTACACGGGATGATTGTCATGATGATTTTCTCTTTTGAGCAGGTTATAATTGTAAATACTACAACAAGCTGTGTTATAAAGCTCCATAGGCAATATGTTTTATTTTTAGTGGTTTTGCTGAGGTATATGTGTGGTTGAACGCCGAAGATGGTGACCCCAAGGGGGGGGGTTCTGTAACAACCCTGGTGAAAATTCCATGTTAAAATAATAACCACGATTGATGGGACACGTATTCCAAGCTGAATGGCTAAACGAAATTGGAAAAGGAAATGTAAAAGGATTTGGAAAGGAATGAGGCCTTTATTGGAATTTATTTATGAAAATAATGAAAAATAGGAGAAAAGGAAGGTGAAAGGTTACAGGTTGCATGCGAGGAGGAAAATGAAGGAAAATAATGGAAAATGAAGAAAAAATATGCCTCATTAATAAAAAGGCTTATGAGGATCAGTGGGTAACCTTTTGTCAGTGAATGTTTTGTAGCTCTCTCATTATTCTCTCTCTCTCACTCACTTTTTCACACTTAGAGTTTTCTTGGAGCATTTGGGATTTGGAACAAGAAAGGAAAAGCAAGGAAGGAAGACTCTAGGATCAGGAAGCGACAACGAGATTCTTTGCATGTATCGATTTTCATATGTGATTTAATTAATATACCTAACATGCATGGTATTACATGTGGCTTCTTGTTGTCTTGGCACAGGGTTTTACAGGTGTGACAGTGGTTTCAGCCTAGCCTTTCCATTTCCATATAGATTTGATGAGATGGGTTTCTAATACTTCGGTTGAGCTGGATTTCTGGATGGATTCGAAGCTGAGTGGGGTGGATCTCCAAAATGAAAAACACATGGCCTAGTGGTCCCTGAACTAGACTGTGGATCACGGTAAAGCCACTGGCCTGGTAACCCCTGAGCCAGGCTATAGGTCGCAGTAAAGCTAGATTGTGTGCCTCGATAGGCCTAGGAATCCTTGTCGCTGAATGACATGATAAATGGTAAAGCCAAGAGGTGGATTTCTCTCTGTTGGGCCTAATAGGCCTGGGAGATGTACAGTAAAGACTAGAGATATGGTATCGGTGTATGGCCTAGTGACCCCTGAATCAGACTGTGGGTTATGGTAAATCTTGAGAGACTAGGGGGCACTCAAATTCCTCATGGTGTAGGAAGAGAACTCCGATAGCATCTGTGTTTTTTTATTTCTTTTTTGGTTGGTTACGAGTCCCACATTCATGCTTGGAATATAGCATGGGGGTGATTGGTTTAAGAGAGATTTGGCTCAACCAATATATGTTTGGGTGGAACGTGGAATTCCTTTCACATTCAGTAATGAAGAGCTCATTCCTATGGTATTTGGTATGCAAATGTACTAGTTTATGTATGGATTTTATTTATGTTGTATCCATGGTATTTATTTTTTTATTATGCTGGTTATAAGCATGTATTTTATCAATGATGATGTATGGCTCAATCTATGTTTTTGCTTGTAAATGAATGGAAAATGTATCTGTGGTCAAATAGATTATATTGAGGCTAATGATTCAAGGGAGAAATGCTTCTTAGTGATTCTCAGGTAATTATGACACCCCCATGTTTAAATCTGTCGTTAACACCTGTAGATGAAAATTTTGTGACATGTTTGACGAAATTATTTTCATGGCTCGAATGGGTATAGATGAGTTATTGATGATATGATTTCTTTCGTACCTTTGTTTTAATGTTATTTATCTTCTCCTAAAGTTTCATGAAGTTCTAAGCAGTGACTTGGGCTCTCGGGCTAAAAAGGTGGCACAAATCACAGAGTTGCAGGCACAAAACTAAATATTTGGGGCCCTAGTCGCGACCTTTCCTTACCATGCCAAGACTGTATTATTCTAGCCACTCCCTTTCCCTTACATGCCTGCGACTAAGGCTCAAAAGGGTCAAAAATCAGTTCCCCTTCAGGGTTCAAGGGTCTGGAAGGTTGGGTTACCTCCTGGAGGTGTTTTTGATGTTGTGTAAGGTATTTTTGTCAGGTTTCCATCAATTCCACTTCTTTAAGGTCATCTAGGAGGTTGAATATCATATCAATAGCATCTCGTTGCATGTTTACCCCAGTTGGCCGGTTACTTAGGTAGATTTGGGAAGATGGTGTTACATTGAGGTACCTTAAAGGCATAATCGAGTATGTATTATGGTACAGGAGGAAAATGGGAGTGAAGCTCCGAGGACTCACTGATGAAGATTGGGAAGGGATTCCATTAGATAGGAAAAACACTTTAGGTTCTATCTTCAGTATTGGGTCTACAATTATTTCCAAGTATAGCAGGAAACATAGGTCTATGGAACTCAACTCAATAGAGGTTGAATACATGGCTGCAAGTTAAGAAACATATAAGACCATATGGATGAGGAAAATACTTGTGGGCATTTTCAGTTGACAGATGGAACTAACAGTGATTTATTTTTATAATCAAAGTTGTATCAAACTATCTGAGAATCTAGTATTTCATGCCATGTCCAAGCACATTGATATTAGGTACCATCACTTGCGAGATTGTGTGCAGAGGAGAATTATAATGCTACAGTACATTCCAATTGAGGAGCATGATGCATATATCTTGACAAATGAATTGTCAAGACACAAATTTTAATTCCACGGGTGCAGGATAATGGTGTTTTAAAATCCCTTTCTTGCTAAGAGGGAGTGTTAGAAACTGTAGCAAGAAAGGCTAAATTTGACTTGTGCCTTAGTAAAATTTAATAATTCGATTTTCCACATAGCATGATGACTTGGATTATAGTTAAATTGTGTGACATGGATTTTTCTACTAGTTTACTTAGTAAATTCAAGTTATAGGCTAGAAGTAGACTTGTGCATGTAGTGATTTCTAAAATTTAGCAATCTAGTTCAGTTATTTTTCAGTTTGACTTAGTTAAATGAGTTTAAATATAACTAGTTGAGTCAATTGAAGGTCATACGAGCACTAGAATTGTTGTTAACTGAGTCATCTCTTAGTTAAACTATTCAATCAACTAAAAATATCCCAAACATACATGGAATACAAATTTCCTAACTGAAGTGGAGGAAAAGGCACATTCTAATCATCAATTGTATATTAGTTGAGTGTACAGGCTTGGTAGTTAAACAAGTGAATCATTCCTTGGGAATTGCATAAGAAAATAAGAGAAAATTCCTATATTTTAGGAGCTAATTTCATCTAGGAATGTGCAAGGAAATAGGAGCAAGGAGGGACCTTTAATTGGCTAAATGTTTGCCATAGCAGGAGAACATGTTTACATTGCAGGGTGTGCTTCAGGATCAAATAAATACATTGTAATAGTTTCTCATTCTCATATGCTTAATGAAAAACAACAGAGGGGTTTTCCCAGTTGGGTTCCCCTATAGATCATTGTGTTCTTATGGTATTAATGGTTGCATGCCATTGTATTTGTTTCTAAATTTTGATTTCCATTTCGCAGAATAGTTGAGTAAATTTGTAATCTCTTATTTTTAGTTCGAATACATCAGTAGTAGCAAACTTCTATGAATTTCTACAATCACTTTGTTGGCACTGGAATCAACACTTGGACTGCATCAAGCACTTGACTAGACTCATCTTAAGCTCAAGGGCTATTTCTTATGATTTGATTGGGTTTTTTGGAAAGTGGTTGGATCTCAAGCACTCTGAAAGGAATGTTGAATAGATAAAAAAGATCTGACACATATGAGGGCACTAGTTTTTACACTAAAAATGTCACCATGATGTTTTACTGTCTGTATGGGTTCATCATTACTCATACAATACTCCCCTAGAAGTCTACAAACATCAAGTTCCTAAAACCAAGCCTTGAAATTGAGAGAAAAGCCTATAAAAGTCATAAAAATACTTGTACCGCACTTTCTCTTAGTATTACCTACGGTGCCGCATCTGTTTGCTCTAGAACATGTGGAACCGACCACACTTTTTCTTCATTCAAAGTGCGGACTCCCGTAAAAGGTAAAGTGAAGGCGGAAGTAAAATTTGGAATCCCAGCTGGTTGAATTTGGAAGCTTCTGGAAGCAATTATTCGATGGAAAGTTCTCTCCTTTAATGTACATTCATCCCTCCATTAAAGGAGCCTACCCCTTGGTATGTGGAACTTAATCCTGTTGAAAATGACAACAAGAAACAGTGAAGGAGGCCTTCTGAAACATCTTTCCTGATCCTAGTTGGAAAGTGATCACCTAAACTAGGTGGGGACCACACATGTGATTTTTGTCGAAAAGTCTATTTTTAGACTATGTCTATTTTTAGACATATGGATCATGGACCGGGAGCTGCAGTATTCTATTCTTGGATGATTGGTCGAGTTGGTAAAAATAGATGGACCTCTATTTTTAGCATTTAGGTCGAAGTCTATTTTTAGACTGGCGGGCTAAAAATAGAACAGTCAAATATTATTTACCCTTAATAATATTTGGACTCTAAAATTCATTTTACTCTCTTGGAGCACTTCAGTTTGACCCCCGGAGGTGGGGCATGCAGCTGCCAGAAGGATTTACGCTTTTCCTATGGGTTAGGTGAGCTAATGCATGGTTGACTTTAGTTAGAGCTCAAGTGGCGGAGTTCGGTGGAGTTGATGCGACAGTTAATGGAGATGGTGTTCTGGTTAACTAGTTGAACTAGTTGTATTTAGTTTAAATGGCTAATACACTAGAGATGAGTTGTGTGAATTAAATATTATTTAATTCACTAATTATTAACTCATTATTCAACTAAAGAACACATCAGTTTAACTCAGTGCATGGACAGTTCAGTGGCGACAAGTTAAAGAGGTAGATGAAAGGGTTGAGTTAGCTATCAGTTGCGACATCAGTTGTGCATGAGATTTGCACCACACTTGGAGGAAATTACCAATGAAAATTGCGCAGTTGGAGCCAATGAGATTCGAACTTGGATCTCTATTTAGACCAGCATTGACTGCGCAATAGAGGAAGGGAAATTAGTGGTTGTGTTTTGAACCTGTGACTTGTTCAAAACCAAGCTAGTTTTGTGTAGCTTTGGGAGATAGTACTGCGTACTTGTGAGGAGTTTGTACTATGTATTTGCTGCATTTTATCTCCATCTAATATACATAATAGTTGAGGGGTTTTCAGCTATAAGATTTCCCCATACATACTGTGTTAATGTGTGTGATGATTTGATGTGCTATCGCTTCTATTATTTCCGCATGTGACAATTAATTGTAGAAGAGATTATGTGTTATGCATGCAATTCGAAATTGATGTGTGATCGGGTTAACCTCCATTGAATAAGTGATTTATTCAGCAAATTCCTACATGGTATCGAAGCGATATTAATTGTCGAGATCTATTACGGTGATTACAAACTTATTTCCTTGGACAGAGCCTGCATACGGGCCAGATAGCCTCCGGATTCATCTTTCTTTGGAAAGTGAAAGGTCTGGTAAAAGCCCATGCAGTCAATCTCTGATTTGGAAATAATTTGTTCTCAAGTGTAGATCGGAAGCGATTGAGTTATCAGCTGGTGGTGAAATTCGAATTTGCAGATTTGTGTTCTTGGTGCCGCGGTGAAAATGTCTTTCATCGGGTTGCGACTAGAATATGCCTTGGAAGGAAGTTCGAATTATGTTGCATGGAAGGACCACATGGAGGCTGTATTAGATGATAATGGGCTTTTGGAATTCGTGGAGAAAGAGATTCCAAAGCCTACCTCTAAGGATGCTGTTGTTGTGGAAGCCTGGCGAAAGAAACAAGCGAAGTGTCGAAGGATCCTGTTGGAGGGCGTAAATGATCACATTGTATCTAGCCTGCATGGAAAGGCTTCTCCATATTTGATGTGGAAAGCCTTGACAGATCTGTACCAAAGCAAGAGCGACCAAAGGAAGCTGGCGCTCAAGGATAGACTAAGAAACATCAAGATGGAGAAAGGCGACAACATCGCAAAATACCTCACGAAGTTCACTCAGTGCAGAGATGAGCTGGGAAGTGTGGGGGTGACTGTCGAGGATGAGGACTTGGTTGACCTGGCTCTCCTTGGTCTTCCGAAGGCTTGGAATTCCTATCAGGATAGTGTCAATGGTCGGGAGAAGTTGCCGGGATGGGAGCGACTGTGGTCGGATCTCATGCAAGAGGAGATCAGGAGGACTACCAGGGACGGATCTTCATCAAAGGTATCTGATGAAGAAGACTGCGCTTTGGCTGCCAAAGAAAGGAAGGGGAAGGGCAAGGAGAAGGCTTCTCAATCCGGTGTGGATGGTAAAGAGCATGACATGTCCAAAGTGAAGTGTTTTCATTGTCACGATCATGGACATTATGCCACGAATTGCCCAAAGAAGAAGAAGAACAAGCAGGCTGCTGGAACTGCAGCTGGTGAGGCTCTTGCTTCACAATTTGAGCTGGACTTCTCATTGATCGCATGCATGTTGTCTAGTGCATTGGGATCGGGGTGGTATATTGATAGTGGCGCTTCCTTTCACATGACGGGAGATGCAAATCTTTTCAGTGACTTGGTGGAGAAAGGTCTCCATATGCATGTTGAGTTGGGCGACGGTGGACGATACAATGCGACCGGCATTGGTACCATAACCTTTCAGAGGGAGTCAGGTAAACTCATTCTTTTACAAGATGTATTGCATGTACCAGGTCTAACAAAGAATCTGATCTCAGTCGCAATGTTAGAGGATAAAGGGTCTGAAGTTGTCTTCAGAGAAGGAAAATTTTTCCTTCGGCACAAGGCAACGGGACAAGTCAAGAAGGTTGGGATTCGAGCTAAGAATCTCTACAGACTTGAAGTAGATGGGATGTCTACGGAGCTTCCTACTGTTGGGAAGCGGGAGAAAGACATGCAATTGAAGCTTGAGAGGGAGCGGGTTTTGCATGCAGGCGATAGTGAACCTCGGGATGTGGAGCAGCCACAAGAGGATCATGGAGTGGTAGAGACCACTCATGCAGAGAAATTTCGTGCCAAACGGGCAGAGGGAGTGCATGCAGCTATACCACTAGGTGAGAGGTGGGGCGACATGCATGATTAATCCAAAGAGGAGATTTCTGGTCAGAATTCATGAGATGGTGTGGATCTCATGAGTTGAACCTGGCTACGAGGTGCCCACAGCGCAGCAGTAGCAGATCAGTTGGAGTGATGTAGGCAGATCAAAGTGACAGTGTCGGATACTGGAGCGCGGACTAGAGTTGACAGCAAGTGCAAGAGTGCATGGGTGCAAAGAGTCAACAGCGCAGTGGTTCCTGATGACATGTGCAGTTGGCCAAGCAGAAGTTGAAGAATTTGATGATAGATGCTAGATACATCAAGACTGATTGAGTTGTTTGGAGCCTATTCAGTTTCAGAGGAGTTGCAGAGCAGATGCATGGAGTTGCATGGCGCTTGTGAAGGTTACAGGGTGAATGCATGGAGTTGCATGTCGCATGCAATGACAGTCCTTTCTTGTTGAGAGGGAGTGTTGAAAATGGCAACAAGAAACAGTGAAGGAGGCCTTCTGAAACATCTTTCCCGATCCTAGTTGGAAAGTGATCACCTAAACTAGGTGGGGACCACACATGTGATTTTTGTCGAAAAGTCTATTTTTAGACTATGTCTATTTTTAGACATATGGATCATGGACCGGGAGCTGCAGTATGCTATTCTTGGAGGATTGGTCATGTTGGTAAAAATAGATGGACCTCTATTTTTAGCATTTAGATCGAAGTCTATTTTTAGACTGGCGGGCTAAAAATAGAACAGTCAAATATTATTTACCCTTAATAATATTTGGACTCTAAACTTCGGTTTACTCTCTTGGAGAACTTCAATTTGACCCCCGTAAGTGGGGCATGCAGCTGCCAGAAGGATTTATGCTTTTCCTATGGGTTAGGTGAGCTAATGCATGGTTGACTTTAGTTAGAGCTCAAGTGGCAGAGTTCGGTGGAGTTGATGCGACAGTTAATGGAGATGGTGTTCTGGTTAACTAGTTGAACTAGTTGTATTTAGTTTAACTGGCTAATACACTAGAGATGAGTTGGGTGAATTAAATATTATTTAATTCACAAAATATTAACTCATTATTCAACTAAAGAACACATCAATTTAACTCAGTGCATGGACAGTTCAGTGGCGACAAGTGAAAGAGGTAGATGAAAGGGTTGAGTTAGCTATCAGTTGCGACATCAGTTGTGCATGAGATTTGCACCACACTTGGAGGAAATTACCAATGAAAATTGCGCAGTTGGAGCCAGTGAGATTCGAACTTGGATCTCTATTTAGACCAGCTTTGTTACTCTGCCCTTGCACGTATATCGGATCGTAGACTGTTCCCCCAGGTATATTTGTCCCTGTTGGTGACCTTAGTGGCCATAAAATTTAAGATTTTTTCCTAAGGTGATGGTGGAGGAAAGATCTCACTATACCTGGAGCAGACACCGACTAGACTCACTTGGACTCTCCGGAGGGTTATCTTCACTCGAGATGGTTTAAGTGGAGAAACTTGCACTGGTATGTTTCATTAAGCAGGTTGTCGAGGTAACTGTTCCAACCGCCATTTCTACATTAAATACTACGATTTTGGATTTCATGACCAACTAGTGTTTTTAGTGTGGTAATTTACTATTTGTGTGTGGTTTGATCTCCTATATTTTATAAGTGTTTGATCATTTGATTGTTTCCTTAGTGACTTTAGGATTTTTGATTGAAATTTTATTTTATTGCGTGTGATCAATAATTTTTAATCGTGGCTGAATTACCAAGACAATCACGTAGACTTCAGGGGAAACCCCCTGAGTATACACCAAGCCAACTTGAAGGATTGAAAGCTCTGGTACCACATAGTATCAGCAGAATTAGATCAACAGAACTAGGAGAATCATCCATAATTACTCATCCTGATTATCATGAAATAAATCAATCACAAACCACAGAATATATTCAAGATCCAATTTTAATTTTCGAAATCACTGACATTGCTTCTCCAACCAGTGAATTAGATGAAGAACTTGAAATTTCTGAGCCCGAAACTGAACCTGCTGTGTTAGAATCATCTTTAGGATTTGTTACTCCAACTTCTAGTGATCCTAATTCACCTAGAGTAAGACATCGCATTACCAAAAATATTCCTTCTGATCTCATATGTATTGAAGAACTTGTTGGTCCAGACGAAGACGTAGTTCTTCCTGAAACCCAAGAAACTTTAAATCTTAGAGAGCGTGAATCAATATTCTATAGTCCTTCTAAAACTGACGCTTGGTATTTATCATTGACATATTTTTTACAAAACGCAGGTCTTACTTATTCACCACATCGAATTCCCTTTTACCCTACTCCGAGAGGTTATCAACCTTCATTAGCTATGTCGGGCAAGTCATCTATTTTTCTGAATCTCCAGAAACATTTTTATACGGTGGTTCGTCTGTTCCTCCGGGATACTAGTCGCTCTCTGGTACCTTCTTAGGAGCAGCTCCTCAACCAATTGAACAAGTGTTATCATCTGGTACAAATGGAACAAACACTGGCACGTTGAACACATAACAAATTTTTATGATGTCTGGCAATATTCCAAATCCTCAACCTCAAGGAAGTTAGTTACCACCTGGGTGTAACCTCAAGGAAGTTAGTTACCACCTCGTTGACAACCACAAGGTAGTCAATTACCACCTAGAGGGAAACCTCAGGGTAATTTTTTACCACTTGGAGGTCAAACTATAGGACAATACTTCCTTCCTGGGGAGAAACCTCAAGGACAGTACATACCTCAAGGTCAATATCAACCTCAAGGACAGTACATACCTCAAGGTCAACCCCAAGGGCAGTACATACCTCAGGGTCAATATCAACCCCAAGGACAGTACATACCTCAGGGTCAATATCAACCCCAGATTCCGTACATGCCTCAGAGTCAATATCAACCTCAGGGTCAGTACCCAGCTCAAGGTTTTCAACCTCCTTCAGGTCAACCATTATTACAAGGAGCTGGAAATTTTCCAATTAATTATAAAACTTATGTTCAACCTGGTTATGGTCCTTCATATGCACAACCTTCTATGGGTAAATATCTCAGAATTAATATGGTGTGGGATGCATCTCAAGTTCAAAAAACTTTGCAACCCAATGTGTAGTTACCTAATCAACCTAGACAACCCATAGGTTCTGTTCCAACCCAACAACCTGTCCAGCCTACCATTCAAGTCGCTGCACCTGGTTCTATTCAGCAGCCTGGTCCTAGTACACCTAGAACTTTGCCTCAAACTTTTGTTGTTGCTGCAACTTCTATTCAACCTACCACACCTATTTATGGAGTATCTATAGCTCCTGTTTCTACTACCCCTGTATCAGTGAAAATTACTCAAGTATCTGTGCCACATTCAGGACCTACAATTTAGACTACGGTCCAGATGCCTACAAGACAATCTGGTACGAGTACGGTTCTCACTAGTCAACCATAATTTACTTATCAACCGTACCAGGGGCCGTATCAATTTGGACATACTACACACAATCCAACATATCAGTATCAACCGTATCTTGGGTATACTCATCAAATACCTCAACAACCCCAGTTTGGTGTGGTTAATACTGGTTTCACAATTCCCAATGCGCATCCAATTCCGGGATATCCTAGATATCCTCCTCCTGGAACTAGTTTGATCACAAAAGGTTATCAAGACCCTAGCCGTCAGTTACCATTCATAGCAACTTTAGATTTACCTGATTTATCATGCCTTACAAATGATCCCATATTTTATCTTTCGTAATGGTTGTCGATGCCTAATAAGTTGCCCAGTGATATTCCAAAGTTTGAAGGTAAGTTAGGAGATGATCCATTTAATCATGTTATGACTTATCACCTCTTGTGTGCATCTAATTCACTAATTGATGATTCGATTCGATTACGTCTTTTTCAGAGAACTCTCATTGGTCTAGCTGCCAAATGTTACATTGAGTTACCACGAGGCTCATTTAATAATTTTAATGCGTTAGTTACTACTTCTTAACCCATTTTCAGTTACCTGTCAGATATGACAATGGTACGGAATTGTTGACCCCATTAAAAAAATATATGTCTACATACATATCCAATCACATTCATGAATGGCGACGTAGGAGACGTTTAGTGAAAGTCTTTATTCCAGATCAAATTTTGGCTGAATGGTTTATCAAGTCATTATTGCCCAAAATCACTGAAGATGTGGCCAAAGGAGGTGTTGTTACAGAAGAGCAAGTTATTGCTCAAGCTTAGTACCTTGACCTTGTATATACATAGTCAGGTACTCTGTATGACAAAAACCCCGATTTACCAAGACCTGGTTAGTTAACTACAACTCCTTCAGGCTCTTATGTTGTTGATGGTGTAATTGGTTTTGCTAGCACTAGCAAGAGTAAGAATAAATCTTCTAAGATGAATTCTCCTATTATAACTTTACCCGATTCACCTAAAGGAGATTCTTCCACTGAAACTTCCACCGATATTCATGTTGTAGAATCATCTACAGCCAAACCTAAAACTGGTGGTAAGAATAAAAAAAAAAATCATCTTCAAAAGATAAAAATGATAAAACTGAACCAACTGACGATAAACTAAAACCTCGTTATCCTTATCTGATCTGTGATGAGGATCATTTTACTAAAGAGTTCCCGCATAGAGCCGAGGTATCAAAATTCGTTAAGTTTTCATCCACACCTGTTGTCTTGAAGGATTCCTTTCCTACTCAATATAGTAACATGATTGGATCTTCCTCGAATACGCTAGAGGATATTTTGATGGTTGCGACACGATCACAAGATTATGGTAGTAAAAATCTTGTTGGTGGTAAATAAGAAGAAACTTCTAATTCGACATCAACTACATATCCCTCAGTTTCTTATCCGCTACAGATCAAGAAACCAAATCCTGACTTAGTAATTAAACTGCCTGCTAAAGGTGTACTTCATAAATCAGCTTTCAATCCACATGCGAGAGCTACTCAGAACTACAATATTGTTGAAGACTTGGCGATTTCCCATTTAGAAATGTCGACTTTGGAAGTGCTGCAATCATGCCCAGCCCAAAGAAAATTACTATTGTCAGCCATAAGAGCTATAAAAATTTAGGATTCGAACCTCAGGATCTTCGATTTAGAGAATTTTACACCCCGCCTACCCCATCAAATGGCTTTTCAAATTCCGGTAATAGTAAAAAACAAACGTTGCTTTCATACTGTTGTTGATGAAGGGGCTTCTACATGTATCGTGTCATTAAAATGTTGGAAATCACTTGGTTCTCTGACACTTAACCAATCGCCAACTATCCTCAAAGCTTTCGATGGAAGATAATTCCATCCATATGGTATTTTACAAGATCTACCGATAGAGGTCGAAAGAACAACCGTTAATCTAGATGTGGAAGTGGTTGATGCCCCTTTGGATTAAAACCTTCTCCTGGGTCCTAGTTGGTCATATGCCATGACTGTTGTTGTATCATCGGTCTTTCGTCTCATCATGTTTCCTCATCAAGGAAAGATTGTAAAAATAGATCAGCTCTCATATTTTTCATCCGACCCAACCACTACTGATAGCATGCAACATGTCGGAAAATCGACTATCCCTTATAAAGATGTTGGAGTAGGTTTACTTAAAGATTCTTCTTTACTGGGAAATTTTTCCCTACCTGCTCCCAACGTACTGTCTCCTATTGCTAATATCAATATGATTACATCAAGTACTATTTCCATTGATGATCCTTGGATAGTACCTTCAGAATCAGAACTGGATTCTTACGATGGTGCGATGCCTTTGAGTCCTTTTGAATTAGCATAGTAGGAAGTACAGTCATTTTCTGATACTCCAACTAAACCTGATCTAGTGAATGTGATCAATGAGGAATCACTTTTGATATCGAGCTAAGCTTCGCCATCAATTCCGGATCCTGTTCAACAAGTCTTTCATATTGATGAGCATATTCATGAATTTTTTTCTATCGAAGAATTACCATGGGAAGATCTACATCATTGATCTTCGTTTTTACCTGATCTTGATCATTTTGAAACTGATTTTTCCTCCATTTTTACCGCTAATTATGTCAAATAACCCCAGAATCCTCTCACCAATTATGACTTTGAATTGAACTTAGCAAACATTTCTACGACAGTTCCTATTGACATCTCAGTGAAACTAGGAATTGTTGAAAACATTCATATAGGTGCTTCTTGTACGCCAGATGAAATCCAAGCATATAAAGCCCTATTTCAGGAATTCCGTGACATTTTTGTCTGGTCCCATGAAGAAATGCCAGGAATCGATCCGTCAATTATTATTCATGAAATTAAAACATACCCGGATGCTAAACCTGTCCGACAGAGATTACGTCAGATACATCTGCGAAAAGCTGCCGTTATTAAAGAAAAAGTTGAGAAATTACTTCGTGCAGGTTTTATTTATCCAATTCCTTTAACGGATTGGGTATCTAATATTGTTCTTGTCAATAAAAAACAAGGGAAAATATGAGTATGTATTGATTATAGGGATATAAATCGAGCTTGTCCAAAAGATAATTATCCAACCCCTTATATCGATCAAACTATTGACGATTGTGCCGGAAGTGAAATGTTTTCGTTTATGGATGGATTTTTGGGCTACAATCAAATCAACATACTCCCTACTGATCAACCCAAAACAACTTTCAATTGTCCGTGGGGGAATTTTTCTTATTGCAAATTACCTTTTGGACTTAAGAACGCTGGTGCAACTTTTCAGAGGGAAATGTCTTATTCATTTCATGACATTAAACACATTGTGCAACCCTATCTCAATGATTTACCTGCTCATTCATCACACAGAGTAGATCATCTTACTCATCTACGAGCTATATTTATGAGATGTAGGCATTACAGGATTCGTTTGAATACTCACAAATGTGTCTTTTGTGTTGAATCTGGACTATTGTTGGGATTTGTTGTCTCGAAGGAAGGCATTTGTGTCAACCCATCGAAGGTTGAGGCTATCATCAAATTACCTCCTCCTTCTACTCTTCGCCAACTCCAAAGTTTGCAAGGGAAAGTGAACTTTTTACGTCGATTCATTCCTAACTATGTTGAGTTAACCAAAGGTTTTACCAGGTTGTTAAAGAAGAATATTCCTTTCTTTTGGGATGAGATCGCTGATCGATATTTTGATGCTCTTAAACACGCGTTGACCCATGCACCGTTATTACATCCTCCCAATTACAACCAAGATTAACTTTTATACCTCGCAGCCTCCAATTCTACGATTAGTATGGTCTTAGTTCAGGAAGATGAATTCCACAATGAACATGTGATTTATTATCTCAGTCGCAATCTGCATCCGATCGAAATCAAGTACTCACATGTGGAGAAATTGGCCTTGGCAGCAGTTCAAGCTGTCCAACGATTTCGTCATTACATACTGTTGCGCAAAACAACAATGATTTCTGATTGTAGCCCTATGATGTATATTTTGACAAAAAAACTGCTAGGGGGAAAATAATCCAAATGGATTGTTGTCTTGCAGGAGTTTGATTTGGAATTTGAAAAATCAAAATCAAAGAGATCATTAGTCTTCGTTGAACTTATGTGTGACTTCCCAAGTACTGACACAGAAACTGTGGCAGAACATCCGATCATGGATGAATCTTTGTTTCTTATCAGTACCATCGATCCTTGGTATGGAGATATCATCGTTTATCTCCAAACCCAAACTTTTTGGACCAAACTTTCATGGTCACAACGACAAAAAATCCGTTTCCAATCTTAGCAATATCATATTGCTGGTGACACACTATATCGTCGTGGTGCGGACTCTGTTTTTTGACGTTTTCTAACTCTTGATAAAGCTGAAAAGGTTTTAAATGACTGTCACTCTGGAGCATGTGGCGGTTATATGTCTGGGTATGCCACAGCCCAAAAGATATTGCATGTTGGCTATTTTTGGTTGTCCTTATTTCAAGATTGTATTTTTTCTATCCGAAAATGCCACAACTATCAAATATTTGATTGCAAGATGCGTGCACCACCCGCTTCTCTTCACCCTATAATTGCTATCGGTCCTTTCGCAAAATGGGGCATTGACTTCGTTACATGTAACCCTCACTCGGTCAGGGGGCATGGGTATATTATTCTCGCAGTAGATTATTTTACCAAATGGGCCGAGGCAATGCCTACATTTGCGGCAGATGGAAAAAATACATATAATTTCGTGTTCAATCATGTGATTGCTCATTTCGGTGTACCCCAAGCAATCATTACTGACCATGGGAGTCATTTTCGAAACATCATGATGACCAAACTGATTGACCAACTTGGCCTGCGCCATGAAAGTTCTACACCATATTATCCACAGGCTAATGGTCTGGTTGAAGCTATCAATAAAGTTTTAGCCACCATGATCGAACGAACCATCAGAATTCATAAATCGAATTGGCATACCATGCTTTTTTTCAGCACTTTGGGCATATCGAACCTCAGCAAAAACATCGACATGTTTTACCCCTTTTCAACTAGTTTACGGTTTAGAAGCGGTATTACCGATTGAATGTGAGATACCATCACTCCAACTAGCCATAGAGTTACTACCAGCCACTTCTGAAGAGGAGAAACATTTTTTATACTTAGCTCAATTATATGAGAATCAGCACACCGCTACATTAGTTACCGAAACTCATGTGAAACGAATGAAAGCTCAGTATGATAGAAGTGTTACACCTCGTATTTTTTCAGAAGGAGACCTAGTTTTGGTTTATGATCAAGCTAACGACAAGCTAGGAGTTGGGAAATTTGAACCCATGTGGCATGGTCCTTATATTTTCAAGCGACAATTTGCAAAAGGGGCCTATGAACTGATTGACTTTGACAGGGTCTCTTTAGGAAAATCCAGAAATGGGCTTTATCTGAAGAGATATTACACTTGATTCTTGTGTGGAGATCTTCCCTGTATATTAGTTATTTTCATAAACTGGTGTGTTGTAGATTAGAAGAGCGTGCCTAGTTTAAGTGTGCTTTTAATATTATCCATGCTTATCTAGATCACTCTTGATTTTTCAAATGTCGACGTCCCTTCAAACATACATTGGTTTTTCCGATGGTGCTTGTCATAGTACACAGAACATTTCTTCTGCAGCCTGGGTTATTTATTCACCCACTAATGAGTTACTATCTATGCATGGGGTAAGCCTCGGTCAAACAACGAACAATATTGCAGAGTATAGCGCAGTTATTGAGTTATTATCTGAATCCATTTCATTTGTAATTCGAATTTTGATCGTTAGGTTAGATTCTGAACTCGTTGTATTACAATTGAATAGAGTATATGCAATTAAAAACCCAGTGTTGTTAAGATTATTTTTAAAAGTTCGTTTCTTGGAACGAGAATTTGATTATATTGAGTATCAAAATATTCGAAGAATTTTAAACACATTAGCTGATGCAGTAGCTTCTAGTGTTATAAACAGACATTTGTGATAATTAAAGCAGTAGATCAAAATAACATTCGATAACATGTTAAGACAGATAACTGGAAATAGTAGTAATATCATAGCATAAGTGTAGTGTTTTCAAAAATATTACATCGTCCTCGATCATAGGTTCAAAACACCTTATGATTGGAAAAAAGTGATACAAAAAATGATACAATTATACAATATCAATCATCCACTATCCATGGTAATGATCATGATAAAACACTACAGCCCGTGCCACCTTGCTCAGAAATCTCCTGAACGGTCTTGGAACCCCTATAACATATCTCTGTAAGCGGAGCATAATGTAATCTATGGTAGTCTTTGGAATATCTAAGGTCAACTGCTCCAGATAGTTCTCCAGATCAGTAAGGACCTCTGATGTCTGATCCGGTGGTGGTGGTGGTGCTACAGTTGGTTTCCTGTCAAAAGGACGGAGAGTGGCTGGTCGATGTGGACCCACATCTGCATTTGAAATTTTTGTCATTAGTTTTGGACGATTCAAAAAAAAAAAAAAAAATAGAATTCAGAACATGTCAAAATGATTTTTACCTGACTCATCCCACTATGTCCCTGGAGGAAGAGACATCTCTCGGTCACTGCGGAAATCTATCCCAGCATAAGGAAAATCGTCTATCGCGAAGACTTGGTTATCCAACCAATGAAAGTAAGCTGTGGTGAAACAAACAACCTCGTCGCCTTCACTGTGAAGGACCATCAATGAAACCCATCAAACCATTCGAGGCTCTTTGACTCTACCATGATCAACTGCAATAAGTTGTGGGGCCAGTAAAGGAATCCTCTCTAGAGAAAATGTGACCACGATCGCTCCATATCCGAAGTTTTTCAACTTCGCGTTTTTTTCTCTAGTCAGTTGGCCTTTGACATTGGCCAACACTCCCTCACACTAGTTGAAAGTGGTGCCTCTAAAGCAGTCAATGGTAGTTTGCATTTGGGATCTTGTATGGAAATGTGGAGCCGCACTCCCACACAACCTAGTTATCGTAAATGCAACCACTTTAAGCTCAGGACAAATAATGGTTTTTATGTTAATGCGTTTATCCTTGGGGTTTGCTTCTTCATTGAAAAATTATTCCTGAAGGATAGCGACAGACTGGCCACCTAACCTAGCCCCAAATAAAGAGAGTGGCTCACCCCTCTTTGATAAACCAGTGAGGAAGTATATATCTTCCAGCTCAATTTCAAACCAGTGACCTCTAATGATAAAGAATTGTTCCTGAGTACATCCCATTTGTTGACTAGCTAGGTAAGCAAATCTACCTAAGCCCTCATACCTTGAATGGCCCAAAATTTGTACAAAACACATTCTCTTAAAACTCGTAATGTGGGTGGATGTAACATGGCCGCATCATCAACCTTCTCATGCTCTCGTTCTCTCCACTCAAGCATTGCAAATATCTTGCAATGGACAATTTGAAAGGTTAGAAACAACTTGAGTGAGAAAATTTGGTTTAAATTGGGAGATTTGTTTATTTTACGGTGCCTCTGCACTTTATGCATAAAAACGGTGTGTGGATCCGCACGTATCTTATGCGTAAGGTGCGGGACCACGACAATTTTTTCTTTGTAAAATTTTCGGGGTCCGCAGGTTCCATGTGTTTTACCTGTGGACCCCCGTGAGCGATTTTTTGAACATATTTTACTCCCTAAAAACAATTTAAGCCCTAAAATGAAAAATTAAATTGATAAAAATGAAGGTAAAGATGATGTGGATTACCTGGAACTGATGGTTTTCAATTCTGACCGGCGAATCTTCCGCAATCTCCTTCGGAACATTTTTTTACCAAAAGCTCTCAATTTCACTCTGAAGTCAAATGGTAAAAATGATTTACAAAAAATCATTTTTATAAGATTTTTTGAATAAATAAAATATTATTTTGTTTATTTTTCACTTTGAAAAGTGGTTATCCAAATTATTTTTATTAATCATAAACAGGTATGTTTAATTTTTAAGTTTTTGTGCAGAATACAAGATTTTTTGGGTGAAATGGTCATTTTGACAAAGTAGTATACTTTTTATCACTTTTTTGAACTCGATAAAAATTATGAAAAAGTGAATGAGTACATTTTTATCACTTTTTTGAACTTGTTAAAACTTACAGAAAAAGTGAAAGTTTGCCGAGTACTTGACTATTCGAACTCATTAAAGGAAATGAACAGTCATCCTTTTAGTATAAGTTTACCCCTTTTCCGGACTGAAATGGAATATTTATGAAAAAGGTATACGTTGAATAATCATGTTTAATAGAGTTCTATCCTGTATTTTTTTATCCTTTTTCGGGCCTGAGAGACTAAATTTACGAAAAAGTACACCCACGGAGTCTCCTTAAGTTTTTCTTCTGACTCCCTAAAATTGAAAAACACAGAGTTTCTCCTATATTGGACTCGTTAAAATTTAACAGTAAAGGACTCGTCGATTACAAACAAGAACGAACCACTCCTTCTTAGGGTTCGATTTTAAACTAAGTTGGACTCATCCGAAGGATGAGCATATATTACAAGCAAATGTTACAGTCGTCCTTTTAGTATAAGTTTACCCCTTTTCCGGACTGAAATGGAATATTTATGAAAAAGGTATACGTTGAATAATCATGGTTAATAGAGTTCTATCCTGTATTGTTTTATCCTTTTTCGAGCCTGAGAGACTAAATTTACGAAAAATTACACCCATGGAGTTTCCTTAAGTTTTTCTTCTGACTCCCTAAAATTGAAAAACACAGAGTTTCTCCTATATTGGACTCGTTAAAATTTAACAGTAAAGGACTTGTCGATTACAAACAGGAACGAACCACTCCTTCTTAGGGTTCGATTTTAAACTAAGTTGGACTCATCCGAAGGATGAGCTTATATTACAAGAAAATTTTATCCTCCTCAAGCTTGTAAAAAATAAAGAGGTACTTGCCAGAAATGGTGGGGGGAAAAGAGAGAAAATGAATCCATTTGTCACACATTGTTTAAAAAGAAGTTTACCACTCTTGAACACAAAATTTTTTGTCACACTTCCACTTGGGTTGGGAAAATCCTTTTCCTATCAGTTAATCAAACCATATTGAAAGTCTTCAGCTGGTTTCTGGGTATTAGCTTAGGTCAATTGTCACCAAACCATCTGCAGTTTCGTCATGTGTTCAAGAGGAAATTTCAAATAAACCATTCATTTGCAAACATTTGTCTCCATTTGACCATCCCTGAGTCAGTCTTGGAAAAATATTTCTACAAAAATTGATCTAATGGTTTCATGTCGTGGGCTTTCCTACGACGGATCACTTTCTATCGAAGACAACTCATCATCTAGGAATTTGATCTAGAATCCTTTAGTACCTTGGAATCTGCATGCCTTAATGGTAGGTTTCTCGCCTTCGACAACAAGTTGCATCATTGACCTTCGATCGAATGATTTCGTGAAATGTTCAACTTCAGGTCATTTATTCACATTTCATGGATTGTGCTGAGTACTTTGAGAGCCATTGTCATTATTGGTGGTTTCTCTCACACTTGTTAACAGTTCAAATCATTGAATGGTAATCAAGTGGTTTCTACCATGTTCAACTTCGACACAATCAATCGCATGGATAGAATCGTACTAGTTCGGGTAGCAGAGATCAAGACCCTAGATTTAGTTTCCACCATCTAGGCTGCGAGGAGTTTTATTATTCATTATGCAGTGGACTATTCATAAAACAAATGGCTCCGTCCATACTGTTTCTACATTATTGATGTGATAGTAGAATCATTTCTGTATCAGAAAAAGTTTAGTTAGTGTTTGATGAGTATGGGAATGCCTACCTCAACGATGATATCTATATATATATATATGTTTTGCATTGAATTTTTTTACAGGATTCTGACTGGGGTGTCCACAAGCTAATCCTCAAAATGATAAAGCACATCACTCTTCAAATGCTCTCAGACTTCGCACTTTAGGGGGCAATATGTTACACTAAAAATGTCACCATGACGTTTTACTGTCTGTATGGGTTCATCATTACTCATACAATACTCCCTTAGAAGTCTACAAACATCAAGTTCCTAAAACCAAGCCTTGAAATTGAGAGAAAAGCCTATAAAAGTCATAAAAATACTTGTACCGCACTTTCTCTTAGTATTACCTATGGTGCCGCATCTGTTTTCTCTAGAACATGCGGAACCGACCACACTTTTTCTTCATTCAAAGTGCAGACTCCTGTAAAAGGTAAAGTGAAGGCAGAAGTAAAATTTGGAAGCCCAGCTGGTTGAATCTGGAAGCTTCTGGAAGCAATTATTCAGTGGAAATTTCGCTCCTTTCATGTACATTCATCCCTCCATTAAAGGAGCCTACCCCTTGGTATGTGGAACTTAATCCCTTGAAAGAGGATTCTATCCCCTCTTATTTGGAGCTGCAACCTCTTCTCTTTTTCTATAAATTGAGGCTATAGTTCAGCCTCAAGGGGGAGTTAGGCTTTGAGATTTTTTGAGGAGAATTGTTGGTGAAAATCAGACTCTCTAAACTGATTACCATATGGGAATGATTACACACTCATGTGTATGTTATTCGAGAGAGTGCAAAGGCTTGTCAAAGTAGAAGAAACGCTTATTCTGGACCCCGAAAGGACTTGTACGACATCAAGGCGAACATGGTTGTAAGGCTCCTTCTTTCATCAGAGATAATACAAATGGATCATTTTTTCTCAATGATTTGTTTATTTAAATGGCTTATTTCTTGAATTCCTTGATCATCAAAATAGGTTTATGGTTTATGAATTACTCTATATTATGCAGGTGCTTCTGATTCTTTCATGTTTTTTATTGCAGATCCTGAAAGGAAATGTATTCAAAACAATAGGAAAGAATACTACGATCAACATTGGACTATAGGTAAGTCCTAAATCCTTCATTATAGATAATTCTAGATCAAATATAATCTAGAGAAAGTAGTTTACATCTGTCTGTTTGTTGCTAGTTATCATAGGATACTAGGGAGATCTGTCTTGTCCGCAAGAACGATTTATCCATCCAACACTAGTGTATGATATGGTAGAAAAATTGAGTTTGTAGCCTGATGGTTAGAAGAATGGAAGAAATACAGTGGGTTTGTAGGACAGAAATCCACTGCTAGGAGGAAAACGACACAAATTCTAGATCTAAAATGTATAGTGAAATAATGCTTTTAAAATACTTACAAGAATTTCAATTTACATTTAAAGAATCTCATTACAAGGAATGCTTCTGACTAACATGAGCTCATGAATAAGGAATTATTTATGAATCAAGACTGAAAAAAATAGATCAACATTCATGCTATATCAAAAGACTTACAAAAACATGAAACAATGTTTAATTCCACCTAAAGGAATGCTTATGAATACTCTTCAATTTATACTGAATCAAGAAAGCTTGGAACAAGACTTACAAAAACAAATCCATATGACTTGGAGGTTCACAAGACTTATAAAAACATAAGATAAAACTTTTATAATAAACCTGGAAAGACAGATGAAGTATGTAAAAACAGAAGGGAAAACAATACACACACCATATGATTTTGTGAATCCTCAAGAGTGTAACATGAATATATTATGAGTTCAACAATACACAGCTTCAGGAATATAATGAGGATCAGCAACAGGTCCAGGGAACTAGGCCATGTGCCACCAACCATCTCTCCCTTTTTTATTACATAAAACTCAACTCTTAAATAGAGTTGCACAAAACAAACTCCTGCTAAATTTTAGGAATGAAATTAAATAAAATAAACAATAAAAAAATAAAACTGTTGCATGAATTTATAATTTCTAAATGGTTTGAGGCTTCAAAATCTAATGCATGAAACTATTTGACTGTGAAATAAGCTTCTTTCTGCCACCTTCCCTAACTATCTTCAACTGCTGCAAGAAAGGTGGAACTATAAAACCTGCCACTTTAATCAATCCTAATAGAACTCTGATGGAATTAATCATATTGACAAAATGTCTTTGATCTTTTAAGAAAATATTGTTATTTGTTGATAGGTGTCTAATCTTTAAAGTCTTTGCTATTGGATTTTTTGTAAACCTGTGACTGTTTCTTCTGCATCGGTTACCACTGCCATATCATTACAGTTCCGTAGAAACGCCTTTTGCCTGACTTGACCGTGGAGTCTTATCTCCTTATTACTGTGACATTCAACATTACTATTCCCTTTTCTCTTTGTGGGGTCTTATCCTACCCGAGTCATTCTGCAGTGTTTAGCCTTTTCTTCATAAACAAAGTAAAAAACCTTATACACCCGGATGTGAAGTTTTTTAGGCTTTCAGTTTTGAACTTCATTGCATCCACGCCACAACACATTTCGCAAGATTTAGGGGTTAGCATTAAGGACTATCACAAGTAAAAAAAAACCTTTTGCAATGCGAAGTAGGAAGGACACATGTCAGCACTGCGCCACAACACATTTCGCAAGGTTTAAGGTTTATCACAAATCGCAAGGTTTGGGATTGGGGAACAAAGGTAAGTTCTAAAACATGTGAAGTGCGATGGGCAATGATGGAGAGTGATGTGGCAGGAAGGGTCCCACTTTATATCGCAATCGGGAAAAAGGAAAAGTGGAAGTGAATGAGAAATATGAGTAATATTGTGATTTTGCGATGCAAAAGGCGATGGGGTAGGCCCCATTAAAGGATTTTAAAATCGGAAATCAAATAATTCGTTAAGTTAAGATAATATGATAAAAGATGCCCGAATCGTAATAAAAAGGTTTATAACGCAATTGGAGATGTATCAAAGGTCAATCTGGGTCCCACCATTATTGCATCGGGAAATTTATGAAGTGGCAAGTGAGGATGGAAGGGATTTTTGTGATATGCTGATTGCGAAATAGCGATAGCAATAAGTGATTTGGGTGTGCGGTAAGTGATATCACATATATAATATATGATATGTTTAAAAGGTTTGCTGGGGGGGCGGAGCTGCTGAGGTGGGGCTGACTTACAACATCAAAAACTAAATAAAATAGATTGTGGGCACTCACAAGGTAAGTTAAAACATATGCGATGTGATATCGCAAATCGAGAATCACAGAATTTAAGTTTCATTGCGATGCAAAACATGTAACAACTGCGAAATGCGACGAGGGCCCCACTTTAACTGTGATCGGGGAATTAAGGAAGCAGAGTAAGTGAAAAGAAATAAAAGGTAAGGGTAGAACAGGTAAAAGTGGAAAGGCGGAAAAAGGGTAAGTTTAATGATTTTCAATGGAAAATGATATGAAAAAGGAAGTGTGGTGGGGAATGGGTCCCACTCCATTGTGTATGGTATTTCTGAAAGGTTTGTAGGAGATGGAAATGTAAATGATTTTGGGTTTAATTGAAACATAAGGGGCTAGAGGCCAAATAGAATGACGGAGAGGGAAGCTTTGAATATGAGTCAAAAATCAATGCTAACACACTTTAAGAATGATTTTATAAACTACATTAGAGAGTGAAATGAGGAAAAAATTAGAGGGAGATTAAGAGTGAATGCCTTTAGGGATGAGAGAAATAAAGGTGGCATCCATGGTTAAGAGGATCAAGGAGGAAGCCTTAGAATTTTCCACCAGTCTCCGCATATTTTTCTCCCATTATTTTACAGTAATATTGGAATAAATTAGTAGTGAAACCATCCATCCTCAGTGATTTATTTATGGGAATTCCCATGGTTGTTTCCTTTACTTTTTTCATGGACATCTCCCTTGATAACATTGTGTTTTTCTCTGGAGTGACTTTGTAATATGCTTTGTTATTTTCTGGATGGAAGGCCTTCATTCTTTGATTGGTGTTGTTAAGATGTTCTTAAATTGATATACTAATTCAGTTATTTTCTCATGATATTCAAGATTATGATTTTGAGCGTTTCTAATACTCGAAATTATTTTTTGAATTCTATGTTGAATCACAAATCTGCGAAAAAAAATTGTTGTTCCTTTCTTCTTATTTACGCCATTGGATTCTTCATTTTTTCCTCCATAAAATTTCCTCTTTATTAAGATTCTCTTCCAATTAGAGTTGAATAATAGATCCCCAATGGTTCAGTTCTTCCATCCTTTCCTCCTCAATGATAAATTTGTGTAGGTATTTCATCTCTTTTTCCAATCTCTTATTTTCCTCATGGATGTTGTTGAATTATTTTATATTACACTCCTTTATCTTCATTTTGAGATATCATATTATTTTTTGTAATTCGTACATAATGGTGTCACCCATCCTTTCCAATTATTTCCACCAAGATTCAATGTTGGTTAGGAAAGAAATATGCCTTAACAATAAATATTTGAATCTTAAGGGTCTCTGCGTCAGACTTTCTTTCCAATCCAACAAAAATCTTATTAGATAATGATAAAACCTATTACAACATAGAATAGAAGCTTCAAAATTTAATTCCAGTTAAGAAATTAGATTTAGATAGAAGAAATCAATACAAATGAGAAGAAATTTGAGAAGGCCCCCCCCCCCCCCCCTCTTTTGTTGTTCAAAGTAGAGATGTAATTATTTGTTCCATGTCTACCAGATTAGACTAATTTAAGAAGTCCATAAAGAGAGAAACATCTTCATCTATTATCCTTACATCTCTTTTATTCTTTTGAAGAGATTTTATCATATTAAAATATCCTCCAATGATCCATGATTTTCCTTTAATGATGTGTGACATATTCTAAATATTTTGAAGGAGAATATTCTTGTCTAAAGAAGATTTAGGTTCATAAACATTAGTAATAAAACCCATACTTTTGGAGATTATAAGATGGAATCTAGCTATAATAGTTCTTGGAGAAGCAATTGAGTTAAGAAGTGAAACTATAGAAGGATTCCAAAATATGGATATGCCTCTGGAGGCTCATTGAGCATCATTTGCTAGTGATTGACTATTTTTCCATATTTCCCTGGAGGCATTTTCCATTGATTCCATATAATATTTAGTTTCTTGTCACATCAAAATATCCCAAAATTATTGCATGCTTCTATTTTTTAGGAGAATTTGTTTGGCATTACCATTAAGACCCCTTTCCAAGAGATCAATTTTGTCTATAAATATGAGGACAGGTTTGGTAGGTCTCCATCATTAACATTTCCTTACCTGTATTAGCTAGATACTCTCCCATTTCTTGTATCAATTGTTTATTACTTATTTGCCCTTTTTCTTATTTCCCTTTGCATGCTTTGTTTTCTCATTTATATTATTTTTAATCCCAAAATATGAAGGAGCGAGAGAAGAAATATTACCTTGGGCTTGTTGGTGAAGTATTTCTCGAGACTTTATATAAGATCTTGTAATAATTTTCACATCCTCTTCAAGAATCGCTACTAGATCTTTAGTCTTTCATTTTAGTGCTAGTGTTTGTAAATCTATATTTTATAAATCCATTTGCATGAACTCCTTTTCTTTTGGATTTTTTTGCTTTCCCTCACCCATTTCCATATTTTCAATCATATTTTCATGCTCTATTTTTTCCAAATTTCTTTAAAAAGATAGTTTTCTCTTTTTCTAGAGATGGATTTCTACTCATTCTTAGCCTTTTTCACCACCCTATGCTTGGTATTACTCCAATTTTTGAAGGAAAATATATCTGTTACCTTCTCTATTTCTCCCATTCAACAACTCTCATGTATCCTTTCTAACGATATTTATCCTATTTTTAATTCTAACAAATCATTCCTGATATGTTTCTTGCAATTCTTGCATAGGTTGTTGGGTTAAATTAGACGAACACTCTCTAAAGATATGATCATACTCATGGAATTTCCTGAAGTGAAAGGGGATCTATTTTTAATCTATGGGTTGTTCCCATATGTTATCATGATATCTATTTGAATAAAAATTGGGAGTGGCTCCATTTGATCCATGTATACACAAATGCTAGTGTATGAGGTGTAGCGACCTTGCCTTGTTGTTTTAGAAAGCATAAAAAAACACCCTATATTATTTCATATACCCTCCAAGATATCTTGTTCCTAAAATTCCCAAGGAAGATAATAAATCTATATCCAGATAGGTGTTGAGTTAAAATATTCTCTATAAGGTTTGAATCATTTTACCTAGTTTTTCATATAAAGAACATTTGAGTTAATATGGTGTTGTAAAAACTCTCTCTGTCTTCCACATTATTAAAAATGGTTTTAAAAATCCCTTAGAGCATAGTTTAAAATATATATCATATTTTAGAGGCTATTTTTGTTAGATCAACTAATGAGAATTCTTCCCGAGTGCCAAATCGGTACACATTTCCAGATTGGTGCATGATATTTCATATATTGAATTTTCTCCCCTATTTTGTTTATATTATTTCAAACATAGGGTTTATTGTTGTCTTTTGAAGGAAGGATCATGAGTTTTAATATGTTTTCTTATGCATGGATGATACTGAGAGGTTGGATGAAGTATGCGTGCATGTGGAAATTGATTATTATCTAAAGTGCCCTAGGAGGGAGGGGTGTCAAGATGGATGCTAAGAAAACCAAGAGAAGGAAAGCCAAAGAGTCATAGTCCGAGTTTATATAGGGCATGGTATGAAGAAATCACATGGAAGTCAGATAACTTTCAACCTAAATATGACGAATCACATAGGGGATTTTAGCACCACAATGTGGGTTCGACCAAGAATCTAAATAATATAGGGAATTGGAAAAAGTTTATAGAATGATTTCTACAAATTTTTTCCCTTGGAAAGTGTTTTGAGGCCAAAGAAATCCATTAGAAATCTTGAGATACTACTTTCATCTATAACCAGCTTGGATTTTCAAGAAAATAATTTGATTAGGATTTTTCCTTCCATGAAAGACGAGTATTGTTTGATAAAAAAGAGAGAAAAAAGAGAGGAAAATATTTGATAAAAAAATAGATAAAAATTGAAGAGGAAAATATATTTGAATACATATGTGTTTGAATTGTAATAGATCCAATTAAAACTTTCTAACATTTCTTCAACATTTACATCAAGAGCTTTATTGTCCACTTAACCACAAACGTAAACTCTAAATTGAAGGTGAATATTATTGTAGTTTAACTAATATGCTTAAAAATTAGGTATAAACATAATATGTACACCTATTCTCGCTTTCCTTTTGCTAATTATGTGTTTTCTATATACATTGATAGGGTGTATAATCACATTTATACAATCTATTGAATGAATCTCACTTTGATGATGTATATAATTAATATTAAATAGCTAACTGCATTCAAGATGATGTCATAGGATACTATAGAAACAATGGTTAAAAATTCATGTAAAAAAACATCAGACCAAGGTCATGGGTGATATAATCAAACTGAATGCTCAGAAAAACATCCTAGTGTGTGCTTATTTGGTTTATTGTGGCTAAGGGAAATTGGGAAAGGCATTGAAAGGAAAAGAGGCATTAATTGGCATTTACTTATGAAAATAATGGAAAATATGAGAAAAGGAAGGTGAAAGGTCACAGGTTGCATGTGAGGAAAATTGAAGGAAAAATAGAGGATATTGAAGAAAATAGAGGCCTTAATTATACAAATACTTATGAGGATCAGTTCACAGGCTTTAGTCAGTACAAAATTTGTTAGTTTTAGTTTGGAGCTCTTTCTCTCTATTCTCTCTCTCTCTCTCTAACTCTTGCACACTTAAAGCATTCTTGGAGCACTTTAGCATTAGAGAAAGGAAGAAAATGGAAGGAAAAGAAAGCAAGGGAAAGAAAGGATCAAGCAAGGAAGAGTTAGATCAAGCGAATACAATGGGATTACTTTGCATGTATGATTTCCTTGATGGTTTTGACATGCATGTGCGTATTTGGTTTTCTTGCTATCATTGGCATGGGTTTTTCCAGGTGTGATAGTGGTTTTAGCCTTGCCTTTCCATTTCTGGATAGCCATGGTCTAATGGAAACCTGTCATGTGGTTTAGCTTTGGATTTTTGGATGGTTTTGAAACTAGGGGAGGTGGTCTCAGGAAAATTCCCAAGGGCCTAGAAATCCATTGATCGGTAATGGCAGAATACAAGGTAAATCCTAAGGGTGGAGATGTGAAAATTCCTCAAGGTAATGGTGAAGAAATCTGGATTAATCCAAGCTTGTTTAGGGCCTAGTGATCCCTTGACTAGTTTTCACGGGATTGCGGTAAAGCTTGGCAGTGTTTGTTTCTTTGTTTGGGCCTATGAATCCCTTTACCAGTAATGGTGGGATTGTTGTAAATGCTAGTTTTATAGATGAGAATTTCGAGCCTAGAAATCGCTTGACTAGTAATGGTGACCAATGGATTCAATCAGATCTTGTGATGTACTAAAACAATATATTGAATCCTTCTACAATATTTGCAGAATACAAAACGTGATCGCTCAATCACATGCAAGTAAGATAAATAGGTAAATAAATCGCACAACACAAGATATTCTTGGGGAAAGAAACTGCTCAAAACCTCGCTATCATATATTGTATAAATTCAAGGAATTATGAACCAATAAAATTCATTCTTGCTCACAATAATCTCTCGCAATCTATGAATTGTCTCACACTGACCTAGGAAAAATTGGACAAACACATATCCAATACCTTGCATTCCTTTAGCTTTCCTTGCTCACACAACTCCTAGGGAAATAAGCCCCTATTAAATAGGAAATTAAGCCTTCCTTGATTGCGCAATCCATCATGGACTTCTCATGACTTTGTAATTGCACCTGGGAAATTTTATAATAATACAACTGATAGTTATGTTCCCTTTAACCTCTATCTCAACTGGGTCTTCATTAGAATTTAGATGCATGAAAATATTAATAGAAAATCATCAGTTATTTGATTTACCACTACTTTTGAATTAAATTTTATTTAATTCACTCGACCTCTCACTAATTCATCATTATAACTAGTTAAATTGATTTTAACTCAATTAATTTTAGTTAACTGATCACACTCACACCACATTAGTGCTACAACTACAACTGGACCCCCAAAATATTAGGATCACTCTACATGCCTCATCTTAGACCCTCAACTCAAATTTCTTGAGCTAACTCAGTCATTATGACTGATACAAGTTGTTATGAGATGCAATTACAATTTATTTAAGGTAAAAATAAATTAGACGCCCACATTTCGCACTAATGTGTAACTAAATTTATCACCAATGTGTGACTGAAATTCCACACTAGTATGTGGGTGCATTTGCTTGTTGAATTTCAACACTCCCTCTCAAAAAGAAAGGGATTATCAGCTACCTCGATCATGCCTCTGTGGTATTCAAATTTTCTCTTTGTGAGCGCCTTCGTCAATATGTCTGCATCTTGATCCTTCGTGGGAATGTATTGCAACAAAATAATGCACCTCTGAACACAATCTCTGAGATGGTGATACCAAATATCAATATGCTTGGACTTGTCATGGAATACTGGATTAACCGAGAGTTTTATACAACTCTGGTTATCACAATGTATCACCGTTGGATCCATTTGTTAACCAAACAAAACAAAAAGTATCTTCCTCATCCAGATGGCCTCGCATGTAGCTTGAATAGCTTCCATGTACTCTGCCTCTATTTAACTTTGTGCAACTGATCTCTGTTTCTTGTTGTACCAAGAATTTCTACTAATCATATGCTGAAGATGCCCCCTGATGTGCTCTTCCTATTTGATGGACTACCTGCCCAATATGCATCGGTGAAGGCTTTAAGCTTCACTCTCTTTGTCTGTCTGTACCATAATCCATACTCTGTAGTGCCCCTGAGATATATCAAAACATGCTTCCCCACCTTCAAAAAGAGCTTGGTTGGCTAACCATAGCTTGAATAAGCTAGTTAACTTCATAGCATATGTCTGGTCGTGTGCTCACCAAATACATAAGTGAACCCACAAGCTTCCTGTAAACAGTAGCATCCACTACCTCACATGAAGTAGCATCCTCCTTCCTCTAGTTTCCTGCAAGAGGAGTCTCCATGGGTTTGCTGCCCTCCATGTGGAACTTCTTTAGAATCTCCTTGGCATACTTGCCCTAAGACAAATATAGCTCCCCATCTATTTTCCATATTTCCAAACCAAGGAAATAATACAAGAGCCCCATGTCCTTTATCTCAAATTATCTTGCAATATCCTCTTTGCAAGAAGTTATGAGCTGCTCATCACTTGTCAGTATCAGATCATCTACATAAAGTACAATAATCAATATCTTACCATAAGCCACAATATGATATAGGTTTGCATCCACTTCACCCTTTTTGAAGCCTAACCCGGTGAAATAGTTGTCGATCCTAGTGTACCAAGCACGAGGTGCTTGCTTCAGCCCATACAATTCTCTCTTGAGTCTGCACACATGAAACTCCCTGTCTAAGGACTAAAAACCTTATGGCTGCTCAATGTACACTTATTCCTCAATAAATCCATTGTGAAAGGTTGCCTTTACATCCATCTGATGTATATTCCATCCCATCAGTGCTGAGAATGTAAGAATGGATCTAATCGATGAGTACCTTGCAACTAGTGCAAAATTCTCCTCATAATCAATCCCCTCTACCCATGAGAATCCTCTGGCCAAAAATCTAGCTTTGTATTTCTGCACACTCCCATATGTTTCTTGCTTCACCTTATAGATCCACTTGGATCCAATAATTGACTTCCCCACTGGTCTTGGGACCACTTACCATGCACTTTTTTTGATAAAGGAGTCATACTACTCATCTATGGCATCAACCCATAGCGGCTGTTGCACTACTTCCTCGAAATAGGATGGATATGTCACAATACGTTCGCTCATAAGAGCCATGTATCCATTATACCTGTCTGTGGACCTTCTCTGCCTGCGTTGCAATGTATGTGCACCTACATTCCCTTTTGCATATAGCATCAATCTGTCAACCTCTCTAGTGTGCTTCCTACCACTTCTGGTGGATGGCTCTGCATGAGTGGTTTCTTCCACTCTATGTACCTTTGCTTGTGGTTGCTCCACATCCCGAGGTTCATCCTTTGGAACTAAGAGTTCCTCTGCTACATGCAATTCAAGCTCCCTCTTAAGGGACAATCACATGGCTTTCTCCTCATCAAATTTCACATCTCTCCTGACAAGTGTCATCCCATTTGCTGGGAAATACACCCGATAGTTGTGGGGAGTATTTGTGTACCCCACAAATATCCCAAACTCTGATGTTGGTTCTAGCTTCTTCTTTTCATCTTTGGTCACACGGAAATAGACAGATGAGCCAAAAATTTTAAAATATGAAACATCTTGTTTCTTACCTTAAAAATCCTCCTTTGGTGTACTCATGCCAAGTATCCGATGAGAAATATGGTTATACACAAATACCATTATGTTGCATGCCTCTAACCATAGATGCAACGGTAGGCCCTGATCATGTAACATAGCTCATGCTGCTCCTGTTAGACTCCTGTAATTCACAATATCACAAGGTGACTAATTATTTATTATTGGATCGTTTACATTGAAAATAATATTCCATGGTTGTCATTTATTTCCAAGAAAGAACTAATGGTTAAAAGAGGCAAATAATGGCTTCTCCCAGGTTGCAAATCTCAGTACAAGTTAAAGGCGCATAAATAATTGTTTGGAAAAAGCCTCTAGAACTTATCCTAAGTTCTAAAATATCACCAACAAAGAGGTTTTCGGACTTTATATCACTAACTCCACCATATAATATGATTAATTCCTATGCTATGAATTTCGGGCTTTTAAATATTATCATTTAATTTATCATATGCCCTTTACCCTAAGTTTTTGGTTTTAAGTGAAAATATGCCCCCACCTTACCTGACTGTAGCAAACCTTTATCCCCTTAACCCTTCACCTTTTCGTCGCATCGCAACTTCGCACTTTTTACCATTTCTTATTACCGTTTGACGCTTATAACTTCCGATGCGATATAGTGGGACCCCGTTTCCTTGCCACATCACCCTTTCCCCATCGCATCACAAAAATTTCTGCTACCTGACCCCATTGTCACATCATACATCCCCTCCCCGCTAATCTCCTGGCGCCTTTCCACCATTTATACTCTTCATCTCCACATCCGATGGTCTTCAACACTTTTTGGCCCCCTCCTTGCTCTCCAAAATTTAACCACGAGGGGTGGGGGGGTGTCTGAAATATGTGGTGTTCATTACCACTTGTCCCACTACATGGCGGCACTAGGGAATTTCGTACCCCCCTTTGCCAAAACCACCCACCACTATCACCCCCCTACGAAAAAGATTTCTATTGTTTAAATGAAACCATCACATTTTGACCGTTCAAAGTGTCGTTTCAAATGATGTTACGTTGATTCATGCCACCACTGCTCCATGTCAACAAATCAAATTCCGCCACCACTGCTCGACATCCACTCACCAATCCGTCGTCTTACCATGTCGAATCCCGCCACTGCTGCGTCACGTCGACTCCCGCCACAACTGCTCTACCGACTCCTGCCATTTCCAGTGCCTCACGTAGCCATTCCACACATTTCCATCCGAAAGGCTTATTAAAGCATTTATGTATGTTTTAAAGGGGACAACGGGTTTCAGACTATGGTTGTAAGTTTCCGATTATAAAGGGAGCAGTTGGTTTTCTGTTTCAAACTCAACTGCAACAATAACCGGTGTAGTTAGAAACAACCAACACAACTATCACATCATATCATCCAGCAATTGTTTCCACCAAACTAGAGCCAGATGTCAGTTTTGTTTTATCGTTTCCTCTTAGGCATCACACTAGCTAGATTCTGACCACTCTACAATCAATAATGAAATGCTATAGTAAATACAACCACCGTTTTGGCCAGATTTATTTTATCACCGCCTGCATGGTTCCGCTTGTCCAATTTTGGCTTTAATGTAATTAATGATGATCTCTGAAAAATATAGAGTAACTGACTTAAGTTTGAGTTAAATACTGCATCTATTTTACAGTATAGGGGGGACCAAAAAGGGAAAAACCATTGTAAAATACTCATTTGGTTGTAAACACATTTTTTTTTTATGAATGAAAAGACTATGATGTTTTCCATATTCTTATGTTATGATCTCTGGTGAAGTGCTTTCTCCATGTAATTTTTCATCCTCTTGTTTCACATATTGTTTTCTTTCTTTACTGTGGATAAGAAAATTTTGTTCAGGATTTGTCACCAGGCACCTTGCATAGTCTTGAAACAGTATCCGTGTTTTCCTCTGAAATTTGAATGTAGAATTCAGATAGGGTATGCTCTGCATTCACATTGAACCTTAATCTCTCCTCCTTTTCCATTTCACAAACTGTAAATATCCATTGACATGAATAGCTTTCCTATTTACACATGATCTCAGTTATTCATCCATTTAAATATGTTTACACCTATTTGACTCCATAGCCCAATGGCCCTCTTCTGCAGTCTCAACTACAAATTCTAAACAAACCCCTATGCACTAATAGCTAGCCTAAAATGCCCAATAAACAAAGCTATATCTAATAGAGATATCCCTCTCTGGGTCTAGGAGGGCTATATCCTAGGCTTGAAGCGGTTTTGATGTTGGCCCTCCGGGATTCTGTCTTCAGCCTTCAAAATTACGAGGCGCTAACATAGTGGCGACCATACTGGGGAACAAGTTTAATGTTTTCTCAGTAACACTTATAAAGTTCAAATCTGGCTGATGATGGTGGAAAAACAACCATACATAAGAAGGTTGAAATCATCCACCTGGCGACTCCAATCCAGATCAGTTTCCTTCAAAGAATCCACTAGAGGAAGAACTTGAAGCATGACAAGGAAATCTGAAAGAATCAGGTATTCAAGTTCCAATTGTATTCAAGAAATTTTTATCTTTATTTGTAATTAATTTATATCTTATCATGAGCCTTATCAAGAGTATGTTTCCAAAGTTTACATTGATAATTTTCAAATTGACGAGCTTCAAGAAACTAAGCCCCGAATTGTAGATCATGAACATACTCGTATACCTGTGCACATCCCATATACACTAATGGAAAACCCAGTGAGACACGAGCCTCGTGATTCATCTCTTGCTCTTTCTAAATCCCCAAATGGTTATAAGCCTCCTGATTTACCTCATATAACTGTAAAAGTTCCAAACATTTACCAACCTCTGGTTTTGCCTCCTACTCTCCATAACCTCCTTGCAAACTATAGTAATAATCTACCCACATTTGATGGAGAAAATGCAAAGATCACTGCCAAAAAGCACATTCAAAATATTGAGGATTTTTTTGACATGTTTTATGTGGAAGAAGATGATGTATGTATCAGAGTATTTGCCTTATCATTGCAAGGTAAAGTTAAAAATTGGTTTAAGAATCTTCTAGCTGCAAGCATTATCGATTCTCATCACTTTACTCAAGTTTTCCTTGATAGATGGGTGATCATGGGAAATTTTTTTCTCATCATAGAAGAGTATAACCATTTAAAAAGACAGTCAGGGGAGACATTGCAACATTTTTCAGCCAAATTCAATAAGGTGTATCATTCAATGCCTGTTGTTGTAAGGCCACCTACAGGATTAGCTATGTTTCATTACCCAGATGCCTTTGATCCAGAGATGTCATTCCAATTAAGAGAAAGGGACACTATAGCCCTAGAAGAAATGAAAAATGTTGCAGTTGAAGTGGAAGCAAATCTGCTGAACAGAGAGGCAAAGTTAAAAGCAGTGAATAAGGACAAAATAGAAAGAGAGAAATTGATATCTTCAGAGATAAAATTAGATACCTTGAAAAATAAAGTTAATGAAACGATGCATAAGATTAGTAGGAAATAGGAACTTTATTTTCAAATACCTCATGTTTCACTAGCTCCAGAAGGGACAAGAAACAATGTACCCAAGAAATTTGCAGCTCATCCTTGGTATCCTAAAAAAGAAAATGATCATTTTATTTACTTAATTGACAACATGGCCAAAGATAAAAGTTCAAAATCAGAGGGAGACCAGAAAATCTCCAGCAATAATGTACATGCTATATGACCTTGCATACAAAGATAATCTTCTCAAATATAATTATCAAGGGGAAGATTATATGGTTGAGAGTGAGGTTGTTTTTTCAAAGCAACCATCACCATATTCTTGGGAGAAAGAAACCCAATTATCACAATGCAAAGATGGAAACCAAAATCTACATGCTGAGCAAGATTGTAAAAAGGAAAATGCAGAAAGTTTTCAAGTAGGTACAAAATGCCTACCCATGTGTTTTGCCTCACTCTTGAGAGAACATTATAAGCAAATTGTTAATAGGAAGGATGAATAATGATCTAATGAATCAATCGAGGAAAAGAGGGATGATACATAACCTTTTTCAGATCCATAAGTTTGGTCCTTGAACCATCTTGAAATCATAGAGTTTGAAACAAATGATGAATTGATCTAGATTGATTCTTTGCCCTTATGATTTAATTCATTTCAGATTGTGAAAGGGAATTTGGATCACATTTTGGTTGATAATCACAGGAGAAATTATGACGTCTCAATAGAACCAATACTGCAACCATCTAAAGCACCACATGATCCAATAACTGATATGTTGGATGGTTTGTGTTTCCAAAGGCAGTATTCATGTATTCATAATGCTCTCAAAAGATGCTATGATATGGATATGATGAGATAGTCTGCCCCATTGTTTGGTTCAACAGAAGTATCGACACAAAATTCATCAGATAAAGTGAAAGCTTGTCCTGAGTTGTTTGAAGACATGGAGAGCACATCTGCAGTACTAGGATATGAAATTGAGTTCGCTGAGTTAGATACCCAGATATAAGTCAAGTGTATCTTGATCCAGTGGCTATCTATATGGATAAATTGTTCTTTACAAAGCCAACACATATTTCCAGCATAACAGTTGTTTTTCAAGTGTACCAATATCCATGTAAACTAGATCATGCCAATAATTTCTATCAAATACCATTATCAGGTTTGTTTTTTACCATGGTGAAAAACAATGAAAGAACAAAGATATTACAGCAGTTGCTTAACTAGCTGCACTGGCATTATTGTATCATTTAGAAGGGCAGTAATTTCAGTAGATTAGGGTAGGTAGGGGTGAAAATAAGCTCAGTACTCTAAGAATTTTTCTAGTTTTAGTTCCAGATTGCTTTTCAGTTTTTAGATCAAGTGTGTCCCAGACTTCAGTTGCAAAGAGTTGAGATTTCAGCATGAAGGTTTTCAACCACATAGGTTTTGTAGAAAATCCAAGGTCGCACCAGGATCAGGCCACTAGTTTATGGTGGTCTTGACACTTCACTTGGAGAAGTGCCATCCCTAGCTAGAGCCACTGTTAGAATCCTATAATTCACAGTATCACAAGGTGACTAATTATTTCTGATTAGATCATTTACATTGAAAATAATATTCCATGGCTATCGTTTATTTCCAAGAAAGAACTGCTGGTTAAAAGAGGCAAAGAATGACTTCTCCTAGGTTGGAAATCTCAGTACAAGTTAAAGGCGCATAAATAATTGTTTGGAAAAAGCCTTTAGAACTTATCCTACGTTCTAAGATATGACCAACAAAGAGGTTATCGGACTTTATATCACTAACTCCACCATATCATATGATTAATGACTGTGCTATGAATTTCGGGCTTTAAATATTATCTTTTAATTTATAATATACCCTTTACCATAATTTTGGTTTTAAGTGAAAATCTGCCCACACCTTACCTCACCACAACAAACCTTTAACCCCTTGACCCTTCACCTTTTCGCCACATCGGAACTTCACACTTTTTACCATTTCGCATTCCCGTTTGATGCTTCTAACCACCGATGCGATATATTGGGACCCCTTTTCCCTGCGATGTTACCCTTTCCCCATTGCATCGTAGACCTTTCCGCTACCCGACCTCACTGTCACATCATGCATCCAATCCCTGCTAATCTCCTAGCACCTTTCTGCCATCTCTTCTCCTCATATCCACATCCGACGGTCTTCAACACTCCCCCTTCCCCCCCCCGCCCCCCCCATTTCTCTCTAAACTTTAACCACGAGGGGGGGGGGGGGTCCAAAATATGTGGTATTCATTACCACTTGTCCCCCTATATGGCGGCACAAGGGCGTTTCCCAACCCCCTTTTTTGAAACCACCCACCACCATCACCCCCTTCCAAAAACGATTTCTACTGTTTAAATGAAACCGCCGTGGTTTGACCATTCAAAGGGCCGTTTCAGATGTCGTCACTTCGATTCACACCATCGCTGCTCCACATTGACAAACCAACTTCCTCCACTGCTGCTCCACATAAAATCACCAATCCACTGTCCTACCACATCGAATCCAACCATTGTTGCATCACGTTGACTCCTGCCACCACTGCTCCACCGACTCCTGCCATTGTCAGTGCCTCACATATCCATTCCACACCATTTCCATCTGAAGGGATTATTAAAGCATTTCTATATGTTGTAAAGGGGACATTGGGTTTCAGACTATGGTTGTAAGTTTCTAATTATAAAGGGAGCAGTTGGTTTTTTGTTTCAAACTCCACTGCAACAATAATCGACGTAGTAGAGACATAGGCAGTTAGAAACAAAATGGCCATCATGAAATCCAGCACAACCATCAAATCAAATCATCCAGCAACTGTTTCCACAAAAGTAAAGCCAAATGCCAATTTTGTTTTATCTCTGCCTCTTCGGCATCACACTAGCCAGATTTTGACCACTCTACAATCAATAACGGGCTGCTATAGTAAATACAACCAGCATTTTTGCCACATTTATCTGATCACTACCTGCATGTTTCCACTTGTCCAATTTTAGCTTGAATGTAATTAATGACAATATTTGAAGAAGATAGAGTAATTGACTTAAGTTTGAGTTAAATACTGCATCTATTTTACAGTATAGGGGAACCAAAAAGGGAAAAACCATTGTAAAATGCTCATATGGTTGTAAGCATCTTTTTTTTGGATGAATGAAAAGACTATGTTTTTTTCCAGATTCTTGTGTTATGATCTGTGGTGAAGTGATTTCTCCATGTAATTTTTCATCCTCTTGTTTCACATATTTTTTTCTTTCTTTACTATGGATAGTAAAATTTTGTTCAGGATTTGTCACCAGGCACGCTGTACAGTCTTGAAACAGTATCTATGTTTTCCTCTAAAATTTTAATGTAGAATTTAGATATGGTCTTCTCTGCATTCCCATTGAACCTTAATATCTCCTCCTTTTCCATTTCACAAACTGTAAATATCCATTGACATAACTAGCTTGTCTGTTTACAAATGATATCAGTTATTCATCCATGTAAATCTGTTTTCCCCTGTTTGACTCCATAGCCCAATGGCCCTCTTCTGTTGTCACAACCAAAAATTCTCAAACAAACCCCTATGTGCTAATAGCTAGCCTAAAATTCCCAATCAACATAGTTATATCTAATAGAGAGATCCCTCTTTCGGTCTAGGAGGGCTAGATCCTAGGCTCGAAGCGGTTTTGATGTTGGCCCTCCAAGATTATGTCTTCAGCCTTCAAAATTACGGGGTGCTAACATCTCCCACAATTGTTCTATTATTTCTTTCTACAACCCCATTCTATTATGGGTTATGAGATGCAATCAATTCTCTCTAAATTCCTTCTTTGGCACAGAAGTTATTGGATTCATTAGAGATATACTCACCACCATTTTCGCTCCTTAGAGCCTTCACCTTCTTCCCTATATCTTTCTCTTGCAGTGCTTTGAAATCACAAAACTTGGAGAATGTATAATCTTTCTTCTACATGAAGAAAATCCAACACTTTCTAGAAAAATCATCAACAAAAATCACATAATACCTGTGCTTTGTTGTGGAAGCTATTGAGAATGGTACACACACGTCTAAGTGAACTCTCTCAAGGATTGTTATTGCTCGGTTCTCCTTCTCATGAAAGGTGGCCTTTGTATACTTCCCCATAGTACAACCTTTTTATGTGTCTCTCTGTGCAAGTGTACCCTTTGGAAGCCCTGGAGAAATCCGCTGCATGATCCTCAAATAACTGTGGTGTATATGACCCAACCTCATGTGCCATAACTCACTGGTATCTCGACTCACCACCTTATCCACTTTATTGATCAATGTTGCGCAATCATATACATCAATTTTGTAGAGTTTCTTTACATGAACCCTAATATTCTTTATCTTTCTTGTGGCTTTGTGACGAAGGAACACCTTTAATTCATTGAAAACCACATCATATCCAAGTTCCTCCAACATAGTAACTGAAACTAAATTATTTTTCAAACCTGGTACATGCATGGCATATTTTATTTTGAAATTTTTACCTAAATCTCTCTGGAAAGTAACTGTACCAATCCCAGTAGCGTTATACCTCTCGTCATCACCCATCTCGATGTGCATCTGAAGATCCTTCTCCTCCAAGCTACTAAAGAATTATTTGTTTCCAGTCATGTGGAAATATGCTCCACTATCCAAGTACCACATAGATCCCATCACAATTGACACCATGGATGTGATGAAAGAGAAATCCAACTCAAACTGTGAGGCCAAAGCTTCACCCACTATAACTCTCGGAGCCTTCATGTTGTTCTTCTTCTTTTATGGACAATTCGTGGCATAGTGTCTATAATCATGACAGTTGAAACATTTCACCTTTTACATGCTTGTTTCTTGCCTTCTTTGTCAGTCTCGGATTTGGAATGGGACTTATTACCTTTCCGTTTCTTTTCCTTGCCATCTAAGGCACAGTTTTCCTCGTCATCAATCTTGGATGAGGATCCATCCTTGCTAGTCTGTTGAAACTCTTCTTGTACCAAATCCGACAATAGTTTCTCCCACTTTGGAAACTGATCCCTCCCATTCACAGAGTCCTAGTAACTATGCCAGCTCTTGGGAAGGCCTATAAGTGTTAGCCTCAACAATTCATCATCAACCACAGTAATTCCAACACTTCCAAGCTCATCTCGACATAGAGTGAACTTGGTCAAGTATTTTTTGATGGTGTCGCCCTTCTCCATTTTTATTTTCCTGAGCTTGTCCTTGAGTGAAATTTCTTGTTTCCACTTCTGCTTTGAAACGGATATATATCAAGGCCTTCCACATAGCATATGAAGTTTCCTTTCCATGGAGACTCGAGACAATATGATCTCAAACTCCCTCTTAGAAGATCCTTTTAAACACAGGTATTGTAAACACACACAAAGGGAAAGATAAGCATTGAGATGCCATACTATTAACCATAAATATGCATATATACAATACAGTAGGTGACCCTTGGTTTCCCATTCCAAGTGGTCTCTTGGACTCCATTTTTCCATTCGCCTTCCACACCTACCCATTGAGGATTAGGTGTCCAACATTTCCCCCCTTAATCTGAAGGGGTATGTGTGAGCCCAAGAAGAGAGTTGTAATAAAAATATGCAAAGTATGCATGGCAGCACTTAGGCTGAATCAGCTCTCTGAAATGTTGGCATAAAGAGGTGGTTTAAGGATGACCACTAACACTAGAACGCTTAGTGCAGTTCCTGGAACTCTTCCAAATCTGGCAAGAAGCTGAGGGCTTCTGTTAGAGGAAGTGTCCCTCATATTTGAAGAGGGATACATTCAACCTAGAAGAAGGGAGGTTTGCAACTTGTGATGGTTTAAGGATGACCATCAACATTGGAATGCTTGATGCATTTCTTGGAACTCTTCCAAAAATGGCAAGAAGCTGAAGTATTCTGCTAGAGGAAGTGTTCTGAATTATTTGAAGAGGAAGAATATGAACCTCGCATATATGGTTTAAGGTTTTCCACCAACCAAAGGAATGCTCATGGGCATCCATGTCTCTGGCTACAACTCTGAATCTAGAATGACAAGTTGTGGCTCAACCTCGCTTGAAATGTTGTGTCTCTGACTACAACTCTGAATCTAGAATGAGAGATTGTGGCTCAGGCTTGCTTGATGTGGCTTCGAAGCTTGTAGATGACTACCATTCCCCCCCCTATCAAGTACAAGGTGAGATGATGGTGAAAACTCAATTGCAAGATTGCTCAATATTCGAGAAAAATTTCTGACATGCGACTTAAACATCTTCTTGGTTGTTGATGCCCATTGCCAAGAATAAATCCATCCAAGATGAACCTTTGTTCTTGCAGGAGGCTTGTTTATGAAGCATCCGTGTGAAGAATGGGTGTGCCGACCATATTTCTTGCATGGGTGAAGATCAAAACAATGATATTTCATATAGCCAACTTGATCACAGTGTTGGAATTTTAAAATATGTTGTTGTTGTTGTGGAAGAGGATCATGATCTGGAACAACTGAAGGTGAACTGTCATAAAGAAATCCAACACTCTGAGATTTTATGGGATTGGAGTAGTCCAGAATATGAAATGACAAATCCTTGTCATATCTAAGCCTTGTTCTATGCTAGTTATGGACAAGCTCTTCCCAAGGTCTGATGATGGGCTTAGGAAGTGCAGAATGAACTTCTGCATATACATGTAACTATGATGCTTCATTGGGCACAAAATGTGAATCAACCACAACACTATTGAATTTCTTCTTATGGAAGTATCTTTTAATTTTTTGAATAGAAATAGGTCCAAAATGATGACTCCACAGTTGTAATTATTCTTGTTGTAGCTTTGACTCAAGCTGCAAAAATTCAATCTTCTCATGTGCATTTTGCAGACAGGTATTAATTTCAAAAAGAGAGGCTTTTCTAATTTTATCAACAATGGAAAGTATAAGAGTGTTCAAAAAATCTAATGCATCATCGAGACTGGCCTTTGTCTCCTATTTAATCAATGAAGGCCCTATGTCAAAGAATGAACACAACCCTTGAAATTTGTGTTCCAAATTCATATGTTGTAGTTGGATTTGATAAAAAAAAACAATAATAATGAGTGGGATGACTTCCTATCAAACTCTGGATTGAAGTATCTGGTCTCTTTTCTATAAAATGTATTAACAACTCCCTCAAGCTTTGTCTTCCATCCATAATTAATAACAATCTTTCATAATTGTTGCTTAAAATAGGCCTCTTACAAATTTTAATCTATCAAAAAGGTGTCAATACATAATGATGTCAATAGGCCCTTTTTTTTTTTTTTTGCAACTATAATCAATAGAGCCCCTATAGGTGAAGAAAAAAAATCCAAAGTATAGAGGGTAATTATTTTATAGAGCACCCATAGTTGGATTTTTAACACCTAGGCAATGAACCTAGAAAGACAATGCAACAAGAGAGAGATTGGAGCAAATTCAATAAAATGTGGTCCTTCCACTCAGAAAAATTTCTTCAATGTGCTAACTATAGAATTTTTTTTTTCTTTCTGCATATTGAATTCTGGTAGAGTTCATCCAAAACTAGCAAGATCAATTAGGTCTTCATTGGTACACCATAACTGACTCTTACCAATACTGGTGACATCTTGGCAGTGAGTCTAACAACAAATTCCTGTAACAATAAATCTGACAAACCAGCTATAAATAAAACATTTTAAGTATATGGAGCCTTTGTGATATATTTGTGAGGCATCTCATTGAAAGAAGCCCCTTCAACATCAAAGGAGATAGCAGAGAATTTTCGAATCCTTCTTTTTACATGCACATTTGTTGTTTCTGGACTCGTTAACATGGTCATTTTTATTTCAATTCACTCAAACTTCATAAAATCCTTGTCAAATGAACTTCCTTTCCTTGGACCAATACTGCGCTAGATGTAGCCTTGAATTTCCACGTAAAACATGTACCTAGAGAAAATGCAATATGTCGAGTGTCGAGGGTCCCAAGGAACTAATTCAATACCAGTGAAGTGAATAGAAGTATCATTCAATTCATTTCATGTGTATGGAGGCCGCATATTGCAGAGAGCATAGGTAGAGAGTCCGTGAGGAGACCAAAGCTGAGGGGCTGAGAGGAAATGGAGCAGTTTATTGAGGCAACGATGGAGGGAACTGGAGCCGAGGTGCCAAGACGCAATGGAGCAACATATGGCTCTGCGTAGTTGGAGAACACTGTAACAACGTATGGCTCTATGTATGGCTCGGGGAAGAGAGGAGACTCTTGGTGTGGAGTCGATAACCAATAGTGGAATCTACAGGTCGAGTAGTAGGGTATCAAGCCATTGTCTATATGTGTGAGGACTGAGCATGGTGCCAAGGACTGGTTGTAATTGGTTGTGCGTGAGAAATTCAGGCACCCACTCCTCTTTTTTTGTGACTGCGGCTTCTGCTCGTTGTGGATATACCTAGAGGACTACATGTGGAGGAGAATCGTTAGGGGATGTGGCCCGAGCAAAGGAAGTGAGGTTGAGCGCGAGGAGGTAGCAGAAGTGGGAGCGACAGTTTTTTAGTGGGATTTTTGGGAGGAGGAGGTAATGTCGTTGTGAGGAGGTGCTGGTGTGAGGAGGTTGGGAGGGAGATGTAACACTGCACACCGTGGGAAGAGGTGAGTGAAGGGCTGACAACTGAGGAGGTAGACGCAGTGGTAGTGAGAATGGTCGAGGAGTTGGTAGTGTGCAGAAGGCTCGATGCGGTGGGAGAAAGGCCGAGTAACACCAAGGAGGGAGGGTTGAGCAGTGGGAAGCCCAACGAGAATTCCATGAAATTGCAGCACAATCTCAATAATCGTTAACATATCCCAAAAATAAATAATATTTTAATTTTGATGTGTTACCTTCGAGATCTGAAATGCCTTGACAACTCGAACCCACGACTAGATATCCGATATTTTTACAGTAACCTAATCTTCTTCCTCTTTGGAAATCTAGTTTGGAGGAATTTATTCGGTATAGACTTCTGGTTTGCATAATTTCTCTGTACTGAGTGATCTGAACTTAGCCAGAGAAGCGTCCATAAGATCAATGGTGATGGCCCCTATCTCGACATCTCTATTCCAAATGTTTCCATGCTCATACTGGCCTCTCGAGTCAGTAGAGAGAGTCGACAAAGATTTGTATATGGAGCCAATGATGAACTTCCTCTGAAATAAAAAAGGATATTACACGCCACAATATGGGTACCTTCACTTTGCAAACATAAACTGTTGGATTTATGACAAAGGCCAAATTAATGGAGTGTTATGTCACTCACGTTTGGAAGAATTTACAGTGATGCAAGTTTTACTGGTGCGAAATTTTCATTAGAGGTGTCGGATGGAGAAACGACAGACTTGCTGACGGACATAGACGACAGGGAAATTTTTGTAATTTATTTTTATAATTGAATGCAACTCAAGCCAACGCTATTCAGAAGCTTAATGGGACCTCTAAACCTGAGGCTCTGATACCATGTTAAATACAAGTATTGTAAACACACACAAAGGGAAAGATAAGCATTGAGATGCCATAATAGTAACCATAAAGATGCATATATACAATATAGTAGGTGACCCTTGGTTTCCAATTCCAAGTGATCTCTTGGACTCCATTTTTCCATTCGCCTTCCACACCTACATGTTGAGGATTAGGTGTCCAACAGATCCTCCTCACCTTTGCAACATTCTTCTTCCATGCTTCATGTTGCGCAACATCTGTTGGAGTGGGCTCAAGAATATCAATGTCAATGAATTTCTTTAGTCTGTTATTCTCCAATACCACCTCTTTCATGTCCTTCCATGCAATATAGTTTAAATTTCCCTCGAGTTCATATTCAAGTCTCAAGCCAGTGAAAGACATCTTGGTTAGCATTAAACAATACAATGCATTCTTAGTCAAGATATCATGAAAGAATACAATGCATTCTTTCTCACAAGAATCTCCTGCACATCTAGGAAAAATTGGACAAACATATAGCCAATTCCTTGCCTTCCTTCAACCTGCCCTGCTCACAAAATTCCTAGGGAAATAAGCCCCTATTAAATAGGAAATTCAACCTTCCTTGATTGCGCAATCCATCATGGCCTTCTCATGACTTTATAATTGCACCCGGGAAATTTTCTAATAATACAACTGATAGTTATGGTCCCTTTAACCTCTGTCTCAACTAGGTATTCATTAGAATTTACATGCCATGCAACTATTAATAGAAAATCATCAGTTATCTGATTGATCACTACTTGAGAATTAAATTTATTTAATTCCTCACTCAGTTAGAACTAGTTAAACTGATTTTAACTCAATTAGTTTGAGTTAACTGATTACACTCACACCACATTAGTGCTACAACTGCAACTGGACCCCCAAAATATTAGGATCATTCTACATGCCTCATATTATACCCTTAATTCCAATTTCTTGAGCTAACTTAGTCATCATGACTGATACAAGTTGTTATGAGATGAAATTACAATTTATTTAAGGGAAAAATAAATTAGACACCCACATTTCGCACTAATGTGTAACTGAATTTCTCACCAATATGTGATTGAAATTCCACACTAGTATGTGGGTGCATTTTCTTGTTGAATTTCAACAAATGGCAGGACATGTGGTAAAGCCTGAGGAAGATGGATTTTTTGTTGTGAGTCCCTCATTCATGCTTGATATATGGCACGAGGGTGATTGGCTGAAAGAAATATTTGGTTCAACCCAATATATGGTCAGGTGGTATGCGGAAGTACCTGACTTGGTTGGATTTTTCATATGTTAATAAGATTTCTTTCCTATTGTATTTTCATGAGTAATTGAACTTGATATCATGTGGCTTGATGGTTGTTCTGTCATTAGTATTATTCTGGTTATGTGCCTGTTATAAGCTTGGTCTTATGACGGATTCAAGGTATGGCTCTTATCATATTTTGATTATTGAATGCATGAGATAAAAAATTTTATTGCATATATTATGAGAGGTAATTTAATGATTCTCAGATAAGTATCAGACCCCTATGTTCAGTTATGCATTATAACCCATAGATTATATGTTTACAATGTGTTTAACAAAATGTATGTCATGATTAGGCCTGATTAGGTCAAGATCCTATATAAGGTTTGTGTTAATGGCTTTGTCCTTGTGTCATTCATCATTCTAGAAATTTCTATGAAGTTTTGGCCAAAGGTTTGGATCCTAGCCATAAAAAAGTGGCTCAGATCTCATGGTCACACACACATAACTAAGTAAATTAGATTACAATCGTTGGGAGGAAGGGTCATCGATGAAACTGGAGTGTTAAATTAGAATTTAGGAAATGTTATGCCTATGTCTAGGAGTTCAGATCACTGAAAAATAAATTTAACTCGAGGTTTGGGCACCATGAGTGGTTATTTGTCTCATAGGAGTCATGTAGCTACTGAGGAAGTTAAATAAAGTTTTTGCTTATCGATTCCACTTCCTTAATTGTACTGAGGATGCTCAATCATGACATAGTATCCCTTAGTTCATATTTACCCTGACAGGCCATTGAAAGTGGGTAGATATGGGAGGAGGTGTTACAACTATCCAATATGCTAGTATAAGCTACCATATGAGACATTGGTTTAATATACAATAAACACATTTTCACAACGTTTAAATATAGAATATTGTGCAATTTCATTTTTTTGTCTTCAAAAATTACTAAGGAATTTGCAGATCCTTTTGAGAAATATGTTGATTATTTATATATCTTGCATGTAGGTTTTCCACCCAAAGAAAGCACAAGAAGTAATGATTGAGTATAATCATGATGTTTATCCCTAAAAAATAAGGTAAACTATAATTTTACACTATATTTTGAATTTATTATTTTTTGTGTATATTTAAAGTGGGTCTAGAGTGTTTCCATAGCATACATTCAACCCTTGTTAGACAACAAAGGTAAGAATGTGTAGAAAACATTTCAAAGGACCTACCTTTGTATAACCATTCTTTGTAGAGGTTAGATTAAACTATGTTTTTGGTTTTCCTTTTGATTTTTTATGCATCACTAAATATCTTGAAATTATGTTTAACAAGGATCACAATATCTTATTTTCCATGCCTTGGAATTCACCAGCAATAGGTTTCATACAAAGCCATTATATAACAAATCTTGGTTGCTAGGATTCCCATTGCAATTAGGTGTAGCTCATGTCTCTTATGCACAAAGATATCAATGTGTCACAAAGTGAATCTTCACCTTCTAGCCTTCAATAATGATCTACAATAGGCTAACTATTTTGAATGTGGAGCGTTGTCTTTACCATTTCTTTAACACCAAGAGACACAATCATGGTTGACTTGTGTTTTTGCATGCAAACCTTCTAGGCGATTCAAACAAGAAAATTTTTGTAGTAGGAAGACGATGTATTTTGGTGAGAAGAAGCAACACATGGAAACAAGTGGATACACTTTGAGATGAGTAGAAGAATTTAGTAGAAGCATTTAGGTGCTTCTACAGTTGTTGCATGCAAATAAATTTTATATTTTTAGCCAATATCTAACAATAAGGTGAAACAATGTTTTTGTTAAAAACTTAGGTGAGTTGATGATAAAAGAACTGAGTATTGGTGTTGCATAAATTTCAATGTAAGTTGTATTATAGCGAAATATATATATATATATATATATATATATATATATATATATATATATATATATATATATATATATATATATATATATATATATATATAATTCCCAAATCTCTATTATTAAAAGTTGAAGTATAAAACAAATTTTCATTATAATTAAAAAAAATGAGCCATTGTAACTTTTAATGAAAGTATTTTAAAGTTGGTTTAGCGTGATTAGCAGATGGGGAGTTCCCAAATCTCTATTATTACAAGTTGAAGTATTAATAAATTTTCATTATAATTAAAAAAATTGAACCATTGGAAGTTTCAATAAAAGTATTTTAAAGTTGGTTTAGTATGATTAGAATATGGGTAGTGAAACATGTTGACGAAAATTTGATATTATATATATTTTTTAAATTGAATATCTAGAAACTTTTTGGAAATATTGTCATTGATGGCAAAGGATGTGGCAAAGGAATTGGCATCTAAAAGTAGCAGAGAAGAACAGAGAAAGAATGCATCTACAGTTTGAGCTACAGAGAGCAGTTTCGGTCAAGGAACAGAGACAAGCAGTGAATTGAAGCAGAGTTGTCCAGAGACAGAGGAATAGAAAACCTGGCAAATTGAGAAGAATGAGTGAAACTCTTATTCATCGATATATGGTGATGAGGGATTGGTTCTAAACTCTCCATGACTTATATATTCAGCAGAATATTTGAGTCCCTGTGGACATTTGTGAAATCATGTGTTACTGAGAGATGGGATTATGCCCGTATAGACAGATTGAATTGTGAAAAGCGTGAGTGTGTTGCTCAAAACATCTAGATTCTGTGGAAGGAGGAGATTCATGAAGTTATATACGATATCGGGTTGCTAAGGTCACGGTACAGTGAGCCACGAACGGGTTCTGTATGTACAAGGCACATTATATATATATATATATATATATATATATATATAACCTAAGGAAGAATACTTAAAACAAAGTTATGCTTTAGAGATGGCGCATATTAATAGAGTGGATAAGTGGAACCTTGGTTAATTTATTACACATAAAGGGCAGAATTCATATATATATGCAAACGAAACTTGGAGTACGGAGCAGGAATTTGATTGGATGGTTGATCACTGTTTAAAAATTGTGAGTGAATAGTGAAGGTGGTTTTCGGGTTTCATCGCACCACTTTTCGACGATAGGTGGTATTTCCTAGATGGAGAGCGATTCCATAGAGGTGTTGACACGCTTTCCTGCAAAACCGCCATCACTGCACGCCATCGCACGTTAACGATCGTCCATCGCACGTTAACGATTGACCCAGGACGGCCAACGATATTGTTGTGTGCCGTTGATCTGGAGGGAAGCCATCGGACGACGATCGCTTGATGAAGAGGCATGGAAGATAATTAAAAGGCGCGAAGATTAACCAAAGTACGAGCGGAAATGTGATTGGATCGCTGATCATATATGTGGGCCCAGTTTGAATTATTTTAATTGGTCCTTTTCACTTTAATGTTTGCGGGCTCAACCAAGATGGTTTAAATTAAATATTTATTATGGCGAAAAGCGACATATACCGTCGATCTGGAGAGTGGAATTGACTATATTTGTGGGCCCCAGGGTCAAAGGTTAATTTGTTTAAAAGCGTTGGATATCTTATAAAGCCCGAAGGGTTAAAATTAGTTAGAAGGCTTGGGAATTCAACAGTTGTAAATAGATTTATTTGTCAATTTCTTTGAAATTGATAAATAAATTAAAAAGAAATCAAAGAGCCCCTTGGGATAAACTAAAAGGAATACCATCCACGAATACCATTATCAATTAAATGGTTTTGACCCAAGGTTTTAATGAAGGAGAAAACTATATAAGGTGATGAGAATTATGAAGGATGGTGTGCATGCGAAAGGGTTGATAATAAATGAATCTCTTTAGAGATATCTGTATGTATAAACTCTGATATATATGAATCTATTGCACACCTGTGAATATAAAGATTGATCAAATCAGATGATGATTAATTCCTGGTTCAATCGACTGAAGAAATCATGAAGAACGTATAAGGGTTGTGAATGAATACTTCACTCTGAAGTATATCTGTATGGAATGGGAAACAAATTGCTGAATTAAGGATGCACCTCTGATGAAAATTAATGAATCTGGTGGTTTGCAAGGTATGTCATGTGAAAATTGATGAAACAAGAGCAGGGGGTTGTAGCTCCCTTCCAGGAAAGGCTGGTAAACGAGTGCAGGGGGTTGTAGCTCCCTTCCAGGAAAGGCTGGTAAACGAAAGAAGGTCATAGCCTTCTGCAGGTGGGTGCCTGCGTGCTGGTATAAGTCTGCCCCAGCATAAAATTGTAAGAATTTTTCTGTATAATAAATATTGATGATTGAAATTACATCAGCGGTGGTTTTCTCCCAAATTGGGTTTCCACCTTAAATCATGGTGTTCATTTGTGTTGTTTATGTTTGATGGTTTGTTCTGTTATTTCTGTTCATGCTTAATGCTTGTCTGATGCAATGCTCTAAGTAAAGACATAATAAGATATCAGGACATACATGTTGGATGCAGTACTGTAACATATGGTTTTAAAAGAAAGAAAAAGAAAAATTGCTCAGCCCAAAATACTGATTCACCCCACCTCTCAGTATTTTTCCCAACAATTGGTATCAGAGCCGGTCCTTCTGAAAAAGCTTAGACGCTAAGAAGGAAGATCAAGCAAGATGAGAAATCAAGATGGAACAACATCTATCAGGCCTCCGCTTTTCAACAGAAACAATTTAATCTTCTGGAAATCAAGGATGAGATCCTATCTTCAGTCTCTAGGAGCAGAGGTATGGGAAATTGTTGAACAAGGTTATCAATATCCAGCTGCAGTACCAACAGATCCGACGGAAAGAAAGAATTATGAAACAAATGCAAAGGCGGTCAATGCTCTATTGGGAAGTCTAATCAATCTTAATTCTTTTGCAAGCTGCATTTAAATACAAAGAAATAGAAATATGACAAATCATTCCACAGGAATATGATGAAGGTAAAAAGTGTTAAACCCAAACCTTTAATTCAACACGTAGAATCTAAACAATGAGGAGAATTGCCAATTATTTTTAATACCAAGGATATTGGTAAATCGACGATAAATCGAAAATGACCTAACTCATATTGAGAAAGTCTTAAGGTCATTAACAAATAAATGAGTCAAAGTTTCTCGCTTCTTAAGAAAAGCAGATCTTCAAAACCTTAACGTATAACTTTCACATACGAATCGTACAAGGAAACAAGAGGAGGACCTTCCCAAGTCAAATAAGCAAATTTTTAGAAATTTCTGTACAAAGAGAAGCACAAAAACAGCATATCAAGACATATCTCAAGAAGACAGACAAACTTTGAAGAAACTCAACCTACAATAAGATGGCTCAAGAGGTAAGCTTCCTTTCAAATGTTTTGATTGTGGAAGAGTTGGTCATTATGCTGCTAAGTGTCCTTATAAAGAAACACATAAAAAGGGGAAGGAAGTAGAAATAAGGAATAAGAATCGTTTTAGCACTAGAAAGAGTTACTATACACATGAAGACAGTGATGGGTTATCTGATAGTGAGGAAGAATGTGAACAAGATCTTAGACTTCTCATGGCATTTGAAAACAAATCTAGAGAAGAAAAGGATACTTTTGAGGATGCTCTAGAAGACAGTGATTTTCTTGTCGAAAACAATAAACTCAAAATTTGCTTAGAAGAGAGTAAAATAACCATAGAAACTCTGAAAAATCAGCTTGAAGAAAAAGAGAGACACAATGAGAAATTGGAGTTTGAAGTAGTAGATCTAAGAAAAGAACTTGAGAAAGTAAAGACTCTGAATCTTAGATTTTCTAAAGGGTCTGAAACCTTAGATGAGATTATCAAGGTACAACATTCTCCTCTTATAAAGACAGGTCTTGGATATATTGGAGAATCTTCTCAGGCTTCAGCACCAAATTATCTAAAAGCAGTTACAGTTGGTTTACAACATGTTGCCACTCAGCAAGGGAATAAAGAATCTTTACAGGTAAAGCATGATCATCTCAATTCAAGGAACACTAACAGGAATGTCTTTCAAAGAAACACCAATCAACAGGTAAATTCATATAGAAGATCTTATGATCGTAGAAATTTCTTCTTCAATGGACAATGTTTCTCATGTCACAATTTTGGTCATAAAGTTGTTCAATGTGTAGCATATAAAAATATCATGACAAGAGAAGCAAGAAAGAAAAGGATTGATATTGAAACAAAGAAGAATACCTATAACAACTTTTCTCCTCTTCAAAATGAAGTTGAATGTGCTTATTGCAATAACTTTGGCCATGAATAATCTGAATGCAGGAGCAAAGTTCAGCCAAAAGAACATGTTCCTTCAAGCTCCAAAGTATGAAAAAAGAAGGAATTACAGGTTGAAAATTGTGGCATAGCATTATTTGCAGAAGATGAAGAAAACCAATGGTACATTGATAGTGGATGCTCAAGACACATGACAGGTGACAAAAACAAACTTATTGCATATAGTGCTCTAGAAAAGGAAAAGAATGTTACATTTGGAAATGATACTCCTGCAGTCATTAAGGGAAAAGGGTCTGTTTTTCTAAAAGAAAAGGTGAAAGCTAATGAAGTCATGTATGTGGATGGATTAAAGCATAACTTGTTAAGTGTAAGTCAAATGTGTGATCAAGGAACTGAAGTTGTCTTTAGTTCAAAATAATGTGTGGTTCCTGATCTTGATATAGGAAAAGCAATTATAAGATGAAAAAGGACTCCAAACAACCTGTATATATTGAAGAACTACAAATAACAATGTTATTTAAGTAAATCTTCAGAAAATTGGCTATGGCATAGAAGGTTGGGGCATCTGAGCTTTTCTCAAATCAACAAATCAAGCAGACTTAAAGCTGTTCGTGATCTTCCCAATATCACTCCACCTGAAAATATCATATGCAAATCTTGCCAATTCGGTAAGCAAACCAGAGTACAATTTAATGCCAAGGAAGGATCATAAAGTAAGCCTCTTGAACTCATTCATACTGACATATATGGACCTATGAGGAAAAAGTCACAACGTGGCGAAGAATACTATATCTTATTCATTGATGATTTCTCTAGAATGTGTTGGATTAGGCTGCTTAAACACAAAGATGAAGCATTTGAGAAATTTCAGATCTTCAAAGCACTAGTTGAGAATGAATTAGATCTAAAAATCAAGTGTCTCAGATCCGATCGAGGAGGAGAATATACATCCAATGAATTCCTTGAATTTTGTGAACAACATGGCATAAAAAGATGTCGAGAAGCACCTCCAACAAAATGAAGCAGTAAAGAATGAATAGAAATCGATCAAACAAATGGCTAGAGCTATGCTCATGATTCCGAACACTCCTATACATTTTTGGGAGAACAGACATACAACAATAAATATTTCAACAAGGCATGCTCCTAGTGATAAAACTCCTTATGAACTTTGGTATGGAAATCTTCCCACCGTAAAGCATTTTAGAGTTTTCGGAAGAAATTTTTTTATCAAGAACAATGATGAAAAACTTGGTAAGTTTGAACCTAGAGTAGATGAAGGAAAATTTCTTGGTTACTCTTCTAGAAGTAAAGCATATAAATGTTACAACAAAAGACTTCGGAAGATTGTTGAATGTATTACCTATTGAACATCATAGCCCAAAAGAAGAAAAGCAAACAACAGATGAAGATGATGATGACACATATCCTTCTACATCAAATAAGAATGATATAGACAGTGAACCCAATGAAGAACCCGAAGATGATTTATCTGAAAAAGCTCCATCTAGATATGTTCAAAAGAATCATCCAGAATCTCAAATTTTGGGAGAAAAGGGATCAGGTGTACAAACAAGAAGGACTCTTGTGGGATATTCTAGCAATTTGGCATTACTGTCCACTATTGAACCACATAATGTCACTCAAGCCTGCAAATATGATTGTTGGATTCAAGCCATGAATGAAGAGCATGATCAAATTGAGAAGAATCACACTTGGGAATTAGTACCAAGACCTCATGACAAAAATGTCATTGGAACTAAATGGATATTCAAAAACAATTTAAATGAGAATGGGGATGTTATAAGAAATAAATATAGACTTGTGTGCAAAGGGTATGCTCAACAAGAAGGTATAAACTTTGAAGAAAATTTTTCTCCTGTAGCCAGACTCAAAGCCATAAGAATGTTTCTTGCATTTTCAAGCTTCCAACAAATCAAAGTTTATCAAATGGATGTTAAATCTGCTTTTCTCAATGGTGATCTAGAAGAAGAAGTGTATATATAACAACCAGAAGGATTCATTTTGGGAAATGATGAAAAACTTGTTTGTAGACTTAAAAAGGCTCTATATGGTCTCAAACAAGCTCCAAGGGCATGGTACTATCGTCTTGACAAATATCTTCATCAACAAGGATTTTCAAAAGGGTCTATTGATAGCAACTTATACACAAAAACTGAGAATGACAGACTATTTATTGTGGTAGTATACGTTGATGATATCATTTTTGGAAGTAATGAAGAGTCTATGAGTCAGAAATTTTCTTCTGATATGCAGCAAGAATTTGAAATGTCTTTACTTGGGGAGCTAACATTCTTTCTTGGATTGCAAGTGCAACAAGCAACATATGGCATTTTATTATCACAAGCAAAATACCTCAAGCAAATCCTGAAGAAGTATGGCATGGAAGATTGCAAACCTATAAGTACACCAATGATAACCGGATGTAATCTCAGTTCTAGTGATGATTCCCCCACGGTGAATCAACCAGAATATATATCTATGATAGGAAGTCTACTTTATCTCACTGGGACAAGACCAGACATTATGCATGCAGTTGGGATTGTTGGATGATTTCAAGCCAATCCAAAAGAGTCTCACCTTCAGGCTGTGAAAAGAATATTCAAATATCTACAAGGAACTCAAGATTTTGGACTATGGTATCCAAAGAATGTTGATCTTACTCTTCATGCATACACTGATGCAGATTGGGCTGGAAGTGTTGATGATCGGAAAAGCACTAGTGGTGGTGCATTCTATATGGGGCCCCGGTTAGTATCTTGGTTCATCAAGAAGCAAAGCTCCATTGCCTTATCTACAGCAGAAGCAGAATATGTGGCAGCAGCATCATGTTGCACTCAACTTCTCTGGATGATGCAAACCCTACAAGACTTTCAAATCAAATGTTCACCCCCTATCTCCATTATGTGTGATAATACAAGTGCCATCAGTATCTCAAAGAATCCTGTTATGCATTCCAAGACCAAGCACATTCCCATCAATTATCACTTCTTACGTGAACAAGTGCTTGAACAAAAGGTGAAATTGGAGTATGTTTCCTCCAAAGAACAAGTTGCTGATATATTTACCAAACCTCTACCCAGGGAAGTGTTCAAATATCTCAGACATAAACTGGGAGTAGTCTCTGCCATGCGGAGGATCAGGTCTACTTAAATTCAGAAGATTAAATTGGTTTAAAGGTGCTGTTGGGCATCACTGAATGCACAGGCTAAGGGGGAGCATTGGTCATATGAAAAGGATGCATTGTTGGCATTTATAAGTCATCTTGTTATTTTATGAAGATACAACATGATCTTAGGGGGAGCATGGTATTGTCAACTCTTTGCCAATGATGTCAAAGGGGGAGGAAAAGCAACAAAGGGTTTCTATAAGATTTTCAGAGGACGAGTATTGCCATCAATGCCAAAGGGGGAGATTGTTGGAAATATTGTCATTGATGGCAAAGGATGTGGCAAAGGAATTGGCATCTAAAAGTAGTAGAGAAGAACAAAGAAAGAATGCATCTACAGTTTGAGCTACAGAGAGCAGTTTCGGTCAAGGAACAGAGACAAGCAGTGAATTGAAGCAGAGTTGTCCAGAGACAGAGGAATAGAAAACCTGGAAAATTGAGAAGAATGAGTGAAACTCTTATTCATCGATATATGGTGATGAGGGATTGGTTCTAAACTCTCCATGACTTATATATTCAGCAGAATATTTGAGTCCCTGTGGACATTTTTGAAATCATGTGTTACTGACAGATGGGATTATGCCCATATAGACAGCTTGAACTGTGAAAAGCGTGAGTGTGTTGCTCAGAACATCTAGATTCTGTGGAAGGAGGAGATTCGTGAAGTTATATACGATATCGGGTTGCTAAGGTCATGGTACAGTGAGCCACGGACGGGTTCTGTATGTACAGGGCACATTATATATATATATATATATATATATATATATATATATATATATAACCTGAGGAAGAATACTTAAAACAAAGTTATGCTTTAGAGATGGCGCAGATTAATAGAGTAGATAAGCGGAACCTTGGTTAATTTATTACACATAAAGGGCAGAATTCATATATATACGCAAACGGAACTTGGAGTACAGAGCAGGAATTTGATTGGATGGTTGATCACTGTTTAAAAACTGCGAGTGAATAGTGAAGGTGGTTTCCGGGTTTCATCACACCACCTTTCGACGATAGGTGGTATTTCCTGGATGGGGAGAAATTCCATAGAGGTTTTGACATGCGTCCCTGCAAAACCTCCATCAATGCACACCATCGCACGTTAACAATCGTCCATCACACGTTAACGATCGACCCAGGACGACCAGCGATATTTTTGTGCGCTGTTGATCTGGAGGGAAGCCATCGGATGGCGATCGCTTGATGAAGAGGCACAGACGATAATGAAAAGGCGCGAAGATTAACCAAAGTACGAGCAGAAATGTGATTGGGTCGTTGATCATATATGTGGGCCCAGTTTGAATTATTTTAATTGGTCCTTTTCACTTTAATGTTTGCGGGCTCAACCAAGCTGGTTTAAATTAAATATTTATTATGGCGAAAAGCGATATATACCGTCGATCTGGAGAGCGGACTTGACTATATTTGTGGGCCCCGGGGTCAAAGGTTAATTTGTTTAAAAGCGTTGGATATCTTATAAAGCCCGAAGGGTTAAACATTATTTAGAAGGCTTGGGAATTCAACAGTTGTAAATAGATTTATGTGTCAATTTCTTTGAAATTGATAAATAAATTAAAAAGAAATCAAAGAGCCCCTTGGGATAAACTAAAAGGAATACCATCCACGAATACCATTAGCAATTAAATGGTTTTGACCCAAGGTTTTAATGAAGGCGAAAACTATATAAGGTGATGAGAATTATGAAGGATGGTGTGCATGCGAAAGGGTTGATAATAAATGATCTCTTTAGAGATATCTGTATGTATAAACTCTGATATATCTGAATCTATTACGCACCTGTGAATATAAAGATTGATCAAATCAGATGATGATTAATTCCTGGTTCAATCGACTGAAGAAATCATGAAGAACATATAAGGGCTGTGAATGAATACTTCACTCTGAAGTATATCTGTATGGAATGGGAAATAGATTGCTAAATTAAGGATGCACCTTTGATGAAATTGAATAAATCTGGTGGTTTGCAAGGTATGTCGTGTGAAAATTGATGAAACAAGAGCAGGGGGTTGTAGCTCCCTTCCAGGAAAGGTTGGTAAATGAGTGCAGGGGGTTGTAGCTCCCTTCCAGGAAAGGCTGGTAAATGAAAGAAGGTTGTAGCCTTCTGCAGGTGGGTGCATGCGTGCTGGTATAAGTCTGCCCCAGCATAAAATTGTAAGAAGTTTTATGTATAATAAATATTGAAGACTGAGATTACAACAGCGGTGGTTTTCTCCCGAATTGGGTTTCCACCTTAAATCATGGTGTTCATTTGTGTTGTTTATGTTTGATGGTTTGTTCTGTTATTTCTATTCATGCTTAATGCTTGTCTGATGCAATGCTCTAAGTAAAGACATAATAAGATATCAGGACATACATGTTGGGATGCGATCTTGTAACATATGGTCTTAAAAAGAAAGAAAAAGAAAAATTGCTCAGACCTCAAAATACTTTCGATTCACCCCCCTCTCGGTATTTTTTCCCAACACTTAAAACTTATGTTGCTCTCTCAAAGGGTCTTATGGAGGCTCGCCTCTTCTCTTTGCTACTCCAACTTTGCTCACGTTGCTTCTCTCTCAAGGATTCTTATGCAAACTAGTTCTAATACCATGCCAATAATTAAAAACTAAAAATAAGTGGAGAAGAGGATTTCTCTTGTCAATATTACAAATTAGTTAAATAAAACTACAATGGGAACATTGACAATAAATGGCTCGTAGTGTAACTAGACAAAAGCTGGGACTTTGAATGAAACTTAACTAGGACACTTGGATGGATGGTTTTGACACCTAGCAATTGGTTGGAATTAGATTCTCCAACAAGAAATACAAATTAAGTGATTAGAAAAATAAACTCCATCCCTCGTGATTAGTGCTTCCACCATTCATGACCTTTTAGAAAAATATTTAGTAGGATTTCTTGAATATTGTATTGTGATTTGGCATTGGTGAAGCCCAGCTTTTCCAATTCTACTTGGATGCCATGTTCTCTCGAAAGGTTGTCGGACCATTACCGATATAAATTTTTTGACGAGGAGGAGGACACCGAGTAATGACAATTAGGCCAATGATGTTGATAATGATTGATAGTAATGGCGTTAGGCGTGTCGCATTTCCCTCTATTGTCTACATAGAATCGAAGGTCAAACACAAGCCCCTACTTCCAAATATGAAGTTAACTTGTAAATTTTATGTTCAATGGGTTGTATATATCTCGAGATCCCAAGAGATTTTACGTAGCAAAATTATTATATTTTAATATTTTTTTTAATTTTACCCACATTTGTTCTATCTGTTTCTTGTTTTGTTTTTTAATAATGTATTCGAAGTTTTGAATTAGATGGATTAAAAAAAATGCAATAATGGTATTTTTTTAGTTTTATTTTTGAAATGAAATTTAAAGGTTATTAAAAAAATAATATACTAATAAAAAAATATATATATTTATTTTCTCTATGTATATACATATATAAGAAGTTCATATTGACATATATTAATGAATGAGGATATTCAAATAATATGATTGTGATTGAAATGAAAATAGTTTTTATTAACAATATTTGTTTTTCAATATCATAGCTTAGCCATATGGGAAGGATAAAAAATAATTAAAATATACCACAACTAACTTAATAAGCACAACAAGAATAAGGTTATTAATGTTTAATGATAATTTTGGTTTTAAAAAATCCAAATATGTATATTTGTTTTTGTTTATTATTATATTTAATAAACAATTTTTTTTATTAGAATGACATGTGTGAACTCTAAATTGAGTATGAAAGGAATTACGTATACCCCTTATACTTAGTTATAAAATGCATGGAGCGCAATTATGTTAGGTCTTTCACATTTAGACAATTTTTTTTAATATTTTTTGAAAATAATTTCAATTTAAATTTAAACACATTCAAAAGAACAAAAAAAATAAATTTGGGAATATTTGAAAAACAAAACAAAATTTAAATTTAGACATTCTTCTATGTTGGAATTATTAACTCAAACTTATTTAATAAACGAATGTTGTGATTAGCATTTTTACTGGGTCATTGTGAGCTAGAGTTTGTCTCTACATGAGAAGCTTACTTCTTTGTGAGGTTGGGAAATTATATCGAATCTGAAGTGTGTCTATCTTAAATAAAAGATCAATTTATTTGTCTATCTTTATTTATTGATTAGATTACTTAGATGCAAGTTTGGTGCATGGAAACAATGTCTATTCTTCAACTTGTCTACAATGTATCAAATTTGGTATTATCCACTCTATAATAGAGGGGTCCATGATTATGGCATTTCAATATTTTTAATCCTCCTAAAATGTGTAGGATTAATGTAGGTGAGAGTGTTCCATGGTCATGGAATTTTTAATATTTCTCATCCTCTATAAATTGGTAGGAATATTCTTGGTGAAAATAGATTATTTTGTGACTACCTTTGTTATGTTTTGGTTGTAATTGTTGCATATGAATTTTTGGTAACATTATAATTTTGTTCTCCATCATTTCACAATATTTTCCTTGCAGTAGTAAAGGGTGTATATATTTTAGTAGAAATATTCATACTGTTGGAATACATTATAGTTTTTGTTTAGAAATGGTGTGCCTAAAGAAGCACTTGATAGAATTGTTGGTTTCCTTAGAAATTTTAAGAAGAGTGGATATAATTGGTCAATATGTGTTGTGGAAAATTTATATTTGATTGGTTGTGATGCGAGTGCATACAATATATATATTTTTAGTCATTAACATTTGGAAAATAATCCAAGAAGTGTAGTAGGAAATCTAAATTGGAGGTTGGCCCTAAAGGGCAAGATATTGTAGAGAGGGACTCTAATGGTCACCATGCTTGCTCACTAGTGGACACATATTGGTTTCTTTGATAGGAATTTAAGGTGTAATTAAAGAAACAATATCTCGATGAAGGTTTTGTTCTAGATCTAATTAGGTGTGACCATGTGATCTAAGAATCTTGAGCCATAATATGGTGACTCATTTTGTGGTGCATGAGAAGACTTTCTCTAAATTTCTAAAGATCATGTATTTAATGATTATTGAGAGATGTGTAATTATGATCTCGAATAAGGTATGTTAGTATTGTTTTGCTAATTCCTCTTTCAAATTTTGAAACAAATGTCTTATATGTGCTTAAGGGTTCAAGTTCTCTTGCGATTTGATTGAGTCTCATGAGTGATTTTTATGTAATTTTTTATGAAAAAATTTAACATAAAATAAAGATTAAACAAAAAAATTAAAAGTATAGTACATCACCATACAAAACATCAACAAAGGGGTTTGATGAAGGAGTTCACCCATGTTGGGCTACATCTCCTTAGTACGATTCCATGGCGTATGCCTCTATATTATGCTCAAAATTGAAAAATCATGTGTTTACAATGGTTTTATGCTTACGAAACTCGCACCAATGAGTTCGAAATCCTAAAAAATGTTTCCTTAGGCTCTTTCTACTCGATTTCCTCGAAAATTGACTAAGTTATGACCTCTAGCAGTTTTTTCCACAATTTCCTACCTAAATTTCACTAACTCAAGCTAATTCGGGCTACTTGGCGCCAAAATAGAATTTCAGTTGAAATTAGCGGACCACCACACTAATATGAATTAAATTAACTAACACACATTAAATTAATTAAGTGGGATTAGCTTTTAATCCACACTTATGGATAAACTAGGATTAACATTGATTAATGATGACTAAAGTTAATAAATGGTGGATTTATGTTTTAATCTACGTGCTTAAGGTTAAGCGCTTAGTGATTTGATGTTGGTCCCAAAGTCAAGGTCATGTGCATTGGGGGCTGGCCCCCATTTGCCCCCAAAAATGGACTTTAAAAAACATAAATTTAAATGGTGGAATATACGGTTAATGGACAAGCGCTAGTGGAGATGGTGGCGCGTGGTGTTGGTGGGGCATAGGTCCTATTTTCTACCCCCGATCCTTCCGGTCCATTGCACATATTTTATTACACTTTCGGAGAGGGCACATTGCATCCCAATTACGAGCCACGTGTCCCCTCCCTATTGGCCTTTCCAAAAACCAATAAAAAAATGCCGAAACACCATAATTCCAAACCAACCCGAGATGCTTCCACTTTGTAGTCACACATTCGACTGGACGAGACTTGAAAAAAAATTAACCCTACCGAGTTAGCATGAAACGTCGGCAGTATGAGCGCTAAGCTGGGCTACATATCCTTTTTTCTTTTCAAATTTTGCATGTTTATGAAAATCGAAAACCTCATTTCCGAAGCCATATAAATTCCATTTCACATGAAACGATTTTTCCGGTTTCGAACGATGAACACTATGTGGTCGTTTAGGTTTTGATCAATTATAAGAAATTTTGATCTTTAAGCATAATTTTGGCACCTAACCATGTTTCGGGGGAAAATCACCCTAGAGGTTCGTTGGGTTACAACCTCCACAGAGCAGGGGCATGCTATTTAAGAAGGACTCACACAACCATACATGTTCATGAAAAACTAAATAGAGTAGATCGAGGAAGTTACCCGTAGGTCCTACGGTTGAAGCAGATCCCGCAGGGTCCAAACCCCCAGCAACCCTTCTTCCTTCTTAACCTGAAAGACAAGAAGAAGCAAGCATGAAGAACTGGTTGTACAACATATATCTACTCTAAATGTTAGTGAAATCCATATGAAACATTAGATAAACCATAATAAATGCTTAAATAACAATATTCTCATATATGCAAGCAGACACTAACACGTATATTTCGGGAACAAGATGGTTCTTCTATATTATAAATAGCATGTACAGAAATAACGAGTGGAGAGATCACCTGAATCCTTCCACGATCTTCGAGCAGACCGTCGTCCGGATCCGTCCCACCCTTGCCTCACTAAGATTCCTTCCGAACTGGTGCATACGAGATGACATATAAAGAGATGAGCATCTCCAGGAAACAAGGGTTTCCTGTAATGAACTGGGAAGTGCAGGAGGCACGGGAATTCAGACTTGGATAGGGAATACCAACAGTGTATAATATCAATAATTTCTCTCTCCCCCTTAGGCCATGTACATGAGGGTCTTTTATACTCCCTCAGAGTAGTTTCAACAGTTGGAAACAGTTGGCCACGTGCTGGGGTGGTTGAAATACCAGAGTAACCATCAACCCAGCCCGAAAATAGGGATTTTTTATATATATTTTAATGATTTTAATGGCATACGTGGGAAAGTACGTATGGACTCGCGTATACACGTGGAAAAGTCAGGGCATAACCGCGTATGGGGATTTTTACACTGTTTTTTAGTGAATTTGTCCAAGTCTGTAGGAATGGGTGCCCAAAGCCATAAAAGCAATCATGAATCATATGAAGGTGAGAAATGATGCTATAACAGATGCCCCCTAATATATGAGGTCAGAAGGGGTACATGATGGCCGAAATGTATTATGCACATAGAAAGAACTTCGCGAGGACAAGAGAGGACTTCACCAGATTTCAGCCTGCCAAAAACCAATGAAAGAAAACAGAGAGTCAACTCATGCTGAGGCGGGCATACCCATGCTCAGTCAAAAATACATCATATAGAAAGTACTGAATAGATCCAACATGTATACAAGTATATCTGAACTGAAAGTACACAATGAATCATCTGAGCATGGCCCGGAAGTATAAGTCTGAATCAATGTCCAAGTATCACATATAGAAAGTTGATCAAGGATGCTGCAACTGGATGTCTGATCAAATAAGTAACTGAATCTCCAAGTACCAAATCATAAGAGGTGGAACAAACGGTACTATCACGCAACTCGGGAGCCAACATATAGGATGCTGCTGTACTGAACTACAACATATAAGGGTGGACGGCATCACTGGCAGAAACTGAATGGACTGTCAAAAGTGAACCGAAAAATGTTGATGCAACCCGAGGTCTTCACCGATCACTATGGCACAATTCTACACAATGGGAATAAATGAGCTGAAGTCGACCATGTGAGAAATCGTTGGATTACCGGTCAATGATGTATACCATTAACCAACACGAGACAACCCACCAATAATGAAAATGAGTGTCAAGGTGCCCCAGTACAATCTGACAAGTGCGAATGAATGAGTTGAAGTCGAACACTTGAAAGAATCTACCAATCAAGAGGCAATGATGAATCCCCACTGTCGATAGCGAAGAGTCTGCCACTGATGACTGCAAACCCTAAGGTACTGACAAAAAGACTCTAGACCTTATTCCCAGAGCAATGATTCAGAGTCGATGGGAAAAGATCTGCTGGAAGGAAGGCATTAAGGCATCCCACATCAGTCCAGCGCGAGTGTAACCCGCAGGCCAAGATTTGGAAGGAATCGGACGAAGTAGAGTGATGGAACCAAAACTGAAGTACGTTTCCGATATGCACAAGATGAAGCTAGCGCACGGAAGAAACCCTCTGAACCAACCAATAATGAAAGCTGACACAGAGGCGAGAAATCCACCGATAGGGTCAAATGGAAATCCAGGTACTGCACGAATCCCAAGTGTGATAATGCGTGCTGACGTCGAACACAGGGGAAACCACTCAGTCAAAGACCCATGATGATGATCAAATGCTGAGCACGAGGTCACCTATCAATGATGGAAATAGGCCCAAGGTGCGGCTCTAGGCTTGCTCTCAGAGCAATGTGTCGTAGTCGATAAGAGACAAACCCGCCGGCAAGAAGTTAATGGGGACCTTCTCAAACCAGCACGAGCAGAAGATCAAAACATCTGATGTGATAGAACATGATACTGACAAGACCGGGAAGGCCGACTGAATAATGAGTCAAGAGACACCGCAGAATGGCCGACTCAGGCTAGACTTCCCTTGAACAAAAGCACGACTCTGTGATGACCATGGCAATAAAAAGTGACACTGTATAAGTCTGTCATGCAGGAGGCAAAACAAACTCTCCATATGATTGGAAGAGATAACCAACCAGGGGAGAACTGACAAGTGAAACATGGTAAAGGCTGAACCTAGGTCAAACTAGAACCATCCCAAATGAAGGAAATATATATATAAGTATATGTGCTTTGTTCAAGGGCGACAAACTGACTCTGTACTGCCATCAAAATAACGAAGATACATCCCGTTCCCGCTCTTTTTGTTATATTTGATTTTTTTGTCTTTTCATATAATAAGCCTGAAAAAGAATAAAAGAATGCTATGGTACAATGGATAGAACGAGTATCAAGAAACAGATGCACTAGTTCCTGGGATTGGAACGATCCTATGCTCAATGCAAGGTGGCGGAAACTGGTAAGCGATACTCAGAGGAATGTTCCATCCATGGGTAAAAGGGTGTCAAGTCATGATAGCTAAGTGCATGCAATGGTTAACTTGTACAGATAGACAAGGTCAAAAGTTGGCTTAAACATCGAGTCCAAATGAAGCCGGCTAAAGGCCAGGATAAACAAGTAGCCAATATGCAATGCAATAATACAACTTAATGACACCAGGGAGCCTCTAGGGTAAAAGCCAGAAAAAATGATAGTGAAGAAGAAGAAGAATGAAGCTTCAACACATAAGACATGGTGGGACTAAAGAGGACTCACGAGCCTACATAAAACACAGCATGGGCAACAAGTGATAGCGAGGAACTAACTAGGAAGCCCATGTAAAGGAAGGCTCTACCATCAGTCATGATTAAATAATTGGCGGGTGAAATGGGTATAATAGTCATGACCTGATGGGATCGACCCTATGGCAAGTGATCAGTATGAAGGCTAGTATGCAAGATGCAGCGGAAAGTGATTTTCCTAACCTGTATGCTAGTGAAGATCATATACCTGCCATGACGAGTCAGTAATCATGGATCAAAAAAGGGGGAAAAATCTCAAATTCGTCAAAATGTACCTGAAAACATACCAAACTAGGCACTTCCAAGCATCCGGGTTATGCAGCTTAAGATATATTGAAAAAATAAGCATAACAAATTTTTGCGAAAATTTTCAACTTTTTAGGCATAAATAGACAAATTACCTCATATTTGGTTCATTATTACATTGCTGATTTGGAAAAAATTGCTCTGGAGCTAAAAACTTCTTTCGTCAAATCAGGAGCAACCGACCATCGAATCGCACCGAATTTGTCAGGTAAGCTCCTCAATCATCCTTGCAAATCATTTTGTCCATTTATAAATTAAAATTTAGTGATTTTCACCACAGAAACCCTTTCCAAAAAACACGGGTTTGCGCATACACGGGTTGGTAATAGTAAAGTCGCGTATACACGCGACTGTGAATAAAGAAAGCCGCGTATGCGCAGGCCCAAATGAAAAATGCGTGGCTAATGAAGAATTTATTGAATTTTGACAAGATGACAATCTCATGGAGAGAGCGTGAACACAGTGCAATTGATCAAGAAGTCATGCAAGATCGAGCATCGCAAAATATTCTTCGGAATTGCGGATTGTTCAAATTTTTCAAAATGCCAAATATGAAAAGCAATGTTCGGTTGCTAGAAATGCTCGTCAATTACTGGGAACCAGAAGAGGACTGCTTTATGATAGATCAGATGCCAGTACGCATTGAAGTGGAAGACATATATTTTATCACTGGACTCTCCCGGAGGGGGGAACCAGTAGACTTGCACGGGAAGCCTTTGGGAGGGCTAACCGTGGAAGATTACGTCCACGTGTACTGTGTAGAGGGTTCCAAGAAAGTTGGAACTCAGATTGCAATTAAAGATTTAAGGGATTTTCACATGAAAATCCTCCTTTTCACCATCGGTAGAGTGGTAGGATCTGCCTCCCTACATCAGGCATCCAGGACGCAAATGAGCATAGCAGTGGAATGCTTAACTCATGTATATGATTGGTGCACAACCCTATTACTGAACATGAAGAAACAATTGACCTCAATCCGCCAAGCAAAGACAAAACACTTTGGATATGGTACAATTTTGATGACATTCTTCTTTGAGAATATACCAGCATTGAGACCCATAGTTATCTCTACCATTAGCAGCCCGAGAGACCCAAGAATTGCCCGTTGGGCGGACATGATGAAGAGATTAAGGGGAAGTGAAGTTCCCTGGAGCACTTGGGATGATGAGTTCTTCCTTTTGTGGGGAGATCAAATCATCGCTGTGGATGAATATCCCTATGCCGGGATGGACTTTCGTGGAGATCCAGATCTTGTTCTTCCACCAGGCACGGCATGGGGCACAGTCGGTAAGTTTGCAAAAAATTTTGACTTATATAATTTTTTGGATTTTTTCAAATATGTATGAAAAAATAAAAACAAACATGTTTTTGATTGGATTCATAATGACTAACAATGTAAATATGATCATGATACAGATATTAGACCAGTTCGACCTGAGGGTTTCCCGCGCCACAAGCGTCGCAGGGGCGAAGCAGATACAGTGGATTCAGACAGGACCCTCCAGGCTGTACATAGGAACTTGGAGGGGTTAACCCGCCAAATACCTATGGCTGTCGTGGAAGATCTGCTGGAAGCCATCCAGAGACGGGTGGTAGGAGTACCCCGAGACTGGGTACGGTTATTCCGCCGAGTTGCCACCATGATCACGTTCTATAGGAACACGACTTCTGGGCAGGGACCTCAGGAGTAGATAGATATTATGTATTAGATGACTGTACATTTTTTGAGACTGAACATGATCGGGCATAAGCCCAAATTTTGTATGACCTTATGGATCCAAATTTTGTAAAGTTTTTGAACACTCTGATGATATATATATAGCGATATTTGATGTGATGTGATAAATGTATCAAAATGTATGATGTTTTTGATGATTAAATTTTATTGTATGGAATAATTGATATGCCAATACAGTGCCTGATTAGCTAATGAGTCTACCAACCAATTGTCAGCTCGAGGAATATGAATGAAAGTTAAAAATTGAAATGATCTTTGTAACAAACATACCCTCAAGAACAACTGTAATAAAAAAGGATCTCGAACCCGATAAGTATTGTTCAGCTGCGACACCACTAGCTGAGAGTCCAAGAAAACTACCAACGAATCAGCACCCAAAGATATTGCGTCCGAGAGTAGATAAATAACTGCAGTGTATTCTGCTATATTATTGGAAGCAGGACCAATGCAGACCCCTCTTGATACTAACAGCTGACCGGAAGGATAATGAAGCACCCAAGCCACGGAAGCTAAGTTCCGGGTGTGTCTACTAGCACCATCGGCAAAACCGAAATGACTCATGACATCCGACACAACCTGCCAAAGCAGATCAAAAACATCACCAACTCATCAAAGATCTAAAATCAACCAGATATGTACAAAGAAAAACTACTATATACAAAAGCAACATGCCAAGCCGAAGCCTAGGCATAATACTTCTTCAAATAGAGCCCATTTCGGGGCTCCGGCAACTCGTTCCCTTCAAAATCAACCAAGGTATACGCTCCTTTCTTGAGGAATTTTTTAACGATAAAGGGGCCATACCACATAGACTTAAACTTCCCTGTCCCCAGGGCATATTTTTCTTGGGCATAGACCAAGACAAGGTCACCTTCCGAAAAAACCCTGGGTTTGACCGCCTTATCGTACTGAACTTTAACTCGGTTTTTATGCGCTTCATTCATTGTGGCAACATCCCGACACTGCTCATCGAGATGTTCCAAATGAAGGAGTCGTTCTTCAAGACTAGAAGTGTTAGGAAGAAGTTCAACAACTAACTTAAGAGAAGGAATCTCACATTCAATGGGAAATACGGATTCCAACCCGTGCACTAGCTGAAACAGAGTAAAGCCAGTTGCATTTTTCACTAACGTCCTGTATGCCCAAAGTGTAGGGTATAGCATAATATGCCAGTTGGATCTAGCTTTATCAATTGTCCTTTGAGGAATTGTCTTCAAGGATTTATTCACGGCTTCCACTTGCCCATTGGCTTGAGGATAATACGGAGATGAATGCTCCTGCCGGAAACACAATTTGAGAGCCAACTGAGCCATCATACTATTCTGAAAATGACTGCCATGATCAGTGAAAATCTCTCTAGGAATACCAAAATGAGCGATAACCTCGTTGAAAAGAAAAAGAGCTGCAGTCTCACCATCATTCCCAAAAGTAGACATAGCCTCAACCCACTTCGTAAAGTAGTCTACTACTACAATAATGTACTTGTGACCTTTAGCCGAAGCTAGGTTACAAGTAGTATAATCAATACCCCACTTTGTAAAGGGATCGACAGTAATGACTGGAAAAAGTGGAGCTGGATGAGCGCGCATTTTTCGAGTATAGACTTGACATGGATGACACTTTTTGACCGATTCGATACAATCTTTGAAAATCGAGGGCCAAAAGTACCCAGCACGCAAGTTTTTTTGGGTTGTAGCAAGCCCAGATAAATGACCCCCAAAAGCTCCACTGTGGGAATCATTCAGCGCAGCCTCAGCTTCTTCGAGAGTTAAGCAGCGTCTCAGGATTGAATCAACCCCTCGACGGTATAAAGCATCACCAATAATCAAATAATTCTTGGCCAAGTGACGCAGCTTATGACACTCATCTTTTGAAAAAGTAGAGGGAAACTTCGCAGTCTGGAGATACACAATGATATCTCCATACCAAGGATCCTGTGAAGAGATAAGAAACAAATGTTCATCCGGAAAGGATTCATCATAGATCATCTCTTCCCCACAGGGCAACTCGGAGATCAATTCCGCGAAAACCAATGATTTCTTGGATTTGGCACACATAAACTCAAGATCAAATTCTTGTAAAATCACAATCCATCTATTGTATTTACCCCCAATCACTCGCCTACTGAGGACAAACTGAAATGGATTGGTTGTTGCCAAAACATAATTTTTTCGAAGAATAATGTAATGTCGGAGTCTCTACACAGCATGAACTGCTGCTAAAGCTAATTTTTCTATCGGAGTGTACCGGAGTTCAGGTCCTACCAAGCCTCGACTAAGCTAGTATATAACATGCTCTGCAAGAGCATCATCCTCCTGAACCAGAACCATACCAATAGTAGATTCTGCTGCTGCCAGATACAAAAGGAAATCCCTGCTATAATCAGGTGGACTCAATAAAGGAGCAAAGGTCAATGCTTTTTTCAAAACATCGAACGAGCGTTGAGCGAAGTCATCCCAAAGAAATGGAACTCCTTTCTTCAACAATCTCATAAATCCCTTTGTAACTTCAGCATAATTTACGATAAATCTCCGAAGAAAATTAGACTTCCCTTGTAGACTTTGAAGCTGACAGATAGAGGACGGGGGAGGCAACCGAAGTATTGCCTCAACCTTGAAGGGATCTACCCTAATCCCTTCCTTAGACACAATGAATCCCAATAACCGACCGGATGTAACCGCAAAAACGCACTTGTTCAGATTCAATCTAATCTTATAGAACCGACATCGTTCAAATATTTTCCGGAGGTGAGCAGGATGATCCATCCTCTTTCGAGAATAAGCAGCTAAATCATCCAAATACGCCTCGATAATCTTTTTGATGTCGTGGAAGGCATATGACATGGCCCGCTGAAAGGTACCCCCAACATTTTTAAGACCAAAAGTCATCTTCTTGTATGCAAATGTACCCCAGGGACAAATAAAGGAAGTCTTATGCTAATCTCTAGGACGGATAGTAATCTGATTATATCCAGAGAAACCGTCCATGAAGGAGAAAATCTCATTACCGGCACACTCGTCAATGATTTTATCAATAAATGGTGTGGGGTAATTATCTTTAGGACATGCTTTATTTAGGTCTCTGAAATCGATGCAAACTCAAATTGTTCCTTGCTTTTTATCTACGGGAATAGGATTTGAAACCCATTTAGTCAAAGGAACAGGGAAAATGAATCCTGCCTTAAGCAGCTTCTCAGCCTCAGCTTTGATAGTTGCTGCCTTCCTAGGATTGATGGGACGAAGTTTTTGCCTCACCGGCTTAGTGTTTTCATAATTCTTGATCTCATGCTGGACAATAGATGGGTCTATACCAGGCATTTACTCATAAGACCAAGCGAATACATCCCTATACTCTTTAAAGAGCTCGGTGTAAATTTGAACCTCTTCACGGGAACATTCAGCTCCGATGAAGACATTCTCGATAATATTGGGATCCCTAGAAATGTTCACTGGGATAGTAGAAGAGATCACAGCCATGTTCCCTTCAGCATAAACCTGTGTTGGTGCTAAAGGGTTCAAGACTGGGCGAACAAGACCAGGAGAATGAGGACTTGGGAGACTAGCTTCAACTTCGCTCAAATCAAGTAAAAAGTAAGACCGATGATGCAAGTCATCCCACAGTCTATCTATACCAGTCATGGCTTCCAGGATGGCGTCTTCAGATGGAAGAGTGGTATCAAGGGAATCCTGGGCAGAATAAGAACTAAGTGTCCAAGCTGGAGCCACATCTCCATCCAACTCTTCCGGTGAAAGAGGAGCTGGGATGGATTCTCTAGAGTCAACAATAGACTGATAAGCAATCTCAGCTGTATAAATAGGAAATTCCATTCCACCCACTTGACCTTCTGCTAATGTGACAGTAGGGGAAGGTAAGGTCCAAGGGTCCGAAAAACAATGAGTTCTGAAGAACTCTCTTCGAAGAGGAGCTTTGGAGGATTAAATTGCATTAATATGAACCATAGGAGGAGGAATATCGAAAGTACCCATCAAGGAAGAATACATTCCAACTCCTAAATTCTCAACAGGCACCTTAGAATTATCCAACTTAGGAACAGATGAGTCAGTAGACGCATTCAGGTCTATAGGAGGACAGTCCAGTTGATCCACTGTAACAATCCTCCTTTCGTGGGGTAAACATATAATCCGAAATAATGAGGATGCAATGGCATCCATCTCATAAATCCAGTTTCTCCCCAACAGAAGGTTGTATTCCAAGCTTGCATCCATTACCTCAACCTCTATATTGATAGTTTTTCCCCCAACACAGATGGGCAAAGCTGGGACAATACCATGGGGTCTGTGAGAATGACCATCGAATGCAGTCAGAAGAGTGGTAGATGGAACAGCTTTGGGAGATCCAAGTGTCTTCCAGCATGCGAGAGACATCACGCATGTGGAAGCACCCTTATCAACAACCATCCGAAAGATGTTACACTTCCGGTACGATGATTTAATATGAAAATCCATGTGATGAGGAAGTCTCTTCTTAAAATTAGACATGTCAAAAGTAATTAGAAGAGAATTTTTCCGATCAATAGCCCCAATGGCAGTGAGAAAAGCACTGCGCTGAGCCGGAGATGACTGGAGTACATCTAAAGCCAACATAGCACAAGGACTCTGCGCTAGATCTTCTACAATCGAGTAGTTCTGGGCAGCCCTAGCATTTGGATTAATCGTTGATCGAATAGAAGATGCTTTGGGCATCTGAGGCATAGACTCAACAGTAGGCTTGGTAATGTGAAGTGGCTCAGTAGCATCAGGAACATCCTTAGCTTTCGAAGACTCTTCTCCGCCATAATCACGAGATCTCGTAGCGATATCCACGTGAGCACTCATCATGAAAATGTTCGATGGAATTTCCCCTTCCTGGGTGCCCCCAGAGGAAGCCCCAGGATTTTGATTCGCGCCAAAAACTAATTGTTGCCCTTGGAGAAAAGGGTTTGTTAACACAGCCTGGGAACTATAAGAACCCTGCTGGGCTAACAAGCGCTACACATCTTGAATTTTAGGGCAAAGGTGTGTAAGATGGTCTCCAGCACATACCTTGCATGGAAACTTCACTTTCCTTTTCTCCTTTGGACCCTCACCAACATGCTCGTTGGTTTTATTTGCATTACCCTTCCTGTTATTGCCCTTTTTTTTATTATTTCGTCCCTTCTTCTTCCCTTTGGATTGTTGATTTCCTTTGGGATCAGAAGCTTGGACAACATTTATGGACAAATACTGGGAAGGTGATGACTCAGCAGGCACAGCCTGACCAGAAGGAGCAGATTGCAAAGACAACTGCTACAGTTGAGTAAGCAGGCTGGCTGCACCACTATTGATCGATCCAATCAGTCCCTCGCCATGAGGATCGGGCTTAGTTTTAGATAAATCTAATTTGGAGTGAGGAGCATTGGGAAAATACTTATGGAGGACCCCAGACTGAGAATAGATCAACTCAAGCTGCTGGGCCCTAAAAATGGCCTGCTCCTCGAAAAATACCCCGGAGAGGGATACATCTTTCAAAATATCTGACTGCAGGGATTTCAGAAACCATTCCAAAAGGAATTCACCTGGAATATGAGCTTTAATCAGCCTCTTCCTTCTCCTCCATTTTTGAATGTGATCAGAAATGTGGGTTGCGTCGTCCTGCTTAAAATTAGCTAGGAGTTCAGTCTCAGCGTCATATCGGACAAGCAACTAAAAATGGTTCAGAAATGTAACAGCCAGTTCTCCAAATGTAGCAAAACTGCCCCCAGTTAGCTCAATATACCATTTGGCAGCGTTTCCAGTTAGGGTGCGTTGAAATAATCTCAACCTAATCGAATCATTGATCAGGGAGTTCGAAGAACACCATAAATGGAAAGTAGTAATGTGGTCAGCCGGATCTTCTCCATTATTACCTTCAAACTTTGGAATGTCTGAAGGAAGTTTGGTGGGAACCGGAGGCCACCCCAGACTATAACGAATCGGATCATTAGTCAACTTCAACAGATCTAGCAAGTTTAATGATGCCAGAAAAGGTAAGCGAGGTGGAGCCTGAGGATTCCATCCTTGATGGGATGGATTCCCAACATTCTGAAAAGAATACCCTGGATTTGATGAGGCACCAGGTTGCTAAAAAGGACTCGTAGAAAAAGGAGAAGAACCTCCTCCCAACGCAGAGTTACCAAAGCCCAGACCAGTTCCCCCCGCTGAAGTATGAAATGAAGAGGAAAGCCCCTGATAGGGGTTCCAGGCATTAGAAAGAGGAGAAAAGGTCTGATAAGCACTCGACGAAGGGAAAGAATTATTCCCTTGATGACCTGCGTAAAACTGATTCCCTGCCCCCGCTGTAGTGAACACAGGGTTCCATCCTGTAAAAGTAGTCGAACTTTGCCCCCCAGACCAAGGGTTGAAACTCTGGGTCTGAGAAGTAAATGGAAAGGACCCTAAAGAAGGATTCAAACTAGGAATGTGTCCAGTTCTGAAGGGGAACCCCTGAAAAGAAGCTGATCCACTAGCCATGGAAGACATGGGTGTAGATCCAGCTGCAGCAGCGGAAAAGGAAAAAGAAGGAATCCCACTAGTGGGCATTCCGAAATAGAAGGGACCAGAATGAGAAGCGTGTGCTTGGGTGAAACCAGAGCCAAACATAGCAGCACTAGAAGCAATCAAAGATAAAGCAATAGTGCCCCCTCCTTCAACAGAAGCAGGAGTCTGAATGCCTGCAGCACTCACAGCAGAAGCCGCGTTCCCATTCGTGGCCATCGAAAGGTATGAATAATACGGAGGATCTTCTGGTCTCTCTGACTCAGGTCTGATGTATTGAACAACAAATGGATAATTAGGAGGAAGAGGAGATGGACCTGACCTACGAGGTTCAGGTAATTCCTCAATTTGAAAATCTTCTTCCTGAGGAAATAAAACTCACGAGGTGAGCGGAATTCTCCTCTCGGAACCGACACCAGAATCAGTTATGAAACCTTCAGACCCTTGTGGAGGATCTCTCTCCACTGTGTCAGATGTCATAGGGTGGTAACCACCAGCTACATCACTCCTACGCCTTCTCGAAGAAGGCTCTGGACTCTCGGGAGATAACCCCCGGATTCTCCTCGATCGACGAGGCGCTTGATCAGCCACTTTAACAAATTTTAATTAGACTCAAAAAAGTGTAAAGCTAGGCAAGCTAGGAGCAAAGAGCACTCACTATAAGAAAAATCCTTGAGATACAATCAAGCAAACAGCCTTCAGGTATTTCCGCTCCGGGTGATTAGGACCGGAAACCAAAATACAGGAAAGCGAAATATAGGACCTCCCGAAAGCAGTCTGGGATAATTACGGCCCAGGCCTACTAGCGAAGGTAACAGAAACAGTTACGCCGACCTCCTAACGACAGCCTTTGTCGGCTCAAGCACCCAAGCTTCGCAAGGGCACCCCTAGAAGTACTGCTGAAAGTGATGCGACGTCTGCCTCAGGTACCACGGGTATTCCCCCCCGCAGTCACCTGTGTGGAACCTAGGAGTGGCAACTATGGGCACCAATCCGTGTCAGAAGCTGGGCGGAACGGTCTTGAGGTCAGATTCAGCTAATCAGAGAGGGGGTATCCCTCTTCTCAGCCTTCACTTCCCCTCGCGCTTGACTCTTTGGAGGAGAGCTTTCCCGATCCACCTAACGGAGTTGGATTTCGCTCAATTAATCAACTTCTATGTTTTGTTTGAGCGGCCTTGGAGAGTTAACTCTCCACTCACCTAATCCAAGGCCCTACAACCTAGCTAGTTGGTGTATGACACTTAGAAAACTTGCTAGTTGATTTTAAATTATATCGCTTATTTTAATGGGCTGTTATGTTAAGTCAAAGGGATGCAGAAATGAAACTTATGGTGTTTTGATGCAGAAAGAAATTAATAAAAACCAAACTACATGCAAATGCAGTTATTGTCTTTCGATGAAAAGCAACTTCTATACAGGTTCTACGAGATTAAAAATTTGTATTTTTCTTTTCAGATAACAAACTCACACTCACAAAAACTATGAAAATGACTAAAATTCTTAAGTGCACTTGATGCAAATCACTACAAGCATGCAAATCCTAAGATGCAAAATATCCTAAAGCAGAGTGAAATTTCCCAAAAGTCCTTCAGTTTTATCTTTTTTTGGTTGTCCAGAAAGCTAGTTCCCAAAATCAAGAACTCTTAATATGAAGACACCAAAAAACGCTTAAAAACAAGAGGAAGAAATCTATAACAACTCCTTTCCAATATCAAGCCAAAATCCAAAGGCAAGGAACTTCAACAAAGCTTCAAAAGATACAAAGAAATGAAAACAAAAATGCAAAAACAAAAGCAAACAACAAAGCAAAATGTTTTTTGAGCTTTTGTGTTTTATAAAAGAGTTCGAAAAGACCAAGAGAAACTATAAAATCCCAAGCCAAACAACACTGAATTTCAAGCAAAGACTTAAAAAATGCTCCAAATCTTATAGGGCTAACTAGTAGCAAGATCAATATGAGCAAAGGAAGACAAGAAAACTCAGCCACTCAGCCTAGAAGAATAGTGCAACCTTGCTGCAAACAAAAACTTCAAAGGACCAAGAAAGACTCTTCAAAAGTTGCAACAAGACCTAGCCAACTGAACTCAAGAAAACCAACCAAAAGATGGGCAAAAATTGTAGCGCAAAGCAAAACAAAAAGATAGGAAAGAGTAAATGAGCAGGAGCTCTCTGTTCTGATGAAGCAGAACAGCCAAGAATCCCCAGAAAGAGATCTTGGTACTCCAACCAGAAATGCTAGCACAAGAAACAATACTTTGCCAAAAAGACTAGTTTTCAATGAAACAAAATAGAGAAAAGACCAAAGACCACTTTCTTCACAATCCAGAGGGTACAAAGACACTGCAGGAACAGGTCTCCATAGACAGAAAGGACTAAAAAGCCAAGAAATCCAAATTTTCAAAATCTGCCTAGGTATACGCAACTTCACAGTTTAGCAACAAGCGTGCATACGCGACTGTGCTAAAGGAAACTCGCATATACGCGACTCCCTTTAACAAAAAATGCATGTATACGCGACTTTGTGCAGACAAACCCGCGTATATAAAGGTAGATAATGAAAAACAAAAGGAATCAAGCCTGGATAAGAAACCAGGACTTCAGTCTAACTGAGAAAGAGTAAACTGGACTGCAAATAGAAGTTAAAACTGTTGGAAACCTATCAAACAACTGAAACCACCCAACAGGGGAATCACAAGAATGCGATCCCCAGTGGAGTCGCCAGTTCTGTTTCGGAGAAAATCACCGTAGAGTTTTGTTGGGTTTAAACCTCCACAGAGCAAGGCATGCTACTCAAGAAGGACTCACACAACCATACATGTTCATGAAAAACTAAATAGAGTAGATCGAGGAACGTACCCGTAGGTCCTACGGTTGAAGCAGATCCTGCGGGGTCCAAACCCCCAGCAACCCTTCTTCCTTCTTAACCTGAACGACAAGAAGAAACAAGCATGAAGAACTGGTTGTACAGCATATATCTACTCTAAATGTTAGTGAAATCCATATGCAACATTAGATAAACCATAATAAATGCTTAAATAACAATATTCTCATATATGCAAGCGGACACTAACACGTATATCTCGGGAACAAGATGGTTCTTCTGTATTATAAATAGCATGTACAGAAATAACGAGTGGAGAGATCACCTGAATCCTTCCACGATCTTCGAGCAGACCGTCGTTCGGATCCGTCCCACCCTTGCCTCGCTAAGATTCCTTCCGAACTGGTGCATACGAGATGACATATAAAGAGATGAGCATCTCCAGGAAACAAGGGTTTCCTGTAATGAACTGGGAAGTGCAGGAGGCACGAGAATTCAGACTTGGATAGAGGATTCCAACAGAGTATAATATCAATAATTTCTCTCTCCCTTAGGCCATACACATGAGGGGCTTTTATACTCCCTCAAAGTAGTTTCATCAGTTGGAAACAGTTGGCCACGTGCTGGGGTGGTTGAACTACCAGAGTAACCATCAACCCAGCCCAAAAATAGGGAATTTTAATATATTTTTTAATGATTTTAATGGCATACGCGGGAAAGTACATGTGGACTCGCGTATACACGCGGAAAAGTCTGGGCATAATCGGATATGGGGATTTCAACACTGTTTTTTAGTGAATTTTGTCCAAGTCTGTAGGAATGGGTGCCCAAAGCCATAAAAGAAATAATGAATCATGTGAAGGTGAGAAATGATGCTATAACACCAACCATAGATCTGTTTTATTAAGTATAACAACAAAAAATAAGTACAATATCTTGAGGAACAAGTCACTCAAACTAGGCAAGAAAAACCTCCAATGCTCAAATACACCCAAACATGAAATGTTGCTTCTACACAAAATGCTGGAGAAACAAGAGAGCAAATTCCGAATGATTACAACTGTAGATGGAAAATATAAATATATAGATCTACAAATATAGAGCTCAAGAAGTGTCAGGAATAGAGATATAAAATCCTAAGCACATTTCCAAGACAACCCAGAAAGGTTTCCAGAAATACACAAAATAAAAAAATGATGAAGTGCGGCCCTAGGGTTGAATAATCTCTGCAATTGGATAATTGATAAGATGTGTCTGGTATGATATAGAAATGGTTGATACTCCTCCAATATATCTCCCGGATGAAGGGCTTCTTCCATCACTGGAAATCTAACTCGCATCTGGGGCACTAAGCCCTCTACTGCAACGGGCCAATAAAATAATGCAGTTCTAGAAGGAGACTATGTTGTAGGTGATGGCAACAGCTTGGTCTAATGCCAGATGACCAAATGATGCTCAAGGACCCTCCTTGCTAGCCTCCTGTTTGAAGGGATGCTGCTATAGGGTAAACTGCTTGGGTGGTTGGTTTTCGTATATCCCTCTCAGGGCTTTCCGGTGCCTGAGGCAGACAGTAAGATTAGCTATGCTGTTCATAAAGATGGCATGAGCATGTTCATATTAGCTTGAAATAACTTGAAGGAATACAATAGAGAATTACCTCTTTGACAGCCTTGGAATCCTTTGGAGAGCGCTGCGCAGCGAAGCAAGAGTCCTTCTTCACCGGCTCCAAATCCGAGTCCTGCAATCAGTCAAAGCACCCGCGTAATTTCTAATATAACAAGTATTCTATCAATTAAATCAATATACAATAAGCATCTAGATTATACACATCTGAGCCATTCATATCATGCTAAGTAAATGTTCAAACAATAATGACAATATTAAGCATTGAATGGACAAAACGAACATAGTTCTATTGATTTTGAAAGAAGGAGGATTACAACCATCGGTTGTACCAAGCCCTCCTCAGTCTCCCAATCTCTCTTCTCTTTCAAGTGAAGAAGTCCAAGCCAACAAACTCTCTAGGAGCCTCTTTGACTCTGGGCCTTCACAATGTCACACTATTCTCTATTCCACAAGTATACAAGAACCTTGAGCAATCCTTCGACCTTCAATTAAGAGCCTTCAGCTCCTTCTTATAGGAGAGGGAGAAGGCCATTGTTGCCCTTCTCTTTCCACTAGTTTGGAATGGAAAAAGCTTAGATGTTTCCTTGATCTCCATGCTTTTGCCTCTTTTGGAGTTCAGTCTCCTATGGCAATGACCAATAATGAACTGGTGCTTCTGCAGTTTCCTCTGTGAACTGACTCCTTTGTGAGGGAAAGTCGGAGATTCAAATCATTCTCAGCGCTCTTTTCCCAATTCAAACTTAAAACACGGGTAACGCGTCCCTCCAGTGTAAACAGAGCATTTCCCTAGCCACTAACACGGCCAATGTATTTCTTGCCTGCGTTATAACGCTCTTGTTCTGTTCTATATATGCGTTACCCTGGCAGAAATAGGTTTAATTTAGGTCTTTGTACTTATTCCATATTTGTCTTCCCCTCTGAGCTGATGAGGAGGTATTTTGACCTGTAACAGATGCCCCCTAAAGTGTGAGGTCAGAGACGAAGACGATGGCCGAAATACTTTATAATTTGTAGAGATAGAGAGATTGAAAGACTGAGGAAAACCTGAAACAACAACATATGTCAGAAAATATAGTATTTGCCTAGAGTTGGGCATGTCCCATGCTCAGTAGCTTAAAAAACATGATTTCTCTAGAATAGAGATATGAAGAATCTATCCACCAATAGGCACAATGTGGAAGTGTCTGTCATAACAGGATCGGGCTGAAGAAGCTGTCTCCATAAACAATATCGCAGCTTGGGGAAGGGAACACAATTTTAATGGTGTAGCCTTTTGCCCCAAGGTCTTGACCGCCGATTCACTTAAACTGCATATTTCTCAACATGTGAATGAAGGAGTTGTCGTCGAACATGTGAGAAATCGTCTGATTACCAGTCGATAATGAAAACTGTTAACAGACGCGAAGGTGGCCACCAATAATGATGATGGTCCCTAAGATGCCCAGTACAATCTAGTGAGTGTGAATAAAAGGAGTTGAAGTCGAACAATCGTAGAATCATTCGACCAAGAGCCAATGATGAAGACCCTTGATCAAACACAAGACTACCTGCCACTGATGTCTGCAAGTATCCGAGTATTGATGGGTTTCTGGATCTACTTCCTAGATAAGATGTTGAAGTCGATAGGAAGTGATCTGTCGAAAGGTAGGCACTGAGGCGTCCTACATCAGTCAACACGAAACAGAAACGAACTAATTTTGTTTATGATTTGAGATACGGAAGAGTAAATGGGAACGTCAGACGACAAATAATTTCTGGCATAATGAACGGTTTGGTTGATAACAAGAGCAGTAGATAGTGAGATCTGCTTGAACAATAGAAGGCACTCTAGCAGGGTACTAGGCAGCTGAAGCGTTTTTGAACACCAAAGAGTGTGTTAGGATTTTACTGGTGCAGGGACACTGGGGTTTGCAGGCTAATACTCATAGATGGTAGGGTTCGGCTAACTGCGAAAGAGTTTTCTAGGAAGTGCCATGTTCAAGAATTTTGCTGCCAAATCGACCTTTTTGGAAATGTAACAGAGGTAGTATCCATTTTGTCCAAATTTTTCCCCGTCTGATTAAGTTTAACGAGTCCAGACGAGTAAACTCGGTGAATTTTTCATGTTTAGAGAGTCTGAAAAATGTCAGGAAAGACAACTCTGTGCCCCATCTAATTAGATTTAACGAGTCCAGATGAGCAAACTCGGTGAATTTTTCATGTTTAGAGAGTCTGAAAAATGTCATAAAAGACAACTCCATGTCCTGTCTGATTAGGTTTAACGAGTCCAGATGAGTAAACTCGGTGAATTTTTCATGTTTAGAGATTCTGAAAAATGTCGTAAAAGACGACTCCATTGGGGTACCTTTGTCATGTCTTGATAACCGGGCACGGCAAAGGGATAATAGTAAGCCCGAAACAGTTCATTTTCCGTAAGTTAGTCCATCGAATCCGGAAAAGTGAGAAATCTATGTTCAATGGATGTCTACCTCATTTTGTTATGAGTACGAGGAGACGAAGTAAACTCAATATTCTTTGTGAAATTTTAACGAGTCCAACAAAGAAAACTCGGTACCTCCGTGAAATTTTAACGAGTCACGCGGAGAAAAATCGATACCTCCGTGAAATTTTAACGAGTCACGCGGAGAAAACTCGATTATTTTTTCAGTTTATAGAGCTTTGAAAAAAGAGGAAAAGAATGGCTCCTTGTTCTTTGTCGCGATAGTTTTAAAGAGCCTGAAAAAGGTGACTCGGGGGTTTTTCGGTTTTATGAGCGAGAAAAAGATTCCTAAAAAGAATGCTCAATACTTCTTCATAGTTTTAATGAGTCTGAAGAAGAAAAATCTAGGTTTTTCGGATTAACGAGCAAGAAAAGACCAAAGAAAAGAACGCTCGATGCCATCTTCGTATAAGTTTAACGAGTCCGAAGAAGAGAACTTGAGGTTTTTCGGATTAACGAGCAAGAAAAATACCGTAAAAAGAATGCTCGATAAAACATGAGTATGTCTGCTCATAAATCTTGATCCCTAATTAGAACATCAGTACCAAATCTCGAGAGTTGCGACATGTGTACAGTGAGAAATCACGACTTTGCTGACTGACTTAAGAGAGTCATGCCCCAAAATTTGCTATAAGAAGGTCAGAAGACTTACATTTTTACTGTTTTGAGTGCTGTGAAGAAGCTCTGGAGTGGAAAAGGGGTGAAATTTCAACCGACGATTACGGTCAATCCGGGCAACAGTTTTCTATTCCGCGAGATCCAGGTAAGAGCTAGAACCTCCTGTTATCATTTAATTGTTGATTTGTTAGTTTTTTCTGGTTCAAATTTAGGAAATTTTGAGGCCCTAGAAAAATATTTGCGCCTAACGCGGGTCAGGAGTATGATAGCCGCGTTAAACGCATAACCCGTGAAGGGCTTGCGCGTTAGAATGCTCTGTTTTGTACTAGTGCCCACGTTAGGCGCACTGTGCTTTCTAACAACTCAATTTCTCCATTTTTGAAGTGGTTCAGGCAAGTTTTAATTGGTTGAAAATGTTGCATTTGCAGGTGTTCAGCTATTAATCATGAGTATCTGGCGAGAGAGAGAGCATGAGTGGGAAGAACGAGAGATGGTGACGGATGCAGCGAGCTTAATGGCTCTCCGGAGGTGCGGATTGCTCAAGTATGCCCATTTAGAACTGATGAGGGGTCAAGAGGACTTCCTGAGGTGGCTGATCCAGCAATGGGACGAACGGCATCATGTCTTTCGGATTGGTGGCAATGAGCTCGCCATCGAAAAGGATGATGTTTACTTTTTGACCGGCTTGTCATGTCGTGGGGCAAGGCCCAATTTGACGGGGTCCAGAGCTGACCCTCGTTCCACTACTGATTTGATCCATGCGCACTGCATACGTGGCACCCAGGCTGTGAGTAACCGGATACCTATTGCACAGGTGACTCTAAGACCCCTGCGGGCTATACTATGGATGATTGTTCGCTTGGTAGGTGCCAAGAGTTAGCATGTGGTGACCAAGGCTCAGATGCTCCTAGCCTTGGATTGCATGCAGCCTTAGGTTTTTGACTGGTGTGACGGTGTGGTCCGTCGAGTCCGAGCAGAGCTTACTGCATGCAAGACCCGTACTCAAAGGGAGTTTGGGTACGGTACACTGATTGTTTCTTTCATACTGGAGTGGATACCACTGATGAGGCCCAGGATCCTTACAGCGCCATTGGGTCCACGCGAGCCGAGGCAGGCTCGGTGGGCCACTTTGCTTCCACGGACTGGAGAGGGTCTCGTCCGTCACTGTTTTGATGAGGGGTTTTTTGATTGGCTGGACTCTCAGATCATCATGATTGAGGATTATCCCTATGCAGGGATGAACTTCACAGGCGATCCCGAGTTAGTCCTGCCCCTTGGCACCCAGTGGGGGCCCGATGGTAAGAAAAAATGATCAGTGTTTTTTCAAAGAATTTTTTTGTGTTTTTAGCTTTTGAATGTTTATGTAAAATTTTTTTGTTTAAAAAGGGGTGAAAATTTAGTTTTGACATGAAGCTTTTGCTTGCTTGACACAGATGTGGCACTTGTCCGTCCAGTTGGGGCCCCTCGCTATGCACGGCGAGGATTGCAGCTACCTGGGGCTGGCGCACCAGTAGAGGATGCGGAACGGCAACGATGATGATACCCAAATTTTACATGAACTCTCCAGGAACCTAGAGGGTCTGAGTATGAGTATACCACCGCTTCCTATGCGGGAGGTTCCAGTTCGTCTGCAGCGGCATACTGTGGGTGTGCCAGAGAGATACTTAGTCCCTCTGAGGAGGATAGCTAGAGCAGTTGTATGCTATCATGAGCATCAAGCCTAGCTGGTGGAGTAGCTGTATTAGTGTCAGAGAATGGCTTAGTGTAGCCAAATTTTGTAAAACACCCCAAGTTTTGGGAGATTTTTCTTTTCGATGTTTACTATGTACTGGACATGACATATATATATATATATATATATATATATTTTTGGTGATCTGTGTTTTTAAATTTTTATGTATTTTTGATGTGATAAAAATATATGTACTCATGAGTAAATCTTTTACAATAAATGTGATAAATGCCAATCTAACACATAATTTGCCAAAGAATCGGCTAATGTGTTAAATTCTCTTGGAACGTGTTCAAATGTGATTGTTTGAAATTGACGTTCTAAAAGTCGTACTCATAAAAAATAACGTAGCAATACAGGGTGGCAGACACGGTAATAATTGTTTAACTGCATAATGATGAGTTGGGAATCTAACCTAACCACTAAATTGGAGATGTCATGAGATGCCGCTTCCGTGAGGAGTTGGATCACTGACATGTACTCGGCAACATTATTGGTGGCGTTACCTAGGAAAATTCCCCCGGAACCAAGAAGGTCCGACTCAGGAGTATAGAGAACCCAAGCAGCTGAAGCAATGTGTCTAGTGTGACGACTAGCACCGTCCGCATATCCGACGTATGATAACAAATGCGATGAAATCTGTGCGAAAGAAAAAGATTACATGAGAAAAACACTTTAAACCAAAAACAAAAATCCAGAAGCATCAAAATAAAATAGGCAAAACTTATATACATAAAATTACAAAGCATATGCCTAGTGTGAAACTAGGCAAAATACTTCTTCAGATAGAGCCCGTTGCGGGGATCCTCAAGTGGAATTCCATTACAGTCCTGTAGTTCGTAAGCCCCTTTTGAGAGGGCTTTAGTAACGATGTAAGGACCGAGCCATAATGGTTGGAGTGTTCTTGCCCCCAAGAGGTCGTGCTTTTGATCATATAGTAGAACGAGATCGCCCTCTTGGAAAGAACGAGGCTTGACAGATTTGTCGTATTGAGCTTTAACTCGGCGCTGGTGAGCTTCGAGTGCTAGTGTAGCATCTCGACGAGTTTCGTCTAAATGATCGAGCGAGAGCAAGCGCTCTTCTGTGGCGGTGGTGCCAGGCAGGAGTTCAATGGCAAGTTTGAGTGATGGGATTTCGCACTCGATCGGAAGTACTGCCTCCAGGCCGAAAGCAAGTTGGAAAGGTGTGAAGCTTGTGGCAGTTTTTACTGACGTTCGGTATGCCCATAATGTGGAATACAACTTCCAATGCCATGTGGTTTTATGGTTTCCGACCAATCGACGAATCATGGTTTTGAGGACGCCATTTACGGCTTCTACTTGACCATTAGCTTGAGGATAATAAGACGAAGATTGATCTTGTCGGAAACCTAGCATGGATGTTAATTTGGTCATCATATGATTCTGAAAATGAGATCCATGATCGGTGACAATCGATAGGGGTACGCCGAACCGACAGATTACCTGATTAAATAGGAAGAGAGCGGCGGTTTCGCCATTGGCCTTAAAAGTGGGAAGGGCTTCCACCCATTTCGTAAAATAATCGACAGCAACCACTATGTAGTTGTGTCCGTTTTCCGAAGCGGGATTGCAGGTGACGAAGTCAATTCCCCATTTAGCGAAAGGACCGTCGGAGATAACCGGGTGAAGGGGGGTAGGATGTGCGCACATTTTCTTTGTGAAAATTTGACATGGATGGCACTTCTGGACTGCTGCAATGTAGTCTTTAAACAGAGTGGGCCACCAGTAACCAGCGCGCAAGATTTTTTGGGTAGTAACTATGCCCGAAAGATGGCCACCACATGCCCCCGCATGGCAGTCATTCAAAACGCGTTCTGCTTCATCGATAGTGAGACAACGTCGGAGAATAGTATCAACACCACGATGATATAGTGTATCATTTAGCACGAGGTAGTGCTTTGCTTGGTGGCGGATACGACGGCGGTCGTCAGACGTGAGAGATGGGCGGAAGCGTTGAGTTTGTAAGTAGACTAAGATGTCTCCATACCATGGGTCTGAAGAATCGACCAAGTAGACAGATTCATTGAGCTACTTCTGCCGGGTCGATTCTGGGAAGGTCCGATAATAATTCGGCGAAGACAAGGGATTTCTTTGCTTTGGCAGCCGTGAAAACCAAATCAAATTGTTGGAGGATGACAATCCATTTGGAATATTTCCCGCCAATAATTTGTCTAGACAAGATATGTCGCATGGGATTCTCCAAAGCAATCACCGTAGTCTGTCGCAGCAATATATAATGTTGGAGTCGGGTGACGGCGAAAACTACTGCCAGAGATAGTTTTTCCACATGTGAATAATGTAACTCAGGTCCGATTAGACCTTTTGATAAATAGTAAATCACATGTTCGCTGTCGTCATCGTGTACTTGAACCAAAACCATTCCAAGTGAGGATGGTGATGCTGCCAGATAGAGGAGAAATTTGCGTGAGTAATCGGGGGCACTAAGGAGTGGGGCTGAAACAAGTGCATGTTTTAAAGCATCAAATGACCGTTGAGCTTGGTCATCACACAAGTATAGTGTTCCTTTCTTCAATAATCGCATGAATCCTTTCGTCATCTTAGCATAGTTAACGATGAAACGACGCAAAAATTTTGCCTTCCCTTGCAAGCTTTGGAGTTGAAGGATGGATTGTGATGCCGACAATTCGACAATTGCTTTGACCTTATTGGGATCAACCCTAATCCCGTGCTTCGAAACAATGAAACCTAACAATCGTCTGGACTCGACCATAAATACGCATTTATGAGGATTCAAGCGTATATTGTAGAACCTGCACCTAGCAAAAATTTCTCTTAAATGAGTTAGGTGGTTCTGTCGCTTCTTGGAATGAGCCGGAAGGTCATCCAAGTAAGCCTGTACAATATGTCGAATGTCATGAAAAGCATAGTCCATAGCCCGCTGAAAAGTTGCTCCAGCATTCTTCAGGCCGAATGGGAGTTTTTTATACGCAAAAATGCCCCAAGGACAAATGAAAGCAGTTTTATGCTGGTCGTATTTTTTTATGGCAATCTGGTTGTATCCCGAGAATCCATCCATGAAGGAAAAAGATTCACATCCGGCACAATCTTCGAGAATTTGATCAATGAACCGTGTAGGGTAATTGTCTTTTGGACAAGCGGCGTTCAGATCGCAATAATCGACACAAACTCGAATAGCGCCTTGATTTTTATCAACGGGAACCAGATTGGAAACCCATTTAGTTAAGGGAACAGGGTAGATGAAGCCAGCGTTTAAAAGTTTTTCTACTTCGACCTTAATGGCGACTGCTTTGTGCGGGTGGACAGGTCTGAGTCGTTGCCGGATTGGTTTAGCATTGTCATAAGTCTTGATTTCGTGCTCAACAATAGAAGGATCTATGCCGGGCATTTCGTCATAAGACCAAGCAAAGACATCGCAGAATTATTTAAAAAGAGAGGTGAAGGACGCAATTTCCTCAGGATTGCAGTCGGCTCCAATCTGAATATTTTCCACGATACTCGTTTTGACCGAGATATCAATGAGCAGTGTCTTGGAAAGATTACCCATGTTCCCTTCTGAATCGATAGTGTGAATAGTCGTATAAGAGGAGGGACCTATCTCAGGTTGGTCAAAAGATGGGATTTCAGTTTTTATCGCCTCCGAATCAATCGTCGAAGTGAGATGGTGAAACTCTCCCCAAGGTCGTTCTTCTAATGACATGATCTCTCGAATAGCTTCGTCTGTAGGCCAGACTTCATTGAGGAGATCCTTAGAGAGAACTGTTATGGGAGAGAGGTTTGTACCTGTGGTCGAAACCATATCAGTGGAGGGTTTAGATGTGCTTTGGATGGCTTGATAAGCCAACTCAACTGGTGAAAGCGGCATCTGATCTCTATAAGAATCAATATCTGAAGGTGCCGGGATGATCCATGGGTCGATAGAGCCATCCGAAAAGGTGGATATCATTGCAACCGTGTTTGGGATCTATGGCGGCGGTAGAGGAAAACAACCCAGTAGGGAAGATATCTCCAGAAGACCGGTACCGATACTGACGTAAGAGTCAAGGACACCTCCTATTAGGGGTACATAGCTACTTGGTAAAGTGGCATAATCAGGGGTGCAGAAGGATCGCTGATCGACCGTGACTATTTTCCCATCCAATGGAAATAGGATGAGTCGGAAGACCGAAGACACGATGGCGGTCATAGCATAAGACCAACTGCGACCGACCAATAGATTATAGTCGAGATGATGCTCTACGACTTCAACGTCCACGTTTACCGTTTTCCCACTCAGAGTGATGGGAAAGCTAGCAAGGTATCCTTTTGGTAGGAAAGTGTAGCCATCGAAAGCTTTGAGGGAATTCGATGGCGGGGTTAGAGTAGGAGAACCTAAATGGATCCAGCAAGCTTGTGACATAACGCAGGTCGAAGCACCTTCGTCTATGACAGTACGATGGATCGGTCTCCCTTTCGACACAACCTGCACCTGGAATGTGAGTTGATGTGAGAGGCAAGGTTTAGCTTTTTCCATATCAAAGATTGCTAGCATGGAATCTTGTGGATATATTCCACCGATGGCCGAAAGCAAGGCTTTCCTTTGTGTTGGATAGGTTTGTAATACTTCAAGAGCAAACATAGTTGACGGTGCCTGCGCCAAATCTTCTACAATATTCTAGTTTTGGGCTGCACATGCAGAGGTATTATGAGTCGTGTGTCGAAGTGTCCCTTTGGGGGGATGAATTACAGGTTCAACAGTAGGCCTTTTGATATGTAAATCGTTGGGCGGCGGCGGATTGGAACTAGTTCCAGATTCCTGAGCATCTATGGTAGGATTTCCATAAAGCTTGGCGCGAGTTTGAAGGTCAACACTCTCGATGCCATAAATGGCAGATGGTCCTTCACCGGAAGGATACAAACCACTGTTGCCTCGTTGATGGGGTTGTGGTGGATTGTCAACCATGTGTTGATGTTGCTGCGGTTGATTGGGGAAAGGATTGTGAAGAACGACAGGTGTTCGCCCAGAATCCTTGTTAGCAATCAAATCGGTGCATTCCTGCAGCCGAGGACATTTGTATGTCAAGTGATCCTCCGCACAGATTTTGCAAGGAAATTTCATGGGTTTATCCTTTCCTCTGTCATTTCTGGCAGCATTTTTCTGATTATCCGACTGCTCTTCCGAAGAAGACGTTTTCTTCTTGTTCATCTTATTTTTCCCGCTAGGTTTTTGTGAGATTTGCACCGAATTTATCTCAGTGGGAGGAAGAGGAGTCGTTTGATGGGGGGCGGTGGCAGCCGAGGATGGCTGGGAGGTTTTCCCCTGAGACTGATTGGTGGCTACACCAGAGATCGCGCCAACGAGACCATCGGCATGAGCTCCAGTTTTCTGAGTAGCCGGAGGGTTTGGGTTACCAGGGGCATGGGGGAGCAGATCGTAAAGCGTGCCGGATTGTGAATAGATTAAATCCAGGTGTTGGGCACGACGAATACATTGATCTTCTGTCACTGCACCAGAAAGGCCAATGTCTTTAGAGATGTGGGGTAAAAGAGACTTGCAAAACCAATTGGCCAAGAGATGGTCCGGTATTGGCACTTTGACGAGCCTCCTCCTACGTCTCCATTCATGAATATGGTCGGAGATGTGGGTGGCGGTGTCTTATCGCAGCGATGTTAACAATTCTGTTCCGGTTTCCACTCTAATTGGCAGTTGGAAGTTCTTTAAGAACTCCGTCGCTAAAGTGCCAAACGTATTGATGGCGGCGCGTGGCAATTCAATGTACCACTTAGCGGCATTGCCTGTAAGGGTGCGGGGAAATAGTCGAAGTTGAACACTATCATCTACCATGGAATTGGATATGGACCATAAATGGAAGGTAGTGATGTGTGCAGCCGGGTCGTCCCCATGTTTCCCATCGAACTTCGGGATATAAGAAGGAATCTTATGCGGTATTGGAGGCCAAAGCGGGTTGTGGTTGATGGGGTCGTTCGTCAGCTTATGGATGTCGGGTATGTCCAAAGCTGCCAAGAAAGGTAATTGTGGATTTTCCCCCGAGTCTAACCAAGGCAGTATGGGCTGATTACTTGGACCTTAGGGTCCTCCCATCCATGTGTTACCAGGAGGGTAAGTGGGACTTTGATAAAAACCTCCCATAGGTGGAGGAGTAGGAACATACGGTTGTTGTCCATAGGGCATAGTGTATTGAGGGGCAAACGGTTGGTTGCCCCCAGCATAAAAGTGCCCTCCCACTCCAGATGGAGGTTGGGGTTGGTTAGTCCAAATGGATGCAATAGATTTTCCCGGAGGCATACTAGTACTTGCATAATTTGGCAACGGTATAGATCCTACACCTATGTTTGAACCACTTAAGGGGATAGTATTTACAATGGGTTGTCCCATTTGTCCTAAGGATTGTATAGGAAGAGAAATATTCCCTGCTACCTGCGTACTGATAACAATGCCCCCTGGTATAGTGGCCAGTGGGTTTGAACTCAACAGAGGGTTCCAATCGAAAGGGTTGCTAAAGGGCACCGAAGTAGTCATGCTCATGGGAGGAGCTACCGTGGTCCCCAATGTGGTTACGGTAGGAGTAGATGCCGAAGGGTTCGGTAAAATACTGACAGTTGTGTTAACCATAGGATTGGGGGTAGGTGTATGTTGACTACTGGGGTTACCCAGTAATGGCATAGAACTGACCACCGGCGGGGAGGATGGTGGCGAACCAGGAATGGTTGCCATTGGTATCGACCCTATGGATGCCGGTGGAGAAATAGATGTTGGTGTTGCTACAGACATATCTCGGCATGGTATAATTTGGATTATCACAGGCCCTAACGGATCAGTGAGCGGAGGATTGTAATTAGGTACAACGCCTTCAGTGAAAGGGTCCTCCGGGAGTTTCGGCTGATAAGGGTCTATGTGATAATAAAGATTAGTCAGAGGAGACTTCCCTTCCGTAGAAGGCCCGGGTTCACCAAGGTTCAGTTCTTCCTCAAGGTTGAGAGGAGGTAGACCTTGCTGTCGTCGAGACAGATGGCGTGGGTCAGGGGACGCCACGGTGACCGGTTTAATTTTAACAAATTTTATTAAATTGTGATCTATTATGAAGTCTCAAATGACAGTAACCACACTCTTAACAAAAATAAAAAGGACTTTCTAAAATCAATCAACAAGTAGCCAGAATAGGGTGCCCTGTCTGAGTACTACCATTCACTGGTGATGAAATCCAGTATCACAATAGTATACAGAGAGGGTTGGTTGAAAGTACAGTTACAGTCACTCTAGAGCTTTGGCCGAACCTCAGACGATAGGTGTAAGCACTCTTGTGAAGACGAGTACCCTCCTAAAGACCGAAGACAGAGTGGGTCCGTCTGTTTCAGGTACCAGGACAGCCCGTCCCAGTCACCTTGTGTAAGTCCCTAAAATTTTGGCCACTAAGGATACCTCAAATCACAGACATCATCAGGGGGGTCCATGGTCAAGGACAGTGTGCTATATGGGCAGAATACCTAGATCCCCGATCTAGTTTCGACATCTCCGAAGGGAACCCCAATATATAACACACCCATAGGATGCAGTCGAAGGAGGGCTACCTTCTAGTGCACCCAAGTGTTGTCTCGCGCTGAGCTCCGGTAAAGGAACGGTCTCGATAATGTGAGTGCAGCAGGATTTCACTCGTTAATGACTCTAGTTTTCACGTTTTGAGATCTTGGGTAGTTTTCTCACTTTCCTAACCCAAGATCCTAGCCTAAACTATTATTTTTGTGAGCACAAAAAAGAGTGATTAGATTGATTTTAGTGTCACTTTATTTTTTAGTGTACTTTGTTATTAGTCTTTCGGAGGGGGAATGGACGTATGAAGTATAGTGAGACTCTGACTCAAGAAACCATGCAAAACATGCTCTAAATATTAAATTCAATGAAGAGTGTTTCTACGGGGAGAGTTTTCTTTTTCAATCATCCATGCACCAACATGTAAATAACACAGCTCAACTTTTGAAGATTCAGACTTCTATCGACCTCTTTTAACAGTCTGTGAACTAAAACTTTCAGAATAAACTCAGCTAAATGCAGAAAAATAATAATAAAAAAAATTCTCTTTTAAAAAGTAAGTGTTTTGCACACTAACTAAATAAGAGAAACAAATAACAATGCCAGTTTAGCAGACAAGCACAGGGATTCAGTCGGTGAAAGGTACTCGTGGCCAAAAAACTCTACAGCTAAAACACAGTCACAGCAGTGAACAACAAGGTTTTTGGCTGAGTAACGCTCTGTCTGTGAGAAAATACAACGTTATAACGCACTGTATTTAAGCATAGACCGTGTTATAATGCACTGGATAGCCTGCATAGGTCGCGTTAACCAGGGAAAAGCTCTTCAGTTGGCCAGACAGGAACAGGACTGAACTCTGCAAGCGTTTGGTATGTCTACTGGGCATCAAAAAATGGTCGGAAGGATTTTTGAACAGAGGAGAAAAGAAGAAAGGAAGGAATCAGTAGTCTGGAAACTACGAGGGAAATTCCCCAGCGGAGTCGCCAATTCTGCTATAGGGTAAACTGCTTGGGTGGTTGGCTTTCGTATATCCCTCTCAGGGTTTTCCGGTGCCCGAGGCAGACAGTAAGATTAGCTATGCTATTCACAAAGATGGCATGAGCATGTTCATATTAGCTTGAAATAACTTGAAGGAATACAATAGAGAATTACCTCTTTGACAGCCTTGGAATCCTTTGGAGAGCGCTGCGCAGCGAAGCAAGAGTCCTTCTTCACCGGCTCCAAATCCGAGTCCTGCAATCAGTCAAAGCACCCGCGTAATTTCTAATATAACAAGTATTCTATCAATTAAATCAATATACAATAAACATCTAGATTATACACATCTGAGCCATTCATATCATGCTAAGTAAATGTTCAAACAATAATGACAATATTAAGCATTGAATGGACAAAACGAACATAGTTCTATTGATTTTGAAAGAAGGAAGATTACAACCATCGGTTGTACCAAGCCCTCCTCAGTCTCCCAATCTCTCTTCTCTTTCAAGTGAAGAAGTCCAAGTCAACAAAATCTCTAGGAGCTTCTTTGACTCTTGGCCTTCACAATGTCACACTATTCTCTATTCCACAAGTATACAAGAACCTTGAGCAATCCTTCGACCTTCAATTAAGAGCCTTCAGCTCCTTCTTATAGGAGAGGGAGAAGGCCATTGTTGCCCTTCTCTTTCCACTAGTTTGGAATGGAAAAAGCTTAGATGTTTCCTTGATCTCCATGCTTTTGCCTCTTTTGGAGTTCAGTCTCCTGTGGCAATGACCAATAATGAATTGGTGCTTCTGCAGTTTCCTTTGTGAACTGACTCCTTTGTGAGGGAAATTCGGAGATTCAAATCATTCTCCACGCTCTTTTCCCAATTCAAGCTTAAAACACGGGTAACGCGTCCCTCCAGTGTAAACAGAGCGTTTCCCTAGCCACTAACGCGGCCAATGTATTGCTTGCCTGCGTTATAACGCTCTTGTTCTGTTCTATATATGCGTTACCCTGGCAGAAATAGGTTTAATTTAGGTCTTTGTACTTCTTCCATATTTTTCTTCCCCTCTGAGCTGATGAGGAGGTATTTTGACCTGTAACAGATGCTCCCTCCACTGGAAAAAAAAGCTTAGAACTGGATCTATCACTCCTCCACTGCTATTGCCCTGCAAAACAACACAATCCTGAAAGAGACTGCGCTATGGATTATGGCTCAAGCTTGGCCTGATGCTGGATGGTGGAAATGTAGCTCAATAGATCTCTCCTTAGTAGGCACTTGAATTCCCCCAAGGATGAGGGTGGGATTTCCATTTAGAAACACCATTTTGCTAAACAACACAGTAGATTATGCTAAACAACTGAAATGTGCAAAAATTCATAAAAGACCAAGACAAAAACAATAATCAGAATGCTTTCTATGGCTGCCATCCCCTTCCTTATATTCTTGGTGAACTTCCTCACCCTGGCTCCCACTCATTAAATATGCTACTCTATTGCATACACTCCTCCATCATAACTGTGTTGTCCTCCAGTAACTCTCCACTACCTCCATGACAGCGCTGTTGATTTGGTCAACCTTGACCTCTTCCACATGCTTTAGACCCTAGTCACACCCAAAAGTGATTTATTCAGCTGATACAATGATCCACATTCACATTAGAAGTGGTTTTATTACTACTAAAGAGATTTATGGGTCTCTCTACCCACTTATTCATCTATCTTATTAGAAAAAGCAAAAATTAATATTCCAACTAGTTGAAAGCTAATTAGGAATATTAAAAATTGTTCATTTATATAATGTAAAGGGGGTTTCCCCCTCGAAGTGACTTATTTCTAAGGTGTTGACCTCTCTTTTCTTCTATTTTGGGAGCTAGTTTCATAACATTTGGTATCAGAGTTTTGGATTCTAGGGTTTCGCTGCTTCAAACAGGTCATCGTGGAATTTTCACTATAATTTTTTTCTACAAAGGTTCAAAAGATTAAAAAAACCCATTTGTGAAGAAACCCTCATGAACTTCATGTAAAAATTTCAGATCTTGGTTCACAATATTTTCAGAGATGTGATCTATGGAATTTAGGGTTTTTGCGGGCTCTTGAATTTCATCTCAAAGAGGTGACCTTGGGAAAAGCGTCATAGCTCTCTCTCTCTGAGCATCAGATTGAAATTATGTAAAAATTGGTCAAAATTAAACGAACTATAGTTTCTTGTGTATCAATTTTAGAGCTGAAGGAGGAAACAATTATACGTGGCATGTCGTACAAGTTCGTTCTTCTGAACTAGTACATAATTAGGCCATTGTGGGAGATTGGGCATAACTTTACCTTGAAGAATCAAAATCAAGTCTGACCTATGGAATTGGAAAGACAATTCAGAGGGATATTAAAGGACCAAAGCTAAAAGCTCAGGGATCCGAAATAATAGAAATAAATAAGTTTCAATATAGAGTTCCTCAAAAGCAAGAAAAAGGTGTGTATTTTTTTCAATTGCAGAAGTCTTGTTTGAAAAATCAGTTTGAAGTGATTCCAAGTGAATATTGAAGCATAGATATCACTATTAGGTTCTAAAATGCCCCCTAAAAAGAATTGAACACCCATTAAGCTCTCAAAAGTCTCTACTATGACTCATGAAGAGGAAGAAGTGCAACACGAGATATCAAAATTATAAGAACAAGTGCAAGAAATTTTGCTCTCGTAAAGAGTAACAAAAAATGTAATGGAAGCTAAGATGGATGGTTTGAAGAAAGGAATGGAAGTTAAGATGGATGGCATGGAAGTTAAGATGGATGGCATGGAATTTAATATGGATGGCATGGAAGCTAAGATGGATGGTATAGAAGGCAACATGGAATATTTGAAGAAAGACATGGAAGGTTTGAAGGAAGGTTTGGAAAAGTTACTACAAGAAAATCTTCCTAATGGCGAAAAGGTAGTAGTGGAAACTCATGATGAGAACAAAAGAAATGTTGATCATGATTTCATAGACTGTAATGTTAGATTTAAGACCCACTATATTCCAAAGATATATATGAGGAAGTTTGAAGGCAAGGATTTGATAACTTGGATACTACAAATGGAGCAACACTTTGAGCTCCATAATACGCAAAACACTCAAAAGGTATGCATTGAAACTTTATATTTAGAAAAAAATCAGTTTGTATGGTATTGATGGTCCATGGATTTGTTCTCGTAAACCACTGGTCACTTGGTCAATTTTTAGGGAGGAAATGATAGCACATTATGAGGATACAAAGAGAAACATTTTCTTGAGCCAATTGATAAATATCAAACAGAAGGGTTCAATGATGGAGCACATTGAGGATTGATCCGGGTTCGTCAGCTACTGGATTTACCTATGATATTTTACTTATGTGATGTTGTTAGAATTTAATTTTGAAAGAGAATAAAAGAACACATATGCATGTTGTAAAGAAGAGGAAACAAGACAACCATCAACAACATAAGAATACGAGACGTTGATAACAGGGTTCGTCCAATTTGGACTACGTCTTTGGGCTCAGTGTCAAAATGGGGTAGGTCGCTTCATATAGTGTTGGAAATGGTGATGATCTACATGGATGATTTTATTTGTCATACAAGGAGACGTGCCCTCAACATGAGTGGCTTGTCACTCCACGAGACGTTCTGCTACAGGAACTATCACTCATAATGGACCTCCTATCAGCATGACATAATCTCACATGAAGCAAAACAAAGGTCTCGCAACATGCATCAATCAAGGATATATAAATCATAATACATCACAAATTAACTGATAAAAGAGGCACATGATCAAAACTACATATACCTCAACCCCTGAAGTTGGATGAATAAATGGATGCTCAGTTGTTGAATCTGCCTGGAGCATCGCATTCGTGGTGATGAGGGGCATAGAATCGACTGTCCACACTTGAAAATCTGACACCATCACTCACATATGGAAAATGGCCAAAATTGGGAAGCTCTGCTGCTAAAACAGACATCACCATCATGTTCCTATTGCCGAGAGGTGTAAAATCGACATAAATTTTATTGAATTCTGACTCTTGCAACTTCGAGACCTCAAGGAATATTTTTGATGCCCTCAAGATTCCCTAAGGTTTTGTTCTACCGAGAATCTGAAAATATGCTACTCAAATGGCCATTCTAACTTTACCATCGCGTTCCCTACAAAATTTTGGTTAAAATGACTGTAAAATTCATATCATTCTGACAAAATGAAAATTTACCTCCCCATGGAATCTTTCAAGAATCAAGGAATAATCTCTGCAAAAGATTCTCTGCCTAGCAAAACGTGCCCCACATGGTTCCGCCTTGGCCTGGTTCATGGTTCCACTTTTTTCTTGGTGCACCTCCGTTCAGTGCTTCTGCTGCACGTTCTTCAATCTGCTCCCTCGTCCTCCTCGGCCTCTGTTTTTTCTGGTCGAATGTTAATGAATACGGGATTAAATATTTGGTTGCAAGCGGATGTTACAAAGCACAACCTATGGGTTGTTGGTGGTGGAGGATACTAGGCTGGCGAAGGTTGGGGTTCAAATCTCCGACCTCCCCAAATCAGTATGAATGGTTGGATATATATTTTTTTGGGTGCGCGATTAATATGGTTTTGGTGTTTGTAACCGTGGCGGTTAACGTGTATTGCGGATTGTTTTAATAGTGGTGACATTTGTGTTGTATTTTGGGACCGTCGCATGGACGGGGCCGACAAATTTTCCAGCGGTGGGTTCAACTCCCACCGGTTCCATCATGATATAGGCTTTGACCTTCGCATATGGAATGGGTGGTGGCGTGGGCCAGGTCCACCGAAGGTCGCCTTCCCACCCACATAACTGATTGTGGTTTACACCGTGGGGTTCGGTGGGGGTCATGGCCCGCCGAACCAAAATATATTAATATATATTGTTGCAATATGGCTATGATGGGGGTGGCAGGGGTCATGGCCCGCCACCCCTATTTAAATTTTTTTTTATATTAAAAACAAATTGGTTGTTTTTTATTTTAACGAAAATAAGGGTCATTGGGCAATTTAACGAGGCCACAATTTTGCCCATTTTCGAGAGCCAAGTTCCCTGTCAGTTGATGGCGAATTTGTGGGACACTTAAACCTAGCCCATTGCCCAACTTTGACCAAAACTTTGACTCGCTCTAACTTCTCCATATAGGCTCAGATTGGAGATCCTTTCACATCGTTGAAATCAGGGTGATTAGCACTTCAATATAAACCTAGTTCGAGAGCAATCCAACCACTTTGAATTTTGGGCATTTCTGAGCCCTCTTGATCTCTTGAGGGTGTCTCAAGCCATCTGGATCAATCCTCCACACTGAGGATATTTTGGTGCACCAAAAGCATGAAAATAATTTGCAGTTGCTTTGTACCTTGTCTGCACTGTTGTGGTTCCTATGTTTTGGCCAGATTGGCAAGACCAAAAGATAAGACAACATCAAACCACTTTGGGATCCTAGGATCTAGCCCTCCTGGATCCAGAGAGGGATCTCTCTATAATTGTAAAGAATGATATATCTTTAAGGCTCAAATTGAGGTATTAGGCTAGGTATGAAGCACAAGGGTTTTTGATTTTGTTTGTTTGGTTGGATTGGTTGGAGACCATAGACAGAGAAGGTTATGGAAGTAAGAAGGAACTAAATAGAAGGATGTTTCAACATGCGAAGATAGGTCAAGAGAAAGGTTAATCCACTGGGCATATGGAGTCATGAAAGGAGATTACTTGCATAACAACTATCCAAGGCTTTTTCATAGGGCAAGTCATCTATACTAAAGGATATTTTTAGATAGATGGTGGAATGGAACATTAAGAATGGGTGAAAGAAAGAAACCAAAGTGCAGTCTGAGATCAGGTAAAGACTTTTAACTTAGCCCACTTTGACATAATTCAAAGGAAACTCTCATAAAAGACACAAAGGGTAGCTTAAGATCAGGTCAGATGTCATTTAAATCTAGACCTGCTTTCAGTATACTCTCAAGGAAAACAATCCAGCAATCCTCGTAACCACTTTCAGAATAGTAGAAAACATTAAAGATTAAACAGAGAGCAAGGCCTAAGATCAAAGAAGGACCTTTAACCTTCAATTCTTTTGACACTAGCTCAAAGGAATCTTAGAAAGGCTAGTTGTTGGAAGAGGACCCTAGTGGACAGGGCTAACTCTAAATCCCCAGTATCCCAATTCTTCCAGTTGAAACCAAACAAGAACATCTAAGCAAACAAACTCCAAATTCATACATCAGTAAGCATGGACTAGCCAACTTCTATACTGGTTAAATTGTGATGAACTTTCTCTTAGATACACAAATAGCAGAAAACATCAAATATAAGAAGATCAGGAAGCATTAGGGTAATTTGTAGCAGCATATCCTAAGCTATATTTACTGATTCTTATCAGAGAATAATGGACGGTGTGAAAAGCATGAAATGAGACAATTGTAGTAAGAGAAAACATCACCCATAATATAGACCAGGATCCTGTGAAATTTTCTTGTTCAATTGATGTGCAAAACCAGTCACATACTTCAAGCTCAATGGCTCTTTACATTCCAAACTTCTCCTCCCAACCTACTAAATTACAAACTACTTAGCTACTTCCCCTAATAACAGTTCTAACAGTCGAATGAATCCCTACAATCAACAACAGACTTTATAATGTATTCTTTGGAGTTCTTATAGGAGAATGAGTGATAGCGGGAGTAGATGTAAACTTAATTGTTATATTAAGATAGAGTGGAGGAAGTTTGAGTGCCCATTTTGCATAATGGTTCTTCATTAACTGTGTGTACCCTGAATTCTGATTCAGAAGTCCTTTTCATGCTGACAATATCTTCAGGTATGTCTCTTGCAGTACTCTCTGACTGTAGGTACTATGTTTATCTTCTGTGACAAGTAAGGTGATAGAAGGTCTGCGAGGTCTCCCATACTTCCATAACTACTGTCCTGATAGATTTTAAGGCTTTTTTCAGTGTGGTAACTGTTTTGGTGTTCGATGGAAGATGGAGGAAGTGATGTAGCTAGTCCTTCTGGAGAAAAAGTGTTATGCTGACATTAAAACACAAATATGGCTTGTTTCATGTGTTTTAGGCTTCATTAAGCCTCTTAATCAACTTTATGGTCTTCTTCTGTGTCCTCTATCCTTTAAACACTGGATTATGGCATTAATGTTCAATAATAGGCTCTAAATCCTTTAATTTCCTTCACTGATGCTCTTTTTTTCTTCTATTGACTGTTTCTGGTGCATGTGCAGGTTTAATGGTGTAGGAGGGTTTAGATCAGGGCTTAACACTGCTCCCTTTAATAAAATGTGCCTTAAAATTTCTTAACAGTGCATTTCCTTGCATTTTGGCCCTGGAAATGTCCTCCCGCGCACTGAATTTCCCCGACAGTGACTGTGAGATAGAGCGAATTTTCGTCATCTGTAATCCTGCAAAAACATGATAAACATGTTAAGAAAAACCATGGGAGTGGAGGATGGATGCTCTGGCAAGGAAAATGGTGGCGGCAGGTGAGAAAATGAATGGAAATGCAACAGAATGGTGAAAAATCAGTCTGCTAAAGGTTTGGTGCGAGGTGCATTTTAGGTTGTTAGATTAGATCTTCCAATGGCAATCAATGGTTGATATCGAGCGATGAGGCCTTTTGGATGGTGGATGAAAGGAAAAAGGGGATGGGGTGAAATTATATCATGGTCGTCGGATCAAAGACTTCAATGGCGGAGATCGGCGGAGGAAGTGAAATGAGGGCTTAAGTGAACATTAAATGAGGGGGAGGGAGGTTAGATCATAAACGTAGATTTGGATTAATCGATGGTCAGGATCAAAATATGAAAGGATCTGTTGTGGAAAAAGGGTGGTAAGCGTAAAACCAGAAATGGTTTTCGCGTGGGATCGGAGGTGGTAAGTGGGATTGGCAAAAATCATGCGATTCCATACGCTACTTGACGCGTGGCAACACAAAACCGCTTATATTGCGTAATTTCAGAGCATTAACTGTCGGGCATAAAAATAACGCGATACGTTTGTCGGCTGTTGGATGTGGGCCAGGGAGATCCAACGGAGGAAATGACAGTGTGATATGGGAATGTGCACAAGCAGAAATGGGCCATCAGGTTCACTGTGGACCGTTGGATTATGTGGATGGACGACCACAATGGAAAGGTGAGACGGAGATGAATTGTGATATCGGGTTCATCTCCAACCGTCGGATCTACACAAACGGACAGTTGTGATTCAATCAGAGATTGCGTAGGCAGGGAGGGCAAATGGATGGTTGAGCACGATGCGATTAAGCGTTGGCCGTTAGATCCAGGGGGAGATCAACGGTCCAGATTCAATCGGAGGGGTGATGAAGAGAGGCGATGGGCGGAGAAGTGGTTTAATCATGACCGTTGGATTTTACGATTGGATGGTTAGATTTGAATCGAGGATTGCACCAGTAGTGGGCAATCATGATGGATGGGCGCGATGCGATTAGATATGGGCCGTCGGATTAGAACGGATCAACGACTGAGATTTAAACAGGCACGACAGTGTTAAAACAAAGGGAAGAATGGTTATGTGATTTGCGAATGGATCTTGACCATTGGATCTATAGATCCGACGGTGGAGATTTAAAGATGAGGCGGTGGAGCAAAGGCTCATCACATCGGGAGATTTCGGAGGAACAAAGGAAAAGTCAGATACGTCAGGCTCCGATTGCGATTACGATTGGGGCTAGCGCCTGGTCCTAGGTGCAGGTTATATGTGGAGAAAATGGGCTAAAGGCTAGCCGAACGGGGCTTAAGGCCTAAACGTAAGAATGAGTGTTTTAGGCCTAAAATTAGTGTTTTTAAGGTCAAGAAGGGGTTTCGGTAGGCAGAAAAGGGGATTTTTAAACCGAATAAAGGGAGCTATAAGGTTTAAAAGGGACTTTTGATGATTTTGGGGGGTTAATAAAGGGAATTTGGAGGAATCTTGTGAGGGGACAAAGGATGAGAAATGGGGAATTTTGTAGGGATGAGATGAGGCAAATGGAAGTCTTTTTGTCAGCAGTTTCTTTCACAAATAGTGAGGCTTTTCAATGGAAACAACAGTGAAGTTTTCTTCAAAGGGAAAAAGATGCATGGAGGCTTCAAGGATGAAATATTTTCAAGCAAAATGTTTCTCTTGAAGGCTCAAAAAAAATTTTAGCCACTTGTTTTCTATATCAAAAATTTATAGGTGGCTAACATGCACCACACGTGTCCTGAAAGGTCACCCTTCATTCTCCTTCACCTTTGACTTTCGGAGCCATAAGCGATGAGCTGACACCTGCATCCTGTGAAAAACTGTAGTAAAATATTTTGAAAATTACATTCTTAACTAAGTGGCCAATCTCTGACCCAAGCATTCCCCACACTTTCCACAAGTTTATAACCACACTTTGTGGTCAAGTTTACATCAAGTGGAATCAATATGCTAACTATCAGTACAGGCCCAAAAAATCATTGTTGCTTCACAAGTGATGGAAAATACATCATCAATTTTACAATTTAACATGAAATACATGATTTAAAAAATAATACCAAAACAAACTAACATTTCTAGAAAAAACCATCTCTCACTTATCAAAGTGAATGGGTCATCTTTCTGTGGCGTATTTTCTTGTCGAACAACTTTTTCATCTGGTTCATACATGGAAACTTTGTCTTTGAGACGTTGCCCTGGATGGAGCCTCCAACATGTGGCTCTTTGATGGCCACTTCTATTGCAATGATTGCAATGAGCCTTCTTCCTCCAGACCTTCTTTACCTTCTTCCTTTCCTGTGGTGGAGAAGGCCTTTCACACCTTATACTCTTTTGTGCTACCATTCTTTTCCAACACTTAGCAAAGACATGGTTATGTAATCCACAGAAAATACATGTTTTTTGATGCCATGATCTATGTTCATTGTTAGCGACATGATTGTAATAAAAATCAACATTAGAATATCGATACTTGTTATACCTTTCTTGTTGGTCTCTGGTGCAATCATTGGTATGAGAGCTTGCCTCAGTTATTTTTCTGCAATGTGCATTGTCATAGGATGATGTTGAAGTGTTCCCAACATTCTCTTTTCCTAATGGTTTCAAGCATGTATTGGAAGCTTCTGACACCTTTGAGCACTGTCCTTTAGTGTATCCCAAACCTGTGAATCGAGGTCTCTACACAACCTCCAATGGTTGAATCATGCCTAGGCCACTAACGCCAAGTCCTCCTCCTTTGTATCTCGTCTTGGTGTGGAGTCTCATGCTAGTTCCTGTAATTCATATTTCCACATTTCCCACAGAAATGGTAGCATGTGAAGATGAAATTGGAGAAACATCAGCATTTTTTACCTTAGATGTCGATTCAGAAACAAGTGATGATGGCTTCTTCAAGATTTTGTTGCACTTCAATTCCTCCAAAGCCTTTTTTGTGACTCACAACTGAACCCGAAATATCTACTTCTCTTCTTTCTCTTCTTGGAGAAGCCTCCTTAATTCAACATCCTTTTCTTGAAGGCTTTGGTCATTACGCTTCAGTTCTTCCAAATCTCCCTCTCCAGCTTGCAACTAAAGTTTCACTCTCTTCTTATCCTCTTTCTCCTCTTGTAGAAGAATTTTCAATTCAACATTATCTTCTTGAAGGCTATGGTCAATCTCTTCATTCAAATGATGAGAAGATGATGAAGGCGATGAATATTTACAAGAAGATGTGGATGAAGCATCACTTTCTGCCTCTTCTTTCTCCTGTCTATCATAAGCTTCATACATCATGTCCATCATTTTGGACATCTTGAACATGGCCCTGTACATGTCTTTTCCATCCTCCATTATTGCATGTTCAATCATTGTTCACACTCGCAATTCGCATCAGCAAGAAGACCGCTCTGATACCACTTGATTTGGGTTTGTCAGCTACCAAATTTACCCATGATATTTTTCTTTTGTGATGTTGTTAGAATTTCATTTTAAAAGAGAATAAAAGAACACATATGCATTCTGTAAAGAATAGGAAAAAATACAACCATTAGCAACATAAGAATACAAGACGTTGATAACGGATTTCATCCAATTTGGACTACATTTGCAAGCCTGGTGTCAAAATGGGGTAGGCCGCTTCATATAGTGCTGGAAATCATGATGATGTACATGTATGATGTTCTCTGTCATAAAAGGAGACATGCCCTCAACATGAGTGGCTTGTCTCTCCACGAGACGTTCTGCTACAGGAACTCTCACTCACAATGGACCTCCTATTAGTATGACATAATCTCACATGAAGCAAAACAAAGATCCCGCAACATGCATCAAAAAAGGATCTAGAAATCATAATACATCATACAACAATTGATAAAAGAGGCTCATGATAAAAAATGCATATACCTCAACCCCTGAATTTGGTTGAAGAAGTGGATGCTCAACTATTGAATCTGGCTGCACCATCGCATTTGTGGCATTGAGGGGCATAAAATCGACTTTCCACACTTGAAAATATGACACCGTTGCTCCAATATGGAAAATGGCCAAAAACTGGGAAGCTTTTCTGCTGAAATGGACATCCCCATCGGATTCATGTCGCTGAGAGGTGTAAAATCGACATAACGTTTGTCGACTCCTGCAACTTCCAGACCTTAAGAAATATTTTTGATGCCCTCAAGATTCCCTAAGATTCTATTCTACCCAGAATCTACAAATCTACTGCTCAGATGACAATTCTGACTTTACCATTGTGTTCCCTACAAAATTCTGGTTAAAATGATTGTAAAATTCATATCATTCTGACAAAATGAAAATTTACCTCCCCATGGAATCTTTCAGGTATCAAGGAATAATATCTACAAAAGATTCTCTGCCTCAAAAAACATGCCCCACATCGTTTCACCTTGTCCTAGTTTGTCGTTCCACTGTCTTCTCGACGCACCTCTGTTCAGTGCTTTGGCTATGCATTCTTCAATCTGCTACCTCATCCTGCTTGACCTCCATTTTTTCTGGTTGAATGTTAATGAAGAGGGTATTAAATATTTGGTTGTAGGCGGATGTTACAAAGCACAACCCATGGGTTGTTGGTGGTGGAGGATACTAGTTCGGTGGAGGTTGGGGTTCGAATCCCCCGCCTCCCCAACTCGGTATGAATGGTTAGATATATATATTTTTTTGGCACACGATTAATATGGTTTTGGTGTTTCTAACCGTGGCGGTTAACGTGTATTACAGGTTTTTTTAATAGTGATGACATTTGCGTTGTATTTTGGGACCATTGTGTGGGTGGGGTTGACAGTCTTGCCAGCGGTGGGTCCAACTCCCACCAGTTCCTTTGTGATATGACCTTTGGCCTTCGCATATGGAATGGGTGGTGGCGTGGGCCGGGTCCACCGGAGGTGCCCTGCCCACCAACATAACTTATTGTGGTTTACGTCGTTGGGTTCGGCAGGGGTCATGGCCCGCTGACCCAAAATATATTAATATATATTGTTTTAATATAGCTACGATGGGGATGGCAAGGGTCATGGCCCACCACCCTTATTTTAATATTTTTTTGTTATTATAAACAAATTTGTTGTTTTTTATTTTAACGAAAATAAGGGTCATTGGAAAATTTAACGAGGCCACAATTTTTCCCATTTTTGTGAGCTAAGTTCCCAGCCGGTTGACGACGAATTTGTGGGACACTTAAGCCTGGCCCACTTCCCAACTTTGAATCGCTCTAAATTTTCCATATAGGCTCAGATTAGAGATCCGTTCGCACAACTGGAATCAGGCTGAATAGAAATTCAATCTGAACCTAGTTTGAGAGCAATTCGACCACTTTGAATTTTGGCCATTTTTGAGCCCTCTTGATCTCCCGAGGGTGTCTGGAGCCACCTAGATCAAGGACTTCAAAAATTTAATATAAGGGTAAATAATATTCCAGAGGAACATAGGATTTATGTCTTCATAGGGAATCTAAAGGATAACATCCAAAATGAGGTTCACCTTTGGGAACTTGATACATTGGAGAAGGCATTCAGGTTGGCAAGAAAAATTGAAAGCAAAATTATGGGGACAAGGAAGCCTACCACTCACAACTATAAATATGGAATTTTTTCTACTCTTAGAATTCCATGACCTACAAGGTTGACACCACAACAATAGTAAGAAAAAAATCAAAAGGGATTTTCTATAGTTGTAATAGAAAATACACTAAAGGTCATAAGTGTGCTGAGAAGAAATAATTTTACATATATTGTGAAGAGGAGGAAGAAAAAGAACAAGAAACCTCAAAAGTAGAGGATACACCAAGAAACAACCCTAGAGGAAGAATAAAAGAATCTGCCATATCCTGTAATGCATTGGCAGGAATTACCACTAATTAAATTCTCAAGATAGAAGGACATATCAAGAGGAAAAACATAATAGTGCTTATTGATTCGGGTAGTACCCATAATTTTATTAATTGTAAGGTAGCCAAGGAAATGAATTTCATCCTATACCCAACGTCAAAGTGTCAAGTGATGGTGGAAAATGGAGGAACTATAAATTTCTCCAGAAATGCATAATATCAAGCTAACGATGGGGTATATGTACTAAATAGTCCAATTCTTTCCATTCCATTGGGTGGTGTTGATGTTGTACTAGGAGTACAATGGTTACAATCTTTGGGGACAATAGCTTTTAATTTTAAAGAACTTTTTTTGAATTATTTTTTGGAAGGAAAGGAAGTTGAATTACGTGGTATCACAGGAAAGCCGAGAAAGATAATAAGCTCTAATGTCATGACAAAGCTTCTGAAGAAAGAATAATGAGGCATCATTGCACAATTATTCTCACTAGAAGCTCCAACATCAAAATCATCTATTTCTCCAGATCTCCAAAATGTATTGGACAATCATTCCAAGGTGTTTGAAACTCCCAAAGGAATCCCAACTATTCATGATCATGATCATGCTATTCATTTGATTCCAGGAAGTGTTCCTCCAAACATCAGGCCTTACAGATATCCTTATGTCCAAAAGAATGAAATTGAACGTATGATTGTAGATATGCTAGAGGCTAGTATAATTCAACCTAGTCAAAGTTCTTTCTTTGCTCCGGTAGTATTGGTGCACAAGAAGGATGGATCATGGCACATGTGTCTAGATTATAGGAAGCTCAATAAGCTCACCATTAAAGATAAATTTCCCATTCCTGTGATTGATGAATTATTGGATGAATTACATGGAGAAATTTATTTTACCAAGTTGGATCTCGATTTAGATATCATCAAATTAGAATTAAGACCGAAGACATTCTGAAAACAAAATTTCAAACTCATGAGGGTCATTATGAATTTTTTATCATGTCTTTTGGCCTTACCAATGCACCTTTTACATTTCGAGGGTTGATGAATTCCATTTTCAAAACCTTCCCTAGAAAATTTGTGTTAGTATTTTTGATGATATACTAATCTACAACAGGTCTTGGAAGGATCATGTTCAACATGTTGATAGGGTGCTAAAACTATTGGAGGAGAAAAAATTATATGAAAAAACCTCCAAATGTTTCTTTGGAGTACAAAAGGTTGAATATCTGGGTCATATTGTATCTCGGGAGGGTGTTAAGGTAGACCCTATCAAAATTAAATCCATTATGGAATGGAAAGTTCCCACAACCATAAAGCTATTGCGAGGATTTCTCAGGTCAACAGGGTATTATCACAAGTTTGTTAAGAACTATGGGAAAATAACCGCACCTCTAACAACAGTATTGAAGTAAGATGCATTTTCATGGACTCCTGAAGAAACTAAGGCATTTGATCATCTTAAAAAGGCAATGTGCCAAGCACTGGTCTTAGCTACGCCATACTTCACAAAAACCTTTATTGTGGAATGAGATGCCTCAAGAAATGGAATTGTTGTTGTTTTAATGCAAGAAGGAAGACCCATATCTTTTGAAAGTCTTCCAATAAAAGGAAACTATTTATAGAAAACTATTTATGAGAAGGAAATGTTGGCAATACTACATGCACTAAAGAAATGGCAACCTTACATAATGGGAAGATACTTCAAGGTAAAAGCTGATCATGATAGTCCTAAATAATTTTTGGAACAAAAACTATCTTCAAAAGAGTAGTAAAAATGGGTCACAAAATGTTAGGTTATGATGTTGAAATCATCTACAAAAAATGGAAGCTAAATGTTGCTACAGATGCACTCTCAAGAAAGGATGAGGATGTGGAAGCATTAATTTGTGCCATTTATATTATCCAACAAAATTAGATAACTAAAGTAAGGGAGGAATGGAAGAATGACGAAGAAGTATGGACACTATTTCAAAAGTTGCAGCAAAATCCCAGTACATCTAATACATTTAGCTGGAAAAATGATTCCTTGTGGTACAAAGATCACTTATATCTTTGTAATAATTCCCAACTAAAACAAAGGATTATTTTGGAATTGCACACCTCTTCCTTAGGAGGACACTTGGGATTTTTAAAAACTTACCACAGGGTGAAGAAAGCTTTTTTTTTGGGATGGCCTTAAATCTTATATTCAAAATTTTTTGGCAGAGTGATTGGTTTACCAGCAAAATAAATTTGAGACAATTAAGACCTCGGGTCTGCTACAACCTTTATCCATTCCAAATCAACATTGGGAGGAGGCTTCAATGGATTTTATCACAAGTTTACCTAAGTCCGAAGGAAAGAGTGTCATCAAGGTGGTAGTTGATAGGCTTAACAAGTATGCACAATTTTGTGCATTATTTCATCCATTTAAAGCGAGTACAGTTGCTACAACATTTATGGAAACAATTCCAAATCTACATGGAAACCCAAAGATTATTGTAAGCGATAGAGATCCCATTTTCACTGGAAATTTTTGGACGGGATTATTTTCTTATTTGGGTAATCAACTAGCTCATAACTCATATTATCATCCTCAATCTAATGGGAAAGCTGAGATAGTGAACAAATGTTTGGAAGGATATCTTCGTTGCTTTGTATCTAATAAACAAACACAATGGGTCATTTGGTTACCTCTGGCTGAATGGTGGTATAACACTTCCTTCCAAATTGCAGCAAAAATGTCCCCACTTATGGCACTTTATGGAAATCATCCGTCATCCATCACATAATCTTTAAGAGAAATTATAAGGTTCAAGCAGTGGAAGATCACATCAAGCATCAACAACAATTTCTCCAACTCTTAAATGATAACCTAAATTTGGCACAGAATCAAATGAAACAACATGCAGATCAACATCGTAGTGAGAGAATTTTTGATGTAGGTGACTGGGTATTTTTACGGCTAAAACCATACAAACAAATTTCCCTCAAGCAAGCTAAGAAGGATAATAAATTATTTCCAAAGTACTATGGTCCTTACAAGGTGTTCCAAAAGATTGGTACTATGGCATACAAATTGGAGCTTCTTGCATCTTCCCAAGTGCACCTAGTTTTCCATGTTTCATGCTTAAAGAAGATTATAGGTGACAAACTTATGGTTCAAACAATATTGCCAGAACTTGATGAGGAAGGAAAAATAATATTGGAACCTGAAGCAGTCACTCAAACAAAAACTCGACAGCTACAAAATCGATCAATTTCATAGTATCTCAAAAAGTGGAAGAACTTACCCACTGAAGGTTCCACATGGGAGGATGAGAATTTTATAAAAAATCATCCATAACTACTCAAGCATTGAGGACAACACTTTTTTGAAGGACAGGGTCATGTTAGGGCCCTATATTAATAATGTAGTCCCTTATTGTTGTTAGTGTATCCACCTTATTGCTATTTTTGTACCCTTGTAGTCCCCATATTGTTATTATTGTGCCCTTGCATTATGATTGTTAGTTCATTTAGGATTATATTGTGACCCCATGGACTCCTATATATAGAGAGGTTTTATCATTTGTGTCATCCAATAATTTTTAATTTATGTAATGTAAAGGAGGTTTCCCCCTTGAAGTGGCTGATTTCTAAGGCATTGATCTCTCTTTTATTCTATTTTGGCAGCTATTTTCATAACAATGGGAAAGGTAGTCCAGGAAGCTTTCTTTGCCTCTTTCAAGGCTTTAGTCAATCAATGTCCCACTTTTTGGTAAGAAATTTCTCTGGCTAGAAGTTTTTCTGGCACATGTAGTGGGAGTACATGGGGTGCAACAATGCTTCCATAAACTTTGACATAAGTAAATAATTCCTCACCAAAACATTTCCCTATGCTTGTAAGGTCAACTTGGCCTTCCTTAGACACTCTTGGGGATTTTTCATTAAAGACAACTTGAAAGAGTGGCAGAATAACTCCATGAAAAATCTTGTAAAAATTGGATTCATATTTATATTCCCACATAATATCATGGTAAACATGAATGGGGGTGGGATATTGAATGGTCCATTTCCAACCCATGGTTGGAAAATCAGAGGTAAAACAAACAACATCCATGATGTATGCACTCATAAAGAGTGGGGGGGTTTTCTTGGAAGTAAAATAGAAATTTTTTCTGTATTCAAGGATTTAAGAAGGAATATTGCTTGAAAAAATGGTACTCCAATCCATAATGTAGGAGTCTGTGATGACATCCATAAGAGGGACCCATTAAATAGAAAATTTAGTGCTATTGGGTGAACCGAATAGTCTACAAATCATATTAGAAACATAACAGTAGGGACCAGCCAGAGAAGCAGTGGAATACATACCCTTGTCATCATGCTTATGTTTGCTGGGGTTATTCCTCCACTGTTTTATAGGTTCTGACTACATCTTGTTTTCTTTTGCAAATTTCTAGATGAAATCTTTTCCTTACACCTTCTGGGGGTCTAGTATATGGTACATTCTCTTAAAATCATCTGCTCAGAATAATCCTATCATTTTTCCTCTTGTTGTCAGAAAGGTTATGTCACCACTGTTAATATTATCGATAATCCATTTCACATATGTGAATATGGTAAAATCTTAGGGCACATAGCAATTCTATGAAGAAAATAGTTGGCTACACCAAAAATAGTAGATTATTGAGGTGTTAGGGGTATCCGTTGTAGTTTTCCTTTTGATTATTCGGGGTTTTTCATATTCGAAAATCCTGTACATTGATTCCCATCAAGTGGAACCACTTTCTGAAGCACATGCAGTATCTGAAAACAAGGGTGGAATCTCATTTACTTCAGCAGTGGAAGGTGTAGGATTAGTAGGAGCCATAGGTTTCTTTTATTTTTTAGCAGCCTTAGACATCTCATAGAAATACTATTTTTCTGGACTTTCCTGCGAATAAGAAGAACAAGTGTTGAAAAAACAATATGCGGGAGCAATGTAACAATTAAACTGAAATGATGAAGAATATAGTGTCGCATGCAAAGAAATCTAAAATATTGATTAATCGTCAAACAAATCTCATTTGGAGGCTCAGAGCTATCATACCTATTAGCACTGGTATTTGCATCCCACCCATCCCGCCTTATTTTACTTTGATTTCACCTCATCTCTGTCATTATCATTGACCTCGCTTCATTTTTTTAACCATTTTTCCCAAGGGTGCCCAAGTCATCATTTTTTGCAAGCACTAAACCCTAATTTCCTCTCCCACTGTGCTAGGGTTTGCCATGGAATCAAAGCAATCTGAGAAGAGGAGGCATAGGGGAGGTCATTTAAGAAAATATGAGTTCATTTTAGTACAGAACATCATGTATCCATCATTTTTTAAGAAGTCATTCTAAAAGTCAAATCATTTGCCACTCATAGGGCCGATTTTTCTTCAAACTATGTTTCTGAAAAAAAAAATATGAATTTGAAAAAGGTGAGAGAGGTTTTGGTCCATCATAGGTCAAAAAAGAAAATGGTCCTTCAGTTTTTACATGGCTATCATGGTTTGGGAGAAATGTCAAAAATACAAGTGCTACAAGAGGTTTTTTTCACTCTCTAGAGTGACCTTGGGAAAATCAAAGTTTCTCCTAGCTGGAGTGTCCAAATGACTTTATTGATTAGTCAAATGATAACTATACAGAGAAATATTTCCAATGAGTTTTTTGGAGCTCAATTTGGAGTTGAGGAAGGCCTCCCAAAGTTGCCAGCACCAGCACACTGCATTTTTGCACCCTCATTCTGCAATTTTTAACCAGTCTTGGGAGAATCAATTTTTGATAGGTCAAATCAAGTCCATTCTAAAAAATAAATGCATATTTGGAAATTAGACAGGATAAGATTTCCAACAAGCTATCCTGGCCTAATTTGGACACCAGGAAGGTCTCCATAAGTGGTTTGCAAAAAGGTGTTGCGCAAATCCTTCTGTGAGGGCGCAAATGTTTCTAAGAGAGGGAAAAAATGCACAGAAAGGGTGCAAGTGTGTAGAGGATGGAGAAAATGTGTAGGCAAGGGCGAAAATAACCAGTTAAAGGTGCAAATAACCATTCAAGGGCGCAAATGCATTGTCTATGGCGCAAATGACCAACAAGTTCTGCAAAGAATCCAAGTGATCGAAAATTGCTTTAAAAGCTCTTCCACTTATTCATTGACCTCCAGAAAATTAGTAAGAGGCACATGCCATCAAAAATAACCTTCTTAAGTTATATTTGTTGAATTTTTCAATTGAAGTTGTAATTTGGTGTCTTTTTTAACGTGAAACCCTAGTTTTTCTCCCTTATACTCGTAATTCCTAAAGTTCCACTTCCCTTACACTCAACACCATCCCTACACTATTAAAATTCATTACCTAAACCATGTTATCATAATCCCTATCCCTAAGCTACTAATTCCTAAAACGCTAAGCCCTAGGTGCTATTTTAACCTAGGCTCCTAAATCCCAATTCCCATCACTCTTTCATTCTTCTTTCCTTCCCCATTCCTCATATCCCTAAACTTTACTCCCTATCCCCTCCCCATATCACATATCCATATCAAACATCTCCCTCGATTTTCCTTTCCCATCTCCCTTTCCCATTTCCCCTCCCTAATCTGTAGGGTTTTGAAAAAAAACACCATGGAAACAGAAGAGGAAAACACATCATTTAGTGAAGGAGAGGAAACAGAGGTGAGGAGGCCACAAGCATGTGTTTGCTCCACACATAGTGGAAGGGGCCATGCCTTCTACATCAACAAAGTAGGTGGATAAAGGCAAAGAAAAAGTGACAGAGGTAGAAATTCAGGCGGAGGTTAGACATGAGGAGGACCTCCATGAGACTGAGCATGATTTTGAGCTTGTTGACCTAGGTGAGGAGGATGATGATGAAAACATTAGTATAGACATCAATTACCACTTGGAAAAGTTGTTAAAGAAGGCTAAAAAGGAAAACCAAATTCAAAGGAGAATGGCCAAGCACTATGCAAATAGAGAAAGAAATACAAGGGCAAAGCTAACGAGAGCCAATGCCAAAATTGAAGCCCTAATCCAACAAAAAGAGAAGAAGAAGTTGGATATACTTGCAGAGGCTTCAATCTAAGCCTAGCCACCCCACCATCACTCTCTCCATTGATTTTTATGCATTGTGAATCATTTTTGTAAATTATGAGTTTTTATGAACAAGCACATATCAGAAAATTGGTCATTTGAGCAACGCGCTAGGCGCTACGTAAACAATTGGGGCACTTTTTTAAGGGAAATGAAGGCACCATTGGATTCCTAATGACCAATGCATCTCAGAAAACCATGTTTCCAGCCTTGGTTTATAGTTTTTATGGGTTAAAATCTCAAAAAACCATAATAAAATCACCTTTTTGCCAACTTTTTGACCTAGGTGCTGCGTAAATACCAATCTTGGGAGAATGACATTTTGAGGGGGAAAATGAGCTTCATTTTGGAAACTGAAGGCAGATATAGAAACTAGACTTGAAGGGATTTCCAACGAGCTATCCTGGGCCCAATTTGGACACCGGGGAAGGCCTCCAAAAGTGGTCTGCAAGATGGAGGATGCAAATGACATAGTGAGGGCACAAATGAAAGTTTGTTGATATTTTTTGAAATTTCATTGAAAATTTTGACTTTTATTTTAAAAATCATGATGTCACTTATGTAATTGAGCATGATAAATGTAATTATGGTGTTTTTACTGTTACCTAGGGTAAATACATTATGTAAATGAACTCAATGAGGTGTAATGAATCAGTTCACTAAAGTTAGGGATGGGTCAGTTTAACCACCCTACACTCTAGCTTTCAGTTCAGACTTTGGTGGATCAGCTCCTCAACTTAGGGATTCAACCCCTGAGGTTGGGAGAGGTTTTTTGAGGCCTATATCATGTCATTTTGGACTCATTTTCAAAGGCTGGAATCAGTTTGTATGTTTGCTTATTGATCAAGGAACTATTGTACTAAGTTTGGCTAGCTAATAAAGAGTAGTTGTAGCTATTTTATGGGATACTTGTGGTATTGAATGTCTATCATTGTGTTTTCTTTAGTATCATATGTTTGAATGTATTTTATTCACATTCACTTCATTTTTATGTTATTATCTCTTACAAGTTAGATAATTAGAATACATGTTTGCACATGCTCTGTTTTGGGTAATTGATCATATTTTGTTCACTTTCATCTGTCTGAGAAAAATACATCTCCTATGATTTTTTTAGATTTATTTCAACTTCAACGCCATTCCATAACAATCCTCTTCAAGTGATAAGCATTGTACCTACCTTTCCCCATTAATCCCTGCAACCCTAACTCATTTTCCCTGACCTAGTTTTCCTTGACCTAATTCCTTCAGCCAGTGATTCCCCAACCAAATCAAATTCAAACAACCCCCTGTACTCTGTATCTATCCTAAAAACCCTAATTTTTCCAGCCCTCCTGGCTGTAACCCTTTTGGAGAGAGCCCTCTTCGACTTGATAGGGCTAGCTATCAAGTCAAAAGCTTGGTTTGTTGTTACCTTTGTTGGGATTCCTTCTTCAACTATAGGAATCTAGTGGAGTGATAACATTTTGGTGCCGTTGCAACGGAGGCAAAAAGACAAATATTTCCTGGGAAAGAACGAAAAAGATCAGATCTGATTGTTGATGGTGAAAAACGATCAAGCACAAGAAGGTTTTGCAACATTCACTTGGCGACTCCATTGACTGAAAGATCTAAAAAATCAACACTTCATGGCGACTCCACTGCATGAAGATTAGTAGTTTCAAGAATTTTCAAGATGGAAATTTTTGCAAGAAGGTATGCTCCCATGAGCCGGGATCACATTCCAGGTTTCCCAAATAAAATTCCTAAGGTATATTGGCAAAGTGATTTTCCTATGTCTAAATATGATGATAGGAATGATGTTGCTTTACATCTGGCTAAATTTCGCATGCATACATACAATTTGAATGTTGAATTTCCTGAAGATTGTCTCTTAAATATGTTCATGGCTTCTCTTGAAGGAAAAGCACGATATTGGTATGAAGGTTTGCCACCTGCCAGTATTTGTTCTCTTAGAGTTTTCCATTCAATATTTTATGAAGAATACAAAGAGTCCTGCCCTTATTTGTCTTTGGTTAATAATTGTTGTGCTCAATTTGAGGTTTTCATTCAAAACCTAGAGGACACTTATGATGATAATGAGTTCATGGATGAAGAGATCTTGGAGGCTTTGCATGACAATGCTTTTCATTACCAAAAAGAGCAATTGTTTTCTCTCATGGAAGAAAAATATGATGTATATTGTCTTGATGTTCATAAAGACTTCCCACAGGAGACAATTATTGCATTAATACAACAAGTTGATCAGCCAAAGTTTAAAGAAGATATTCAACATCCTTGTGAATCTTTAGGAGAGAAAGAAGACAATTACTGTGTTATCAAAAGCAGGGATAATTTTAAGGTAGGAAAATTATCTTGAAGTTTAAAAAATTGGCGAATCTCACTAGTCCCTAATATGCAAACTATAATTTTTTTATTGATGTATTTGTAAAATTATTCAAATTTATAATGATATTATATACATTGTTTATATAATGTTGGCGATTTTTAACGTAAAATAATTTTATATTGTAAAATTTGGGCAAATCATTTAAAAAAAAAAATGGAAATTGGCGAATCTTTTTTTTGGAAAAACCATGGAAAATTAGCCCACCTGCGAATATTAGCCCCTAAAATTTTCCATGATCAAAAGAAAACAAAAATTACTTTCTCCTCTATCTGAAAATGAGATAGATCAACTCCTGAAAATTCATATTACAGTCCAAGCTAAAGCAGGTTTGCAGTGTTCACATATTCAAGAAAGTGTTGGTAAAACTTCCATTTTTTAAAATAAAAAAATAAGTTTAAATGAGGAAAATCCTGAACTAGATTTATAAAACATCATGAAAAAAAACAATATCCTTTTTCAATGTTCATATTTGATGAAGTTCCTCCTGAACCTGATTTTCCTAAGTGCGATAAATCTAAAGATAATTTCGATTAGGATATTGATGAAACTATACAGGAAATTATTATGAGTAAACCAGTTTATGATGATCATTCCTTGCAAGGAGATCAACTAGCAAATATTATTTTCTTTGATGAAGATGATAGGGATGTCATGTTTGATAATTTTGAAGAATGTTTCTCATGCTTAAGGAATTTTCATCCAACACTCAGATAGAAGAAGGTTATACTTCCCTATGCCTTCCTATCGATCAACAACCAAGTGTCCTTTCAGATCAGAATAAATGGAGTACTTGTATTTTTGTTGTTGGATCTCAAGACAAGGTAATGTTTCAGGATTTTCAAGATCCCTTCGGCAGTATTTTGCAATCATTGGAGAAGATAAATATTGTCTAGTTTTTCAGCATAAAATTTGGTTTCATATTTTATTGTGAGTTGCCTACATGTACATCATTCTGCCTGCTCGAGGAAAATGAGAGCAGAACTTCAGTAAGTAGCCATCTCCTAGATTGGTTACACTGGAAGGATCATTTCACCTAATCAGAAATTTTGCAGTAGATTAGAGTAGATTGGTATCATTTCAGTTTGATTTTATTTTATTTTCATCAACAAGTTTCTGCCAATTTCAGTTTTCAACAAGTGTTAACAGAATTCATCAAGGTTTGAGGCCCGAAGTGAAGTCCCTAAGGCTTTGACGATCTGTTAGTGTGGGTTAAATTTTATAGTGTGTTTTAAGTTTCAGTTTTAGTTTCAATTTACATATTGGACTACATTTCCCAATGGATAAGGCACTAATCTACAAATTCAGAGATCTACGGTTCTTGACACCTCCTAAGAAGGAGATATCATCCCCAGCTGGAGCCGATGTTAGCACTGTTATTAATCCCACCCATCCCACCTTAGTTTACTCTTCTTTCAGCTCATCTCCGCCATTATCATTGACCTCGCTTTGTTTTTTTAACCATTTTCCCCAAGGGTGCCCAAGTCATCATTTTTCGCAAGCACTAAAACCTAATTTCCTCTCCCACTCAGCCAGGGTTTGTGATGGAATCAGAGACATATGAGCAGAGGAGGCATAAGGGAGGTCATTTCAGAAAGTATGAGGTCATTTTAGTATATAAACATCATGTCTCCATCATTTTTTAAGAATTCATTCCAAAAGTAAAATCATTTAGCACTCATAGGGCCGAGTTTTCTTCAAACTATTTCTGAACAAAAAGAGATGAATTTGGAAAAAGTGAGAGAGGTTTTTGTCCATAATAGGTTCAAAACGAAAAATCTCCTTCCGTTTTTAGACGAATATCATGGTTTAGGAGAAATGTCAAAAATACAAGTGCTACAAGAGGTTTTCTACACATTTTGGAGTGACCTTGTGAAAATAATTTTTTCTCCAAGCTGGAGTGTCCAAATGACTTTTGTGATGATTCCAATGATAACTATACATTTATATATTTTCAATGAGCTATCTTGAGCTCAATTTGGAGTTGAGGAAGGCCTCCAAAAGTTGCCTGCACCAACACACTGCATTTTTGACCCCTCATTCTGCAAGTTTTGACTCGTCTTGGGAGAATCAATCTTTGAGACGTCAAATCAAGTAAATTCTGAAAAATTAATGCATATTTGGAAATTATACAGGATAATATTTCCAACAAGCTATCTTGGGCCTAATTTTGACACAGGAAAGGCCTCCAAAAGTGGTCTGCAAAATGGTGCTGCACAAATCCTTCTCTGAGGGTGCAGATATTTTTAAGAGAGGGTGCAAATGCACAAAAAGGGCACAAATACTCAGAAGAGGGAAAAAATGTGTAGAGGATGGAACAAATGTATAGGAAAGGGTGAAAAGAACTAGTTAAGGGTGCAAATAACCAATCACAGGCACAAATGCATTGTCCATGGTGCAAATGACCAGCAAGTTCTGCAAAGCATCCAAGTGATCAGAAATTGCTTTCAAAGCTCCTCCACTCATTCATTGACCTCCAGCAAACCAGTAAGAGGTATTTTCCATCAAAAATCACCTTCTTAAGTTATATGTGTTGAAGTTTTCAATTAAAGTTGTAATTTGGTGTCTTTTTTAATGTGAAACCCTATTTTTTCTCCCTTGCACTCATAATTACCAAAATTCCACTTCCCTTACACTCAACACCATCCATACACTGTTAAAATTCATTCCCTAAACCCGGTTATCATAATCCATATACCTAAGCTACTAATTCCTAAAACCCTAAGCCCTAGGTGCTATTTTAACATAGGCTCCTAAATCCCAGTACCTATCACTCTTTCATTCCTCTTCCCTTCCCCAATCCTCATATCCATAAAATTTACTCCCTATCCCCTCCCCATATCACATAGCCCTATCAAAAATCTCTCTTATTTTTCCTTTCCCATCTCTCTTTCCCATTTCCCCTCCCTAATCCATAGGGTTTTTAACAAAAACACCATGGCAACAGAAGAGGAAAACACATTTAGTGAAGGAGTAGAAATAGAGGTGAGGAATGCATGTGTTTTCTCCACACATAGTGGAAGGAACCATGCCTTCTACATCAAAAAATCAAGTGGATAAATGCAAAGAAAAAGTGAGAGAGGTAGAAATTCAGGCAGAGGTTAAACATGAGGAGGACCTCCATGTGACTGAGCATGATTTTGAGCTTGTTGACCTAGGTGAGGAGGATGATGATGAAAACATCAATATAGACATCAATGACCACTTAGAAAAGTTTTTAAAGAAGGCCAAAAAGGACAACCAAAATCAAAGGAGAATGGCCAAGAAATATGCAAAGAGAGAAAGAAATACAAGGGCGGAGCTAAAGAGAGCCAATGCCAAAATTGAAGCCCTAACCCACCAAAAAGAGAATAATAATTTATATATAATTGCAGAGGATTAACTCTAAGCTAGCCACCTCACCAACACTCTCTCCACCAATTTTGATGCATTCTGAATCATTTTTGTAAATTCTGAGTTTTTCTGAACAAGCACATATCAGAAAATTGGTCATTTGAGCAGTGCCCTAGGTGCTATGCAAATAATTGGGGCACGTTTTGAGGGAAAGGAAGGCACCATAAGATTCCTAATGACCAATTAATCTCATAAAACCATGTTTCCATCCTTATTTTTTAGTTTTTATGGGTGAAAAGCTCAAAAAACCATCAAAAAATCACCTTTCTACCCATTTTTTGACCTAGGCATTGCACAAATACTAGTCTTGGGAGAATGACAATTTGAGGGGGCCAATGACCTTCATTTTGGAAATTGAAGCAAATATGGAAACTAGACTTGAAGGTATTTCCAACAAGCTATCCTGGGCCCACTTTTGACACCGGGAAGGCCTCCAAAAGTGGTCTGGAAGATGGAGGATGCAAATGACACAATGAGGGTGCAAATGACAGTTTGCTGATAGTTTTTGAAATTTCATTGAAAATTTTGACTTTTATCTTAAAAATCATGATGTCACTTATGTAATTGAGCATGGTAAATGTAATTATGGTGTTTTTATTATTACCTAGGGTAAATACATGAGGTAAATGAACTCAATAAGGTGTAATGAATCAGTTCACTAAAGTTAGGGATGAGTCAATTTAAGCACCCTACACTCTAGATTTTAGTTCAGAATTTTGTGGATCAGCTTCTCAAATTAGGGATTGGACCCATGAGGTTGGGAGAGGTGGTTTGAGGCCTATATCATGTCATTTTTGACTCATTTTCAAAGGTTGGAATCAGTTTGTATGTTTTCTTATTGATCAAGGAACTATTGTACTCAATTTGGTGAGCTAATAAAGAAGAGTTGAAACAATTTTATGGGATACTTGTGGTATTGCATGTATATCATTATTTTTTCTTTAGTATCATATGTTTGAATGTATTGTATTCATGTTCACTTCATTTTTATGTTATGGTATCTTACAAGTTAGATAATCAGAATACATGTTTGCACATGCTTTGTTTTGGGCAATTGATCATATTTTGTCCACTTTCATTTGTCTGAGAAAAATACATCTCCTATGATTTTCTTAGCTTTATTTCAGATTAAAAAACATTACATAACAATCCTCTTCAAGTGATAAGCATTGTACCTACCTTGCCTCATTGATCCCTGCAACCCTAACTCATTTTCCCTGACCTAGTTTTCCTTGACCTAATTCCTTCATCCAGTGATTCTCCAACCAAATCACATACAAAAAACCCCATGCACTCTATATATAGCCTAAAAACCCTAATTTTTCTAGCCCTCAGAGTTGTGACCCTTTTGGAGAGAGTCGTCTCTGACTTGATAGGCATAGATATCAAGTCAAAAGCTTGGTCTATGGTTACCTCTATTGGGAATTCTTCTTTAGCCTTAGGAATCTAGCAGAGTGATAATAATACCGTTATGATTATGTATTTATGGAAACACGGATGCATGTGCTTGAATAAACACTTAAACATTTAAAATTAAACATCCTGCATCATAGTTTCATATGGGTGTCAAGCTTTCAAAACAACGAGTGCACTTTGTTTTGCCGATTACGATTGAACTGTTTCTCTTTTCAAACAATGATTTAATATATGAAATGATTTTTTAATCTTTGAAACAGTGGTAGGGAAAGAGAAGGATGAATGATGTTGCAATGTGATATCGTATTGAAATTGAAATCTCGGTGAAATTGGAAGATATAAAGGATGATAGATGGTGAAGATGTGATAGGAAGTATCACATCAGGGAAATGAAAGTGGGGTGGAATATATGATAGCAAGATAAATTGTGATCTTGCGATTACGATTAGTGATGTGGCAAAGGCGGGTCCCGTTAATGATTCTTTATGACATATATCTTCGTCAAAGATCATTTTCCTTTATTATTGATTTTCTGCCTTTATCACCCCTTTTCCATAGAAAGCCTTTTTCGCAAGTTTTTATCTTTTGGGAAATATCACATTGCAAATTCTATGTGGAGCAGCTTAGCATGTTGCTTGTTGTATCTGCGATTTGCGATTTGCGATTTATGATTTGCGAATTAGGACTTTTTTCGTTTTCTACTTAAGTATATAAGGAAAGAAGCTTATGACTATGATTCATATTTCTGTTTATAAGTCACAACAATTTTATTGTCTTATTCTAAAAATTTAGAAGGGTCCCCATTATTTTCTCTAAGGCATTTATTCTAAAATAATGGGGGTTGTTGAACAGCACAACAATTGGCGATTCACTGGAAGAACTAGCTATCTATGATTTATATAAGAATGAAATCTCTGATACTTTAAATAAATAAGAATAATTAAGGAAATGAAAACTATCATTGAAATATTTGGATAAGTAGAATTACTCTGAATACAATAATAATAAATAAAAAAACAAACAAACTCTTCTTATTGTAATCCTAACAAAAACCTTTTATAGATGAAAATATTTATTTCCCTATATCAACCATTAACAGTTAAAGAGATAAAGCAAGGGGTTTTTTGCAACTTATCATTTTATTATAGTCATTTTGTCATAGGTAGAGCCACTGCTGCCAGCAGATGTTCATTGCCTCAACAGGGTTACCTTTTAACCATTAATGATTCAATATCCCATTCATTTATCATTGCAATCTTTAGAGATAAATTAAACGTAATATATATACTTTTTTTTATTGTTTTATTTGTTTTTACTCTTAAAATCCATTATCATGTTTTGGTGGCCAGGCAGTGACAATGTCATTCACTAGTTGTAATTGGACTAAACAATTTGGGTCATGATGTGGCCCCTTGGCTATAAAATATCATAAGCCATTACCCTGTTTTGATATGCAGTGTTAGTCACCCATAATTCTGATGATATCCAAAGATGACTAAATTACCAATCCTAGATTTCTAGAAATAATGTTTCAGACAAACATTATCAGTTCTAGAAATCTCACTGCTTTCATCATTTTGAGTCTATCAAATTCACCAAAAAAAAAATATTCATCCATGCCTCCTAAAAGGTTATCCTGCTGTTTTAGAGAAGAAGGCTCATGTTAGGTTGTTTTATCCCTGTTTTTTAGTCCAGTTCCCTCTAAAAATAGCCCTCATTTCCCCTTATTTTTCCTTCATTTTCCTTTAAAAACCTCACTCTTTCCTTCACCAAAACTCCTCATATTTACCTAAGAAACCCCTTAGACCATCAGACTCACTTTGTATTGGTTTAAAATACCCCTATTAACCTATTGGAATTTCTAATTTGGCCTAAAAAACCCCCATTTTTGGCCAAAAGGCATGTTTTCTCAGAAATAAGGGTTTAAGTCTTGAGGGCTTAAAATCTTCAATACCTTTCTTCCATGCGTCCCAGCGCTCGAACCAAGCATTTGAACTTTTCCCCCACCTTTTTTGGCCTCTCTTTGTGCCTTCTTAAGCCCTTGGCCCTTTTAATTTTGTCACCCCTCGTCGCTTCTTCTCCACAGAACCGTGCCCCAGCACCCTTTCCTTTAGCCCCCCTTCCTTTTTCTTTCCCCCGCGCTGTGTATTCCCTTGGGTGATCTCCACCGTGGATCTTCATGATCCGATGGTCTTCATTAATCCCGACACCCAATCCCATCAAGGGGCCTACCATCCACTTCATAAGGTGCTCACATGATGCCACCTGGTTTCCACTTTCTCTCCGCCTGAGCAACTTTTTCCATCGCGCTCGGTCTGCACCGTCGGATCTCATCCCCTTCATCCGTTGGTTTTTGGTGCATATTGCGCAATTTTTGTGTTCGGATTTGAACACTCCAAAATCATGAGATACCAGTAATTTTCTAAAAGACAGGTGTCGCGTAGTGTGTGGAATAGCGTTCAATCGCGTTTAAACCACTTACCATCTATCTGTCACGCGAAAACCACCGAGCCATTTTCGCGCCTATATCCAAATTCAAAATAGTTTTCGCAGTTTGTTTGCCTCTCTTCCATAGAAATTCCTCCTCCGCCTGCATATGCGCTTCTGCCCAGCTCCTCCACCCCCATGCAGCCTCTGAAAGCAGTAGAACCTCCACTGCAGGGTTTATTAACATTTTTTGTTTGTTTTGCAGGGTTCAATGAAAGTTTTTAACGCGAAAGGGCCTTCTCAGGGTTTAATTAAGAAGAAGAACAGAGGATAACTGCCTCTAAAGCCCAAAATAACTACGCAATCACCAAAAATGAGCATTCAGGGGTTATTTTTGTGGTTTGAAAGGTGCTGGTTATGCAAATAAGACCCTCGACATGCCAAAAACACCTGCAAACAACAATAGCAAAGAAAGAACCATGAAGATGAAGTTAAAAGGTTAAAGAATCAGAGGTTAAAGGCTCAAAGCACAATCAAAGCCTCAAAACAGAGTTTTAAAGCCTAATCATGGTTTTAAAAAGTTAGAAGACAAAAGGCTTAAAGGGTCCTTAAAACGCATAAAGGATGATGATAAAGGCTTCAGGAAAAATCAATGCCTTAAAGCAGAGGATTAAAGCCTAAGCGGGATTCTGAAGTTAAAAAACAAATAAACAAAGGGTTCAAACAAATTAGATAAAGTGTTAAAAGATAGTGAAAGGCAGTTTTAATGATAAAATAAAGGAAAGATAAGCTTAAAGACAACCTCGAATACATCAAAGGAGTATTTATTCACTTAATAACTCAAAAAGACACCTTCTTACTTTATACCTCAAAGGGCAAATTGGGAGTTATTATCACAAAAGGATATTTTATAAATTGTCAGACAGTTATTGTAAAGGGTAGAAAAGAGCCTCAAAGTCAATCTTTTCAGCTGTTTCATCCTCAGGAAGTAAAGATAGACTTAAAACATAGAGAAGTAGTTGAGGGACATTCCTACCTTATGCCTTGCATGGTTTCTAAGGATAAGAGTGCATTTACTGAGTCATTTATGACATTCTGAGCCCTAGATGTTTCCACCTCCTCATTTGCATCATAAATATTGCATTCGAACTCATTATATAAGGGCATTTGATAACTCTTTGAAGTAATATGTAGCTCTGATGAGATTGAAAAGAAATTGATGTACTGGAACCTATGGATGTTTTAACTTGTTTGTGGATGAAGAAATCCCTGAGCTTGGTTGTTGGTGAAGTATTCTAAATTGTCAATGTTTTCTTCTGTTTTCCATTATGTTTTCATCACTGCTTACTTACAGTAGAGTAAAAGTTGTAGGTTGAGAAATGTCTCTTGGAAGCACCTTAGACCTGTTTACTCTTCACTGTCTTTATGTTTTCATCTGTTGGATGTTTGATTGAGTAAGTTCAATTGCCTTTCAACCTTCATACTTGTTTATTTAAGAAGTAATTCAATACAGTTAGCCTCAAGATGATTCATGGTTTTCCCTGCTTCTTGTTGACACTTTAATAACTACTTTTGAAGTCTCCTTTCAAAGTACCATTGTCCAAAGTTTTCCAAAGAGGTCTGTTTTGATCATACCCTTTGTACTTGCTCAAATAATTGTTTTGAAAGTCTTTATAATTGCAGTCCTAGATGTTTAGGAGTTCCCTCTTCTATGGATGCAACTATTTGTTTATCTTAAATGTTTTATTAAGATACAACAAGAAAAATTCCTATCCATAGTTATCCTATTATAGAAATCACTGTGAGGGCAAAACTTTTGAAAAAAAGTCCTAGAAACCTCTTCCTCTCTAAATTTTGAAAAAATTGAAATCTGGCTTCACATAGGATCAACACTATATTCCATCCAGATCCTAATCCCCCTACCATAGTTGACAATCCAGAGAGGATTTTGTGGCAAACTTCTAGACCTAGGAAACCAACTACTGATAGGACCATTCCAAGAGCAAGATTTGTCCCTTAAAACCTCACAGTCTTGAAAGATCCTCACTTTGAATTACCTCACACAAAGAACTTCTTTAGAAATAAGTCTCAGAGTGATTTAAACCAAGCTGATTCTGAAACCACAGATTTGCAACATAGCTTTAGCAAAGAGGCCTCACCTTCTACTCCACCTGATTCTCAGCTTCTCCATCATTTCAGCTCCTTCCACAACAAATCTGCTCATCATCAATTTGCTGGCCCAAGTGTTTTTTCCACTCCTATCCACATATCCATTGTTCAAAACACTCCATTTCAGCCCGCTTTCCCTCTTGTAAATCCTCCATTATTTCCAATCATGGCAGCATGGTATGCTCCACTAGTGTTACCACAGCCTATGGCTCCTTTACCAAATGATTATCAGTCTAAAATTCCCCATTTGACTGCCAATGAACCTACTACTGCCCAACAACATGTAGAAAAAATGAATGATGTTTTTGATTACATGGAAATAGAAGAAGAGACCATTAAGATGAGAATTTTTTCTCAAAATTTAGGAGGAGAAGTCAAGAAATATTTTAAAAACTTAGCTCCTCACAGCATAAATGATCTCCCTTCTTTATATCAAGCATTCATAAACAAATGGGAAATCCGAAAAAACCCTCTCCAAATCCTTTCAGACTATACTAACCTCAAAATAAATACTGAGGAAAGTGTCCATGATTACTGCAATAGATTCAATAGTGTGTATAATGCGCTTCCTCCAGACATGAAACCTCCACTAGGCTTAGCCTTGGCTAAATTCCCAGAAGGCTTTGACCCTGAAATGGCCTATCAGCTAAGAGAAAGAGACCCTTCAACTTTAGAAGATATATAGAGGGGAGCCATGAGTGTAGAGGAAAATATAATTGAGAAAAGAGCTAGGTTGAAAGTAGAAAAAAGAGTTACATACAAAGATGATACAATGTCTTCAACCTCATCATCAGATACTCAAATTGATAACTTAGTAAAGGTAATGGGGAGAATGCTGGAAAAGATAAATCTGTATGATAGAGTGCCTCCTAGAGAAAACCAAAACAGAAATAGAAACCAAAATCTCAGAAGAGACCCTCATCAAGATAGGCAGAGAGACAATGACCAACATATTAGGCCTCCCTTTCAACAAAACTATGTTGATCAAGAAGAAGAAAGGGAAGTTGAAAGGTTGGAAGAAAATAATGTAAACTTGATAGGATCTGACAGTGAGACAGATGTCTTTCTCACTGAAGAAGAACAAGGATTATTCTCTTTAGAACAAACTGAATATAACAATGAGGATTCTGAAGATTATAGATTGGGGTTTGAAAATGCTATCATGGAGGTACACAAACAATAAAATCTCAGAAACAAAGGCAGCCTAGAAAGTTCCAATGATAAAAACACTAGTACTGCTGTTAAGAAAAGCTCAGAAAATCAGCCTAAGAAAACAGCAGCTAACACCAACACTTTAGCCAAGAAAACTAACCAAAATAAAGACAAAAACATTCAACAAAGAGTTGAACAAAGCTGCCCTAGTACTTCTGCTAGTGGCCCTAACAAATCTGTCCCAAATAACAGTTCAAATATAGTTCAGCAAGTCAAAATTGCTGAAAGAGTTGTAAATGAAAAAAAATATGTAAATATTTCAGAAACAATGGTTCCTTTCAGCCTTGAAGGGGAAATTGCCAAGATTAAGATCACCATACCCTTAGCTGAACTAGTAACTCAGGATGTATATAAAAAGCAAGTTTTAAAAGCTTTGAATATGGGTAGTGTCACTGATACTATAAACTTGGCAGATGATAAACCAAACTTATTGTTTGGTCCTGAAGTTGAAGGAAAATACCAAGAAGGCACTGTCCCTCCCTTCTATGTCAGCTTGAATATACATGAGAAAATCTTGCACAATGCCATGCTAGACTCAGGTGCTTCTCACAATCTTATGCCCGAAGTAGTAATGGAAAGCCTAGGCTTAGAAATTACTAAACCATACAAAGACCTGTATTCTTTTGATTCCAGTAGGGTCAAATGCTTAGGCTTAATTAAATATTTGTGTGTTAACTTATCTCAAATTTCTACTAAGAGTCTAGTGGATATAGTGGTAGTTGACATCCCCCCTAAGTATGGCATGCTTTTATCTAGATCATGGGGAGCCAAAATTTAGGGGAGCCTTCAAATGGACAAGTCTTATGCCACCATCCCGGTATTTAACACAACTAGAAGACTATACAGGGAATCCCACATGAAATACATGCTGAGCAACATAGATAGACCAAAAAATTCTCCTATCTACTCCATCCATTTAGGTTTGGATTCCTTTATCTTATATAATGAAGATGAAATTAGGCAACAAGAAAAGGAAAACAAAGGAGAATTTAGTCTGCCAGAACAATCAAATCTACCATCATTTCAAGAAAATGACAGTCTAGATTTCAGCAGCCTTTAACAACAGAAAGAAAATGAAAGAGAAATTGAAATACCCTAGAAAATAAACTTTGATGGCTCTTGTAGTAAACTAAGTGCAGGGGTTGGAGTATGGATACAAAACATAAACAAAGGATTATCTTACAAACTGGAGTTTCCATGCACAAACAATATAGCTGAGTATGAAGCCCTCCTTGTTGGCCTACACTTACTCAAATATTTAGGAGCCAAAAGAATATCAGTTCAAGGGGATTCTGAGCTAATTATAAGGCAGATTAAAGGGGAATATTCAACCAAAAACCCAAAACTCAGAGAATATAGAAGTGCTGCCCTTGATCTCTTAAAAACCTTTGAAATATATGAACTCATTTTCATCCCAAGAGCTTAAAATCATCGAGCAAATGAACTTGCCTTTGCTGCTAGTAATTTCCAAATACCAGAGACCAATGAACAATTTTAGGTAAAGGTAAAAAACAGACCTGCAATACCAAATAATGAAGATTATTGGCAAGTATTTAAAGGAGACAAACACATAGATGAATTTTTGCAATCAAAGAATGACTTTGCCATGCCAACACCTATTTTAAGCCATAAGGAAGACTGTTTTAATGAGAAACAAAACCCTGAAACAGTGTTGTCCTTTTCTGCTAATATAAACCATTTTGAACATCCTTTTAGAGCAGAAATAGTTGACAGTATGGACCAGAAAGACCGTGAGGTTTTACATTTTAAAGATGATACAATCCCAAGAGGTCTTACACCATTAGAACAGCTTTTCGATTTCAGTGATGTAGCCAAACAACCAAGGATGGAGCCTATAGAAGCAGACATAGAAGAACATAATATAGATAGCCCAATAGAACCAAAAATGATCAAGCTGTCCAGCACTCTCCCAACTCACATTAAACAACAATACATAGGACTGTTCAAAGAATTTAAAGATGTATTTGCATGGGGACACAAAGATTTAAAATCATATGATACTAGCATCATTCAACACAAAATTTCTCTTAAGGAAAAATAGAAACCTTTCAAACAAAAACTCATGAGGATAAACCATGTTTTATTGCCCTTAGTTGAGAAAGAGATTAAGAAGATGTATGATGCTAGGATCATAGTTCCCATCGGGTATTCAGAATGGGTTTCCAACTTAGTATCTGTTAGGAAAAAGACTGGGGAAATTAGGCTCTGCATTGATTTCAAGAATCTAAATAGAGCCTCCCTTAAAGACAACTATCCCTTGCCAAATATGGATCATATACTTCAAAGGGTGGTTGGGGCTAAAAGAATTTCACTGTTGGAGGGGTTCTCAGGATACAATCAAGTTTTAGTACTCCCACGTGACCAACATAAAACTGCTTTTACTACACCTTGGGGTACATTCATGTATGTAAAAATGCCATTTGGTTTGATGAATGCAGGGGAAACCTTCCAAAGGGCCATGGACATAGCCTTCTCAAAAGACATAGGTTATTTCATAATCATTTATCTTGATGACATTACTATTTTCTCTAAAACTGATGAAGAACACTTGATTCATTTGAGAAATGTAGGAGATATGGCTTATCTTTGAATCCCAAAAAGACACTCTTTGGTCTCCATGAAGGAAAACTACTTGGCCACGTTATTTCTGAAGAGGGAATCAAATTAGACCCTAAAAGGATTGAAGGCATATTGAAAATCAGCCATCCTGGAAACCTTAAAGAATTACAATATTTCATTGGGAAGATAAATTTTTTAAGGAGATTCATCCCCAACCTTGCTAAGCTATTGAAAAATATCACAAACATGCTTAAGAAAGAGGTAGGTGTTAAATGGACAATACAAGATAAACAATCATTTTAACTGGTAAAGCAAGCTTTAACTCAAACACCAGTTCTTATTTGTCTCGATTTCACCAAAGATTTTTATATCTTTTCCTTTACATCTGAACATACAATAGCTGCAGTGTTGCAAAAGAATGATATGGGGCATGAAAAACCAATATCATTTTTTAGTATGGCATTGAGAGATGCTCCACTCTAGTATAACATCATGGAGAAACAAGCCTTAGCCTTGGTAAAAGCATTAAAAGACTTTAGAGTCTATATTCTGCATTCTCACATCATTTCTTTTGTTCCACACACAGTTGTCAAGGATATTCTAAGTCAAGACCCTCATGGTAAAAGGGGAAAATGGATTGCTATTATTCTAGAATATGACTTAGAAATCAGGCCTACCAAACTGATCAAAGGGTAGGGATTAGCTAAACTCATGGTTGAGTCAAACTTCCAAGCACTTCATATGAATATGGTTGATGTTTTAGAAGAGATAGAGGAATGCACAGCTCCATTCATTGAAGAAACATTTGTGAATTCACCTTGGTATGATGATATCATATATATGTTGCTTTACCTGAATGCCCCTCCTTCTTTATCCAAAACTAAATCTAGATTTTTGAAATAGAAGATTTTAAATTACTACATATTAGATGGAGTTTTATATTGGAAAAATATTGTTGGAATATTGCTTAAGTGTCTGCTTGAGGTTGACGCAGGAAAAATCATGCATGAACTGCATGAGGGAGAATGTGGAGAACATCTATACTAGAATACTACAGCAAATAAAATCCTCATATCTGGGTACTATTGGCCCACCCTTTTCCTAGATACTCTTAAAATTGTCATGTCTTGCCATAAGTGTCAAATTTTTGATGGAAAAAGAAAACTTTTACCATTACCCTTACATCCCATCAGTATTGAGGCTCCTTTTCAACAATGGGGCTTGGACTTCATTGGGGAGATTCACCCATCCACTGATTATTTTACCAAGTGGATAGAAGCTATACCCTCTAGGAATGCTACTGAATCTTTCATTATCAAGTTCCTAGAAACCAACATACTATCCAAATTTGGTTGTCCAAGAAAAATCATCATAGACAATGCTGCTACCTTCAAATCTAAAAAAATGGTTGACTTCTGCTATAAATATCATATTACATTGGGTCATTCCACTGCCTACTATCCCCAAGGAAATGGATTAGCTGAATCCTCCAACAAGAGCCTTGTCAATATTATCAAAAAACTGTTGGAACAGAATAAAAAATCATGGCATAGTAAGCTTGTTCATGCTTTGTGGGCTGATAGACTAACCACCAAAAATTCAATTAATATGTCCCCCTATCAGCTAGTTTATGGCATGGATGCAGTCTTCCCAACTTCACTAGGAGTTCCAGTCATGAAGCTCCTCCAAAAAGTACAATATGAGGAAAATGATATGCAGAGAAGGATAAATAAGACCATTCATTTGCAGCAGACTAGAGAAGAAGTGTACAACAGAACACAAACCGTACAAGAAAACATCAAGAAATTATTTGACAAAAGGACTAAAGAAAATGATTTCCAAATTGGAAATGTTGTCCTAAAATGGGATTCCAGAAGAGAAGAGAAAGGAAAGCATGGCAAATTTGAAAATCTGTGGAAAGGACCCTACATTATTCATTCTATCAGCGGTCATAATTCATTCTTTCTGCAAGAGCTGAATGGAGAAGACTTGTTACGAGGCCCTGTCAATGGCAAGATGCTCAAGCACTATTTTTGCCAAGAGTCCTAAATTTCAGATCTTTGTTTTTTCCACTGTATATAATATTGTTTTTAAATTTGAAAAAAGAGAAAAACACAAAAACAACAGAAAAAGAAAAGAGGGCAGATTCAAAAAGGGGTATAGCCCCATACCCAAAAACAAAATTTTTTGAAAGTGAGGAAATCTAAATGCCACTACTGATTTAAAAATGAAATATTGTTTAGTATTCTAGCCTAATCATGGCTGAACATACTTTAAATTTATGTTGATAAGTTAGTAGAAGCACAGATTTATAAAGATTTTTTCAGACTTGGCTTGTCAGTAGAATAGATTAGGATAGAAAGGAAATGGTTCTAACAAGCTCAAAATCTAAACCAAGAAAAGGAAAAAGACAGCTCTAAATAGATCAAAATCAGAGATGGAAAAAGACTTGAAGGATATTCATAAATTTCAGATTTTAAAGCCTTCATCATTTTGTTTTATTATTTTGCAAATAAAGTCTATGTGCAGCTTGTACATACAGCCATAGACACCCTAGCAAATCAGACAGTCTAATCCTGATTTGACTATGTTTAAATTTCCTATTTTAGAAATAGAAATAAAATCTGTCAAACAGCTTAATCTTGACAGATAGTAGCTAGGTAGAAAATAAAGAGTTCAACAGTTTAATCTGGACTAATGGAAGAGATAAGGATAGGATTAGATAGTTTTATTTCTATTTTCAAAAATAAAAATATCAAAGGAGGTTGCTAGTTCAAATGCACTCAAAGAAAGAAGAGAAAATGATAGAACAAGTAAGATTGGGTAGGTAGAGATGTTGTTTGAAGAAATTATATGTTGAATATTGACAGAAGTTGTCCTTTTTCAAAGAAAGATCAGCAAGAAAAGAAGAAATCTGCCCAATGGATGAGGCACTGGTCTATTAAAACTTAAAGATTACTAAGGTTTTGGACACCTAAAAGGACAGTTGTCCTCCCCAAAAGGAGCCACTGTTAGTCACCCATAATTCTGATGATATCCAAAGATGACTAAATTACCAATCCTAGATTTCTAGGAATAACATTTCAGACAAAAATTATCAGTTCTAGAAATCTCACTGCTTTCATCATTTTGATTCTATCAAATTCACCAAAAAAAAATCTTCATCCATGCCTCCTAAAAGGTTATCCTACTGTTTTAGAGAAGAAGGCTCATTTCAGGTTGTTTTGTCCCTATTTTTAGTCCATTTTTGTCTGAAAATAGCCCTCATTTCCCCTTATTTGTCCTTCATTTTCCTTTAAAAACATCACTCTTTCCTTCACCAAAACTCCTCATCTTTCCCTAAGAAACCCCTTAGACCATCAGATTCACTCTGTTTTGGTTTAAAATACCCCTTTTAACCTATCAGAATTTCTAATTTGGCCTAAAAAACCCCCATTTTTGGCCAAAAGGCATGTTTTCTCAGAAATAAGGGTTTAAGCCCCGAGGGCTTAAAATCTTCAATCCCTTTCCTCCATGCATCCGAGCGCCCAAACCAAGCATTTGAAATTTCCCCCCACCTTGTTTGGCCTCTCTCCGCGCCTTCTTAAGTCGTTAGCCCTTTTAATTTTTTCACCCCTAGTCCCTTATTCTCCACAAAACTGCGCCCCAGCACCCTTTCCTTTAGCCTCCCTTCCTTTTTCTTTCCCTCGCGCTGTGTATTCCTTTGGGCAATCTCCATAGTGGATCTTCATGATCCGATGGTCTTCATTAATCCCGACACCCAATCCCGTCAAGGGGCCTACCATCCACTTCATAAGGTGCCCGCCCTATCACATGATGCCACCTGGTTTCCACTTTCTCTCCGCTCGAGCAACTTTGTTCATTGCACTCGGTCCGCACCATCGGATCTCGTCCCCTTCATTCGATGGTTTTTGGTGCATATCATGCAATTTTTGCATCCGGAGTTTATCACTCCAAAATCACGTGATACCGGCGGTTTTCTAAAAGATAGGAGTCGCGTAGTGTGTGGAATCGCTTTCAATCGCATTTAAACCACTTACCATCTATTTATCGTGCAAAAATCGCCAACGGTTTTCATAAAACCGCCGAGCCATTTTCGCGCCTATATCCAAATTCAAACTGGTTTTCGCAGTTTGTTCGCCTCTCCGCCATAGAAATTCCTCCTCCGCCTGCATATCTGCTTCCGCCCAGCTCCTCCGCCTGCACGCCGCCTCTAAAAGCTATAGAACCTCCACTGCAGGGTTTATTAACGTTTTTTGTTTGTTTTGTAGGGTTCAACAAAAGTTTTTAAGGCCAAAGGGCCTTCTCAGGGTTTAATTAAGGAGCGGAACAAAGGATCACTGCCTCTAAAGCCCAAAGTAATTGCGCAATCACCAAAAATGAGCATTCATGGGTTATTTTTGTGGTTTGAACGGTGCTGGTTATGCAAATAAGACCCTCGACATGCCAAAGACACCTGCACACAACAAAAGCAAAGAGAGAACCATGAAGATGAAGTTAAAAGGCTAAAGAATCAGAGGTTAAAGGATCAAAGCACAATCAAAGCCTCAAAACAGAGTTTTAAAGCCTAATCATGGTTTTAAAAAGTTAGAAGACAGAAGGCTTAAAGGGTCCTTAAAACGCATAAAGGATGATGATAAAGGCTTCAGGAAAAATTAAAGCCTTAAAGCAGAGGATTAAAGCCTAAGCAGGATTCTGAAGTTAAAAATAAAATAAACAAAGGGTTCAAACAAATCAGATAAAGTGTTAAAAGACAGTGAAAGGCATTTTTAATGATAAAATAAAGCAAATATAAGCTTAAAGACAGCCTCGAATACATCAAAGGAGCAGTTATTCACTTAATAACTCAAAAAGACACCTTCTTACTTTATACCTCAAAGGGCAAATTGGAAATTATTATCACAAAAGGATATTTTATAAACTGTCAGAAAATTATTGTAAAGGGCAGAAAAGAGCCTCAAAGTCAATATTTTCAATTGTTTCATCCTTAGGAAGTAAAGATAGACTTAAAACATAGAGAAGTAGTTGAGAGACATTCCTACCTTATGCCTTGCATGGTTTCTAAGGATAAGAGTGCATTTACTGAGTCATTTATGACATTCTAAACCCTAGATGTTTCCACCTCCTCATTTGCAGCATAAATACTGCATTCGAACTCATTGTATAAGGGCATTTGATAACTCTTTGAAGTAATATATAGCTCTGATGAGATTGAAAAGAAATTGATGTACTGGAACCTACGGATGTTTTAACCTATTTGTGGATGAAGAAAGCTCTGCCATTGGATCCCTGAGCTTAGTTGTTGGTGAAGTATTCTAAATTGTTAATGTTTTCTCCTATTTTCCATTGTATTTTCATCACTGCTTACTTACAGTAGAGTAAAAGTTGTAGGCTGAGAAATGGTTCTTGGAAGCACCTTAGACCTATTTACTCTTCACTGTCTTTATGTTTTCATCTGCTGGATGTTTGATTGAGTAAGTTCAACTACCTTTCAACCTTCAAGGTTGTTTATTTCAGAAGTAATTCAATACAGTTGGCCTCAAGATGATTCATGTTTTTCCCTGCTTCTTTTTGACACTTTAATAACTATTTCTAAAGTCTCCTTTCAAAGTACCATTGTCCAAAGTTTGCCAAAGAGGTCTTTTTTTATCATACCCTTTGTACTTGCTCAAATAATTGATTTGAAAGTCTTTATAATTGCAGCCCTGGATGTTTAGGAGTTCCCTCTTCTATGGATGCAGCTATCTGTTTATCTTAAATGTTTTCTTATCCTTGAAAGTGAAATCTTTGATGAAATAGAGCGCTCCTCAACTCTTAGATTTCATTTTGAATGTTTATCTTGAGATTGTTATTTGCTAAAGTGTAATTTCTAGAATTCATGGTTAGCCCTGTCTATAAATTACTTCTTCATGTTCAGATAATGTTTTAAGTCCCTTTGTTGAGAAGTACATATAATTAAGGATCCATAATTTCCCTTAGTTATGCTTTTCATTCTAAAACCCTTAATGTTCATTTGATTTCACCTGAAAGACTTTGTTAATCCAACGGCTAAGTTAGATTTTCCCTTTGACACTCCTAATTCATCTACAAACTTGTTACCAGTTCCATTTGACTCCGTTGCCCAATGGCTTAGAGATTTCCCTTTCCTATCTATGTTGCATAGATCATCATGTCCCATCAAAAAATCAAACAAACTCAAGCTTAATAACTAGCCTAAAATCAACCTTTATAAGCAATCAAGCTATATCCATACAAAAACATATTGAGAGATCCCTCTCTGAGACTAGGAGGGCTAGATCCTAGAGCTCTAAAGACTGGTTTTGTGTTGCCTTGTCATTTAGTATGCCAATCTGCTAAATCACTGGACCCCAACATGCAGTAGTGGTAATGTCAGCCTATTATTTTCCTATGATCATGGCAAGAATGCTCATGATGGGACCTCTTATCTTTCAAGTTTTATATATTTTTTAATTACACTCTAAAAAAATTATAATTAATGGATGTGGAGAACCATTAGCTCATTAAGATTTTTGGATGACAATTTAGAGTTAAACTTATGCTTAGTAAAAAATAGTGCTTACTTTGTAAAGGTAAACTTTTTTTGACTGATAATGAAGTAAAAAGACCTTACAAAGTTTAAGGTTTTGAAAGAATTTACAATTTCAATGGAAACAAAATTTCAGAGTTATATAATATTTATCCACCTTTTCCAGTTACTGTTCATTTCTTTTAAAATTAATATTTCTTCAAGATGAAAAGTCATAAAATGATTTCAGAAATATTGATCAACAACCAAGAGTATGTTATCTAAAATTATTCTTTTCTTAACCTAAAAATAAAAATACAACAATATTACATTAGAAAAAATGTTCTTCTAAGAAAATATTTTTTTCAAAATAAGCCCATTGACAGGGAGAGAATCTCTCTTCCCTTGTAGATCTTGCAATATGAAGGTTGATGGGCCTACTTATTCAACAATTTGATATGGTCCAAGCCACATTTTCTGGAATTTGGTATGCTTACCTTTTTCATCATGTGACTTGTCCCATTTAAGGATAGGGTCTCCAACTTGGAAAGATTTTTTGGCAACACAACTTGCATCAAAAGAATATTTGACAATTTGTTGATGTCAAGCATGTGTAAGTTTAGCCTTTTCCCTTTCTTCTTCTAGTTTAAGGATTTGGGACATTCTTAGCTATAAAGAAGAGGAAGGTACTTCATCAATAAATTGGACTAGGGCTAATGAGGGAAGGGCTAAATTTGATGGAATTATAGCTTCTTCCCATATAGTAGATTGAACAAAGAAGTCCCTGTAGAGGAATTTTGAGTTATTTGATCTGCCCATAGGTCAAAAGTTAAACCTTTAATATGCCAATTCTTTTGGCTCTGATCAACAGTTCTTTTTATGATTCTTATGAGGTTTTTATTTGTTGAATCTGCTAAACCATTCCCCTGGGGATAGTAATTAGTAGAATATTTGAGTTTAAAACCTCTCTTAAGAGAAAATTCATTCATACTGTTACCTGAATAGTAAGATGCATTTTCAAACATAAGTGCAATAGGTAAGCCAAATATGGTAATAATAAACCGATCGTTGAATTCCATAATGGCTTCAAAATTAGCTACCTTTAGTGGAACATCCTTCACCCATTTAGTAAAGTTGTTTGTTGCAGTAAGGATGTGTTTATGTTGTTTGGAAAATTTAGGAACAATCTCACCTATGATGTCAAGTCCCCATTGTTCAAAGGGTTGTTCAATGTTAACTGGTTGCAAAGGTAAGGTTGAATTTCTTTGTCTTCCAACATCATTTTGACATATCTTGCATTTTCTTACATATGCATGGGTATATTTGAACAAGGTTGGCCAATAATACCTTGCAATGAAGGATTTTATGTGCGGTGGTATCTCCTCTGAAATGTCCACTTGCAGGTCCATCATGGAGTTCCTACAAAACATTCTGTGCTTCAGACTTTTCAAGGAATCTGAATAATATAGAGTCATAGATTTTTTTGAACAACACATCATTAATGATCAGATATTAATTAGATTTTAATCTTAAAGCTCATTTCATTTTATAATTGAGTTATGTGGGAGAAAATCCATTTTTTAAATAAAAGATAAGATTAGCATATTGTGATTCAGAGTCTACCATGCTTACCTCAAATATTTGTACAATATTACCTGAATCCTCATTATTTGGTATGTTGGATGCTCCAGTCAGCAATCTGCAAAAACCTTTTCCTTTGACAGTTTTACCCAGTTTAATGTCAATATCATTATTTTGTAGGGTTGTGACCCAATTTTTCCTTTTTTCTCCGAGTTCCTTTTGCACAAGTAGTTCTCTTACTGCTAGGAATGGGACTATTACCTTACTATGTGTCTTTAGGATAAAAGGTCTTAAATTTTTTAAATATTTGTAAACAACAAAATCTTATTTCTTCACCTCTGAATAATTTAGTTCAGCTCCTTGAAAATTCCAACTAAAGAAAGAGATCGGTGCTTCGATTCGTTGATCATTAAGTTGTGTTAGAACAACAACATAAGATGTTTCAGAAGCGAAAGAGTATAAAATAAACTGATCAAAAATTTTTGTAGTTAGAGAACAGGGAATTTATGATAGCTTGCTTGATTAAATCAAAATCTTCTCTTTCATTGTGCCCCCATTTAAATATCAAAATTTTCTTGATCATGGCTTACAATGGTAAATAAATGTGAGAAAATTTAGGAGCAAATCTCTTACAAAATTTATCTGTCCTAAAAAGGACTACATGGATTTCTTGTTATGGGGTAAAGACATTTCAAAGTTTTCCTTTATCTTATCAAGATATATACAAATTCCTTCTTTTGATACAATAAATCCTATAATTTTGCCTTCATTAAGATCGAAGTAAGACTCTTTTGGATTTAATGATATCCCATATTTTTGGCAGTGTTAAAAGCTTTGTTTGAGGTCATGATAATGGTTGTTTCTATTTTTTGAGTAAATGCTTATGTCATCTAATTATATAGCCACAATTTTGTTTGTTAGACCTCTAAAAGAAATATCCATAACTCTCTGAAAATTTCCTCCTACATTTATTAAACCAAAGGGCATTTATGATAGGCATAAGTGCCCCATTTGGTTCTAAATGTAGTCTTGAATCTATCCTTAGAATGAACCAGAATCTAATTGTAACCTGAAAAACCATAAAGGAAAGACATTAATTCAGAGCCAACAACTGATTGTAGGATTTGTTCCATAGGTGGTAATGGGAAATTGTCTTGCAGACAAGCTTTATTAAGATTTCTAAAATCTATACAAATGCGAATGTCACCATTTTTCTGTATAACAAGTACTAAAAAATTCGTGGAACTAATGCTATGTATGCAAATATTTTTTTTTATATGACCAACTATTTCTTATTATAATTCCATAAATCCACCACTTATATTTGGATTTTCTCATATAAATGAATGTTTGAGTAACTAATTGCTGAGATATCTGTTATTATAAATTAGTTTAACGGTCAAAGTATATGAAATATTTCTATGCTTTAGAGGCTCGTTCTCTATTATTTCCAGTCTTGAAATAGAACATGCAAAACACTAAAATAACATTGATTTGAATAAATCTAAGGTATTATTATTAACTATCTTTGTTGATAAAAAAATTAACTCCCTCCTAAGAGCTACTAAAAAGAAGAGTGGGAAAACGAGGGAGATGGCATTGGCCAGAGTATGTTGTTGAACAAGGTTTAAAGCTATCACGTTGTCTGTTCAACCTCTGATATTCACTTGGGCCCATGGGGCCCATGGCAGAAGCTCTGAACTGGATCGGTTTGGAGGACGATAGTTACTCCTTTTCCTTCACGATTTTGGAGGATCACAAATATTATATCTTGTATTCTTTATGAAGGGCCTCTATAGCTCATGGCGGCGAGGGATTTGCAGGCTAACTTCTTTCACCAGGATCATCTACTTCTGGTGTTTGGTAACAAAAAAGAGAAATAGGAACATTTCTAGAATGAAAATATAAATCGTTTGTTGCGAGGAGGCCGTGTCAGTTCACATTGAATGAACAGGAGTCAATGGATTTTATATCCGTTATTTTCATGTTAAAAGTCATGGATCATTGTGTTCTGCTACATGTGGAATTTTTTTTTTCTCTAGTGAGGAAATGTTGGTCGCTTACTCTACATGGGTCCATGGTTTATCTAGCTATTTGCGCAACCCTTCTTAGTATCCAACTGGAAGATTTTCCCACTATGTATTTCAATCTGGTATTTGGGATCTTCCTAGAAAGTGCATAGGGAGGATTTGGTGCCGGAAAATTTTCTGATTCTGTGAGTTTATGTGGGAAACCATTCAATATTTGTGCCTATAGCTCTACACCTGTTATCCTTTTAAAATAGTATATTCATAAAATTTTGGGCATTCCAAAAAACTGTTTTAGTTTACAATTTGAAGGGAAGGCTATTTGTGAACCCTTTTAGCTTCAAAACTATAACATTTTAAGGAACTCAACCCATGTTATGAAAACAAAATTGAGAGGAGGATCATAAATCATTGGAGAAAAAAATTGAGAGGAGGATCATCAGTCATTGGAGGTTCACGGCATGGGAATGAAAAGAAAGTCCATATCCTTCAAAGATGCACTAGAGAGGAAGTGCTCTCCAAGCAGGCAACTTCAAAGTGAACCTATCTCCTATATGGTTGAACAGATGGAGAAACCCATGATTTTTGAAGTTGACTTGCATGGGATAAATACACTTTTTCAACTCTTCTTTCCAAACAAAGCATTTGTAGATTTAATGGATTTTTACCCAAATCAAATGCTTTACATAGTGGGAATTTTCAACATGGACAACCAATTGTGAAATTTATTTATACTTTAAAGGGGTTTTTATTGTATAATTTGACACATAGAAAGATTTATATTTTTCTCTAAATGAAGGGTCGTCATTTTGGGGAAGAGCGGGGTTCTTTACTACTCCATGGTTCCTTGGATTTGATGCAACAACCATGGTTGTCACAACACGACTGGTTTGGGTGTGACTCCCAAATATTTCGTTACATTTTTGGCACCCTCATGCCCTTGAAGGTATTGGAATACTTTGGGAAATTTAAAAAAGAGGGATATGGAAAGAACAAAGAAAGGCTACTTTGCTAGAATATGTGCGGAAATAGACCTTACCAAAGGTTTACCAGATCACATTATTCTAAAACATAACAACCTCTAGTGGTCACAATTTATTGAATACAAGAATATGAAATTTAGATGTCGTTCTTGCTTCCAAACAAGTCAACTTGAGAATACTTGTTCCTAAGTTAAGAAGAATTAGAAATATAAAAAACAACATAAGCCAAATGGGTGGTAGTGTGAAAACCCAAATATTCCTAAAAATGAAGAAGAGCACAGAATGAATAATATAACAAAAGAAAATGGGGGCACACAAGTTAACAATGAATCAATCACAATCATTCAAAATGAGCTAGTTCCAACACCATTAAAGGAGCCAAATTTACATACAAAAGTGGATCACAGTGAGGATGGCACAATGGGCATGAAGCGTGTTCATGTATCTAAAAACTATGATTCAGAAAAATAGCATCTAGGAGAGGATTCTGACCACATGATAGCTCTTGTATTAATGGATCACAAAGGGGGTGATTGGCAACAAGTACATAACAAGAAAGGAAATAAGGGAAAGACATGTTTCCACATATCCTTATAAGCTCCTTTGTATTGTATTTCTCTCTTCTTCTTTTTTCTCTTCATTGGGCATTTAGGCTTCTTTATTCTAAATACTTTTCTTTAAAAAGTATATGTTATGTAAATTGTGTGCCACACTTTTAACCACTCATGGATCTAGGCATATCTTGGTGAATGCACACTTTCTATTTGTATATACAAAATGTATTTTCTTTCAACATGAACGGAAGTACAATTTTTTTTTCATAGGGAAAAAAATAACATTGATTTCTCGAACTAATTCAGTATTTACTTGATGTTGATCTTAAATTGCATTTTTAATCCACATTATTTTTAAAACATTGCAATTGGTATTTAGGAACTACCTCCTCTATGCCAAGTTAGAACAAATTTTTTTTTTTCTCTGCATTATTATTTAGATTTGCATTTAGGAATACATATTTCAAAGTATCCTTATGCAGGAGCAAGCATCCATGTGGCTTATTTAAGCTGTTATTTCATCCCATTTGAGAGACTGCCTCTTTCATGCATGCAACAGGTATCCAAGTCTTTATTTTTTTATGTTAGCATTAGCTCGACATTATACACTAGTAGCTAAAAGATAGATTTAGAATTAGGTTCATTCAATTAGATTGGTTTAAATTAGATTAGGAATTTAGTTTTAGGTTGAGGGAACTGGGCCTATGATCAGTCAAAATCACATCCAAAATGGATAAACGTCTAACTGGAGCCCTTACTAGGTGATCTCCTTAATGTCGATCATACTCAATTTTGGCCATCAACACCGCTTTAGTGTGGCACCTTATTTTCTTATTCTACACACAAAGACCTTTTAAGGGGCAAAAGAATCGAGTTACTCAATTGGAGTCTATATGCAACAAAAGTTATGCCACCTGGAAGTTTACCTTCCCATTTTGGCCACCATAATTTTGAGAGGATGCCACATTATCCCCCATTGATCATGGAAAAGGTCTTAGCCAAATAATCATGATCATGAAGACTCTATAAGAGTCCATTTTGTAGCTCCAATTAAGAGAGGAATGAGACAAAACTAACTACTAGTAGGCTATTGGGTTGTGTTATAACTGGGCCACTAGGAGGAAAAGATGTTTCATTATTTTCGTGTGTATTTTGCTAAGAGTAAAGTAGTGAAGAGGGATAGGGATATAGTACACAGAGAGGATTTGTGCATTATAGTAGCTCACAAGTGATAGAACATACTTATTTTTACTTGTAATCATTTTCTATTTAGAGAAGGAGAGGAGAGTGACCTCACCTTCCATCTTGTTTTTTTCCCCGAATGAGTTTCTTTGGATTTATCTTGTGTCAATCACGGTTTGTGATTTTTTGTTTAGTTATTCTATATTTTATTCATAATTATAATTTACATGTGTTGTAGATAATGATGGTTATATATGCATTAATGGAGTACAGAAGATATTTAGTATCAAGTGGGGGAGAAGTGTTAATGATGGTTATAGATAATTTGAGTTATTGGTTATTATAGTATTGTGTTATGGTTGGCTTAAAACTAGTATAGATTTATCAAGTATGGATATAATGTAAGTAGAAATATCATTTTTTTTTTTTGTGCAAAATTTTTTAGAGTGAAAAACACAATGTGTAATTTTTGAATGCTATATAAAATATATATAAGACTAAATAAACATTTTAACTATAAAATCTCAGTTTATTCATGATATATGCATAGAAAATTTTTAATAATATATAATATATACATAATTAACATTAAAAATTTTTACATAACATATATTTATAAATATATTTTTAAGTATATATCAATATTAATTCATATTTAATTAGTTTATTGATAACCAATATTGAATATTTTTTATATACACCATTAAAATATTTTACTATATATATGTGAAGTGGATATACACATAATTTTTATATTTACAATATAATTAATTTTTATTTTAAAGGGGCAAGTGTCAAATCTAAAAATGCACTCACAAATAGAAAGACTTACACATCTCTTCATATTGAATTGTAGAATGAACCTCTCGGCTCAATCAAATAATTTTTTTATAAAATTATAAAATGATATAAAATATGATTTATTAAATGTTTTGATATTTAAGTGAAATTTAAAAATCATTAAAGTTAAAAAGGCACTTGTTTAATAGTGATTATAACTCTATGCATTCATTTAGGTAAACGCGTGGACCCACACGGATTGGTAACATTTTATTTTATCCCCCAGTCTTTGGTGTTCAAATGAGTATAAATAAGTGATGAATGTTACAGTCAATCCTCCATCGAATTTATCCACCATTTCGAACACTCTTAACTAAGGTCTTCCTTTGAGATTTCTTCCTTTGGGCTTTATATCGTTCTCATCAGCCCTTTGAAAACTCTTTAAGTTAGGCCTTCCTCTTTAGCAATTTGTATCCATCTAAGGCCTTTCAATTTCTCTTTCTATTTTTCATTTGACAATAGTTGCTTCCACCTCCATTATAGCTGAAAAATGTAGAACAGGAATTTTAAGTCATTTTTTTTGTTTCCTTCAACAAAAAATTTATTCCTGTGATAAGGCATTGTATGCTACTACATCTGTTGGTTCTTGGAACTCATTCTCCACCAAATACCACACTTGCACTTACACTAACCTGCTCTGATACTTTTACACTCACTTTGGTACCAAGTGAGATATGCTGCAGAGGGGTCACTTTTGGATGGGGAGATTAATTCACATACTTGACTTGCGCATCTAAAAAAATAACTGCAGTGGTTGGGATTAATTTTTCCAACACTCCCCCTTAATCACAATTTTCGTCATTGACAATTCCCAAACAATCTCTTAGATGGACAAAATTTTCACGTGCCAATGGCTTTGTGAATATATGAGCGAATGCAACACAATTTCACCATTGTTAATCAATTCTCCAATAAAATGATATTTAGTGTCAATTTTATTACTCCTCTTGTGAAAAATGGAATTCTTTGATAGTGAAATTGTGGAATTATTGTCGCAATAAATAGTTGTTGTTCCCTCTTGTTCATGGCATAAATCCCTTAACATTCTTCCCATCCAAACTATTTGACACATTTTTGTTGTTGCCATGCCATATTTAGCTTCTATTGTTTACAATGACGCTATCAAATGCTTCTTGGTGGCCCATGAAACGACTCCCGGCCCCAAATGAAAAAATATATCATGATGTGCTCTTTCTATCATCAACACTTCATTTCCAGTCACTGTTAGTGTAACCAACTAGCCTAAATTAATTTGTTGCAGTGTACAAAATAACATACTCCTTTGTCCCATTGACATACCTTCAAATCATTTTGGATTCTTGCCAATGTCTCTCCTTGGGTGTCTCTATGAACCTTGACACCAAGCATACTACATACATTATATATGGCCTAGTTGTTTTAAATTACATGAAACTATCCACCATACTTTTGTAAAATGTCAGATTGACATTGTTGCTGCAATCTTCTTTGCCTTCAACCCCGTGATAGTTGGAGTTGGGATGGGCTTGTTTTTCTTCATATTGAACCTCTCCAAAATATCTACTACATACTTTTCTTGAGAAATAAAAATACCATTTTATGTTTGCTTCACTTATATGCCCAAAAAATACCTTAACAACCCCAAGTGAGTCATTTCAAACTCACTTTAGTGATCAGGTGCTCAAAATTATGCGCAAAATTGAAAGTTGTCAGAATGGTGTGGAACCTGAACTACTGTGTAGATTTCGTCGTTATGAATTTGGTGAAACTCGTTTCGTGGAAAACCAACACCGTATGCTCCCAGAAACACATTTTTTCCACTTTGTCAAACATGCAATTTTATGGAAAAAAATTCAAGGGACGGTTCAATTAGCAGTGCGTACTGTTGACTAGGCATGCCCATGTGGCAGGTTGACTGATCAAAAGGTATCTTCCTCGGTGAATGATATTATTCCAAGTGGCACTGCGTCATTGGTTTATAATAGCGAATTTTGATTTGGTTTTATGGAGGCCAATCATAGCATGCCATGTGGCCTAGCCAGGGGCTGCCACATGGCAGCCCAAGGGCCACCAAAATTTTGGTCAAGGTTCGAGTAGAGCAGGTAAGGGTGTTATATGGAATTTTAATCTACGGATAAACTAAATTCCCTTAGTGTTTTCCTTCACTCAGAACAACAAAAGAAATACAACTACTATTTTCTCTAAAACAAGAAATTATACAGAAATGAGAAAGAGCCTACTTGTGATTATTTTTCTCTCTTTCTCCCTCTGTTGTTGTTGTCGTCACTCTCAATCCAAATCAAGCTACTAGATCGATTCTTGCAAACACAAACAGAGAACCAAAAACAACATACAATATACAAGTATCTACTTATATTAATCAAATCAAACCGATTAGATCTGAAATACATACATCATTCAAGAATACATTACAACCAATGGATCGATTTATCATCAATCTGATCAAACTTCATTGCAGCCTCATCACATCCAAAATCATCTCAGCAGCATATGAGTACTTCCACTCTCTTATCAAATGAGAATCCAACAACATAACTTTGCACAAAATTCTTCCTCCCTAGCACTTAGATGAGTGCTCAATTTATAAGGAAACTGATGGTAGTTTCTCAATGAATGAATTTATAATAATAGGCAAGACATGTTTCCAAGTTTAGAGGTGTTATATGGACACTTGGATTTGAAGTATGACACCTATAGAATCTTCTATAATGCACTAGCCATGCCGATATTCCTAGAATAATGACAATTAAGGTCCCAGGTTACCAACACACTCTTGAATGTCAGGAAGTGCACTACAGTGCACCCTTGCATGGGGGTATTGGCACTGCAACACAATTAGTCCCTTGCAGATGAGCATTGGTGAGTTAGTGGGTCATATAATATATATACGTCAAGCCTTGGAAATCTCACAATTGAAGCCATGAATGGAATGTCTTCACTTAATTCATATAGCAACTGAAATATAAGGGGATGATAGACCCTCTTCATTGGTCATGGGGATGATGTCTAGTTTGACCAGGTCTTGGGGGATGATGCCAAAATTGACTGATAACAGTTCCCCCCTAAAGCATGAAGTCAAAATAAACCTTCTTACCTACTCCCTTCTGACTATTCTTCCCACTTGATGAAGGTTGGTTTATCACTTGATGGAGGTTTCTTGGTTGCTTTTATACTATTTGGATGAGATGCTTTACGATGTGATGAGTAGGAAATGAAGTGGACGGTGACCTGCATTAATATTGCAATACATTACACCATGATGTATTTCATTTTTATCAGGAATTGCTGAGGGAGGGATACTCATACTCAACACAAAACTACCATAACATGTACATAATTCAGAAAGTCATCTACATTGGAATGTTGCCCAATATAGACATGCCTATAGATATATGCCCATGTTTGGATGATGATATGTATGTAAAGCCATCGTAGATATGAAGTGTAAAAAAATCTTGAAATCGTAGCCTGGATGGATGAAATTAGATCTGGGGTCTTCTTATCTCATTCACTCGATCGTTCAGGTACAAGTCTAACCATGTGAATATTTTCACATTATCGTTTATGAGTTGTTTCTTTTACATTATTAGGATGCCACTCTTCTCTTAAAATCTGAAATGAGTTATAGCATAGAGGGAGAGTCCATGTATGTGTTGATTTAGCTTCTATTTCAGGTTCTGTGTTTTCTAAGTGGCTACTTGTTTCCTCAAAGTACTGCTTACTATTAGTATTTGCTATTTGATCGTGAAGTTCTCTTAACAGCATAGTACAAGATATAGGGAGGCAATTAGGAGTTTCTTGACAACCTTCTTCATTGCTTTCTTTGTAACCTTGCTCATCATCTTCTATAAAGTCTTGATCATCATACATATCTTGCTCATTTTCTATGTCTTGAGGTGATTGAGCTTGTGTCTGATCAGGGAAAAGCATAAGTTGCTCTAGATCACCAATTTTTAAATTAGTCTCATACATTTCTATTCTCTTTCCAAGCATGTACATCATCTTTTCCATTCTGATTAGTAGTTTTTCTTCATTGTTTTATTTATAATCTTGCTAATCACACATGTATTTCTCATCATACATGTCTTGTAGTGGTTGAGGTTGTTCTTGATCTGAAAAAAGCATGGGTGGCTCTAGATCATCAATATTTAAATTGGCCTCATACCTTTCTATTCTCTTTCCAAGCATGTACATCATTTTTTCCATCATGACTAGTAGTTTTACTTCTGGGTGTTGAGATTGCAACAAGATGATGAGCTTAGTGAAAAGAGTCATCTTCACTAAGTGGGCCCGCAGGCTATTTTTGGCGCAAGTCTATTTTTAGACATGTTGATCATATTCTATGAGTTGCAGGATGCTATTTGTGGATGGTTGGTCAAGTTGGAAAAATAGATGGACTTCTATTTTTAGACATATTGGGCGGAATCTATTTTTAGATTGCCAGTTTAAAAATAGATATGTCGAATATTATTAGCTCTTAATAATATTTGGACTATAAACATTATCTTATTCTCTTGGAGCACTTCAGTTAAGTGCACAGATGTGGCACAGGAGCTGACAGAAGGAATTACGCTATTCCTGAGGGTTAAGTGGAGCTATTGCATGGAGACTTCAGTTAGAACTCATGTGACAGATTTTGGTGGAGTTATTGAGGTAGTTGGTGGAGTTGTGTTCAGTTTAACTTAGTTAAACATAGTTGAGCTAGTTGTATCTAGTCTAACTGATTGATACACTAGTGAGAGTTGTGTGAATTAATTATTAATTAATTCACTAATTATTAACTCATTAATCAACTAAATAATACATTAGTTAACTACATTGCATGGACAATTTTAGTGGAGACCAGTGGAGAGGTAGGTGAAAGAGTAGTGTGACTATCAGTTGTGACTATAGTGTTGCATGATTTGCAACACACAGTGGTTGGAGATGTAAATGGGGATTGCGTGAGCAAGGCTAACCAATTCGAGTTCATTTAGAGCCATTCTTCAGCAGTTATTGCGCAGTAGAGGTAGGCTAGCAGGTGGCAGAGATCGGTGCATGAGATTTGCTAGATTGAACCTGATTAGTGTGTAGAAAATGGAGATTGTACTGAGAGCTTGTGAGGAGCTTTGTATGATGATTGTTACATGATCTCTATGACATATAATATACAGATAGTTGGGGGTTTTTAGCTTTAAGATTTCCCATAAATTACTATGTTCATATGTGTGAATTTTTATGGTTTTAATGTGTGCATGTAATTGATTTTATTTCCGCAATTGATGATCAAAGGTAGAAGAGATTTTGTATTGTGCATGAATTCAAATAGTGTGTGATCAAGAGAACCTCGGATGTATAACATATCAGTTATATAATTTCTACACTGGGCCTATACTTGGATCCATGTTTGTAATAAAGCGGTCACTGTGTCTTTTCAACCAGTTCAGAGCCTTCTACCACTGGAGTCATTTGGTATTTTAAGAGTTGTGCAGTCGCTAGGTGGATGATTTAAATTTTTCTATTCACCAACAGTATGATTTGGTTTTCTCAATGCATTTCCAAAGGAGTCTACAAAGACTGGAGGGGTAATAGGCCTATTGGAGGCCAGTGGAGTCACCAGGTGGAAATTTTTAGCTCTTTTGGAGGTAAAATGTTTTATGGTCCACCACCATTTATTGATTTGAATACCAATCTGAAATATTTTGGGTCTTCTGAGGTCCTTAATGATGTATAAGATGAAATTCACTCATAATCCCTAGTATGGTCACCAAAATGTTAGGTCTCTGTAATTTGCAAGATTGGAAAATACAAACTGCAAAGCCTACATATGAACCACTTTGGGATTCTAGGATCTAGCCCTCCTGAATCCAGAGAGGGATCTCTCTATAAGTGCAAATATTGATTTATCTTTAAGGCTTTTTAGTGTGATATTAGGATAGTTATGAGGAACAAGGGTTTTGTTGGTTTTTGGTTGGTTGGGTATGATCTTTAAGTGAGTGGAAAGTCCTAAAAATGAAAATGTTTCAAAAGGGGTGAAGGTGCTTACAATCAAAACAACACTTAGCTGATAGGATAGGCATGAAACAACACTTAATCCATTGGGCTATGGAGTCACAAAAGGTTTTAATTGTGCAACAATTTGAAGAGTGGTCCATGGGGAAAGTCATCTATAACAAAGGATCTTTGAGATTAAATGATGGAATGGAACTTTAAAAGTGTTGTGAAGGTGGAAAAAGCCAATAATTTCAACAAGGATTTATCAACTTTCCAAAAAAGAAAAGAATTTTTAAGTAACTGTTTGAAACCAGCCAAAGGACAGGGCTAACCATAGACTTCTTTGGACAAGCTTGTATTAAAGCTAACTTATCAAACAAACAATCCAGTAATCAACATGACTACTTTCAGAAGGGATGAAAAACATATAAGAAAACAAAGTGTAGCTTAAGATCAAGTAAGATATCATTAAAATATAGACCTGCTTTCAGCATACTCTTAGGGAAACTTTCAAACAACCTTTGGAGGAAGAACTAGAAGACAAGGCAAACCATAAACTTTCCTATTCCAAACTCTACTTAGGATGTAATGAAAATATCATTCAAGAACTTCCTTTCAAGTTTAGCACTTCAAGACATGGACTAACCAACATTCCTTGATAATGTTTACACTTAACTTAAGTCATTATTAAATACACAAAGGAGGAAAACATAAAGATAAAGCTTATCATTGAGAGTAGGGTATATTTTCTGTTCTTTATCAGAGAAAAATGAACAATTTTGTGGAAAACATAAGAAGGAAAACAAGTACAATGAGAGACACATCACCAATGGTATAGACCAGGATCCCATGAATCAGCTTGTGTATTGATGTCAATCGAGTTACATACTTAAAGTCCAATGTTTCATCACAACAACAACTTCTCTTCTCAGCCTAACTTCTTTGATTACAAACAGAGCTTCAAAGCCTATGAAAACTATTTACATGCAAAAAGCTTTGAGCAGCAAGTATTACATAAAAGTCCAACAACCAACCCTTTACAATGTGCTCCTCAAGGATATTTTATAAGAAGATGAGGAGGTGGAAGAGTTTCTAGGGGTTCAAGTATCATTAATTCTATAGTAAATGCAATTCCTAGCCTTGAAAACCATGCAAGGCATAAGGCAAGAATGCATTCTATCTACAAATCTGTTTCATAACTCTGTTTTCAGTTTTTTAGGCTTAGTGGATGAAAATATTGACTTCAAGGCTCTTTCTTATCTTTATAATAACTTTACTGATAGTTTAGAATTTGTTCTTTTGTTTGTAATAACTGTTAGCAGTCTTTCAGGCAAATATCTTCTGACTAGGCAATAACTATTCCTTCTTTTTATTTATTGGGACTGCAGGTGGCTCTTTGGTAGCTGAAGAGGATTCAATTAGCCTCTGATGTGGTAGTGGTAGCCTTTCAGACTGATAGATCTCCTTGTTTTTTTCCTTAGAACACCTTTAATCTACTACTCTGTGTTTTTAGGCCTAATTAGGCCTTATCTTCATCTTCAGGTCTTCATTCTTCGGATATTGTCTTTAACTCTGTAAACCAGAGGGTTAAAAACTATGATCATCAATATTTGGCTCTAATTAATCCCTCTTTGACCTTGATTCTTCATTATTGATACACTTTGTTTGTTCTGTCTTCCTACAGGTGGCTTTCTGTCAGATGGAGGGTTTCTGGGATCAAGGGTCGTGATATCCCTGATAAACATGAATTCCATAACTTGAAGCTCCTTTTTCTTCTTTGATAAAGCCACATATTCTTCATTCTGGGCCTTTTTGTCACTTATCTATGACTGTGGAAGTATACAAAGCAACACCAGAAAAACTCTGCAAAATACACAAAAATTATTATAAAATCATGCGAAGATGGTTTAAACTGCGTCAGAAGTTCTTAATGGAGGGGATGGAGCTATGCAGAATGGAGGAATTTGCAACAAAAGGGAGAAAAACCCTTGGCAGAAGTGAAACAGGTGCAAATGGAGTTTGGGAACAACATTGAATAAGAGCCGTCGGATTAGGATAATGAACAGTCGAGATTGCCCGATCAAGTTGCTTGGGTGAATGATGGAGGGCGAAAGACTTGGGGTCGCAATATAATATGGGCTGTTAGATTAAAATATTTGACGGCTGAGATCATTTAATGGAGTGTTTGGGAGAAAAGAGGAAGGGTAAATGACTCAGGGTCATGATAAAACGTGAGCCGTCCGATCTCAAAGATCGACGACAAAGATCAAAAGGTGAAAGATGACTTTGAGGAGGATGGTGGTTTGGCGGAAAACCGACAGCGGTTTTTGCACAAGCTCCGGGGGGGGTAGGCGGTATTGTTAAAAAAAATGTGATTCCATACACTTGCTGATATGCTTCCCTCCTAAAACCGCTTATATCACGTAAATTTTTGGCATTAAGGTTCGGGCGCAAAAATTTTGTGAAACGCGACGTGAGCCATCGGATCGGAGGGCCCAGATCCGACGGTGCGGATCACACGCGACAGGAAAGTTGCATGGATGAGGAATGTAATGGGAGCCAAGTGTCACAATTAGATTGGGCGAGGCTTATAAATGGTGGATGGTAGGTCCCGACAGAAGTGGGTTATCGGATTTGATTCCGATCGTCATATCTTATGAATGGACGGTTAGATTTGAAAGATGGAGCGGGTTATGAAAGGGAAAAAAAAGTAGGTGAACGGGCGGAGATCAGGTAGCCCAGTGGCCCGATGGCCATTGATCTGTATAGATCAACAGTCGATATTCATTTAAATTTGAAATGTCGGGAATGAGGAAATAAAGAGATATAAAGGCTTGGGAAAGGGTTAGGCGCTGGAGTGGGGGGCTAAGGAACTTAGCGCTCGGTTTTGAGGCTAGGTTACATGCAGAAAGAGGTTAAGGGTTAATGAAAAAGGCGCTTAAGCCCTATATGAACAAAAATAAGCTTTTTAGGCTGAAATAGTGAGTTTTTGGCCTAATTTGGGGATCCGATAAGAGGAAAAGGGATTTTAAAACCAAATAAAGGGCGAATAAAAGGTTTTAAAGGGGGGTTTTGATGATGTAGAAGAAAAATGAAGGATTTTTAGAGGATTTTTCTGGGGGAAATAAGTATGAAAATGGAATTGTTTCATGAGTGAAAGGAGGAGTAAAAAAATAGTAGAAAATGAGGTTTTGAAGCAGTTCTTTCTCTTGTTAAATAGTAGGTTCTTCAGGATTAATGAGGTGTTGGGGTTCCTATGTTTTGTTAGATTGGAAAGACCAAAAGATAAGACAACATCAAACCACTTTGGGATCCTAGGACCTAGCCCTCCTAGATCCAGAGAGGGATCTCTCTATAAAGATAAAGAAATGTATGTCTTTAAGGCTCAAAATGAGGTATTAGGCTAGGTATGAAGCACAAGGGGTTTTTGATTTTGATTGTTTGGTTGGAGATCATTAACTGAGAAGGTTATGGAAGTAAAGAAGGAACTAAATAGAAGGATGTTTCAGCATGGGAAGATAGGTCAAAAGAAAGGCTAATCCATTGGGATATGGAGTCATGAAAGGGGATTACTTGCTATCCAAGGGTTTTCATTGGGCAAGTCATCTATCCTAAAGGATCTTTTAGATAGATGGTGGAATGGAACATTAAGAGTGGGTGAAAGAAAGAAACCAAAGTGCAGTCTAAGATCAGGTCAGATGTTATTCAAATCTAGGCCTGCTTTTGACATACTTCAAAGGAAACTCTCATAAAAGACACAAAGGGTAGCTTAAGATTAGGTCAGATGTCATTTAAATCCAGACCTGATTTTAGCATACTCTCAAGGAAGACAATCCAACAGTCCTCATAACTGCTTTCAGAATGGTAGAAAACATTTAAGATGAAACAGAGAGTAAGGCCTAAGATTAGAGAAGGACTTTTAACCTTAAATTCTTTTGACACTAACTCAAAGGGATCTTAGAAAGGTCAACTGTTGGAAGAGGCACCTAGTGAGACAAGGCTAGCTCTAATATCCTAGTTTCCAAATTATTTCAGCTGAGACCAATCAAGACCATCTAAGAAACAAACTCCAAATTCATACATCAGTAAGCATGGACCAACCAACTTCTATATTGGTTAAATTATAATGAATTTGCTCTTAGATACACAAATAGTAGAAAACATATAGATAAATATTACAGTGAGACTTAGGGTATTTCTAGCAGTATATCCTAATATATGCTTGCTATTATTTATTTGAGAATAATGGATAGTATGATAAACATGAAAGGCAACAATTGCAGTAAGAATACATCACCGATAATATAGACCAGGATCTTGTGAATCTACTTGATTAATTGATGTGCAAAACCAGTCACATACTTTGAGCTCAATGGCCTTTTACAATCTAGACTTCTCTTCCCAGCCTACTATTTACAAACTACTCAGGTACTTCCCCCAATAACAGTTCTAACAGGCAATAAAATCCCTATCAACCAACAACCTTTACAATGTATTTTCAATGAATATTTATAGGTGAATGAAGAGGAGGAGTGGTATATGTAAACTTAAATGATACATTAAAATAGATGGGAGGAAGTATTCATGCCCACTCTGCATAATGGCTCTACATTGACAAATTGGTACTCTTTAGGCTAGTTCAACAGTCTTTGTTAGGTTGACAGGAACTCCAGGTATGTTCTTTGAAGTACTTTCTGACTGTAGGTACTCTGTTATGTCTTCTGATATAAGTAAGGTGACTGAAAGTTTTTTAGGTCTTCCATGCTTCCATAACTGCTGTCCTGACAACTTTAGAAGCTCTTGTTAGTGTAATAATTGTTCTGGGGTTCGATGGAAGATGGAGGAAATCAGGTAGATAGTCCTTCTGGAGAAAAGGTGTTTTGCTGACATTAAAACCAATGATATGGCTTGTTTCATGCGTTTAGTCTTCATTAAGCCCTTTAATCATATTTATGGTCTTCAACTGTATCTTCATCCTTAAAAACATTGGATTACGAACATAAATTCTTCAATATTAGGCGTTAATCCTTTAATCTGTTTCTGATACACTTTGCTACTGCTTCTGACTTGTTTTGGTGCATATACAGGTTTTGGAGGCCCAGGAGGGTTTTAATTAGGGTTAATATTGCTGATTATTGATTAAAACATGCTCTGAACCCTCTCTGGTGCCTGTCTCTGCTACTTCTAGCCCTGGAACTGATATTTTGTGTTCTAAATTACCCTGTCTATGCCTGTGTGACAGAGTGAATTTACGACCTTTGGTACCTGTAAAACATAATACACAAGTTATGAAATCCAAGGGGAGTGAAGGAGGATTGCTCTAGAGGGCCGAAGGGACGGTGGCGCAGGCGATGAAAATGCTGGAGACAGGTGAAAAAATGGAGGAAAACCATGTGGAGTGGAGGAAAAATAGTCTAATGAAGGTCTGGGGCGATGTGGGTTTTAGACTGTCTGATTAGAATAATCCCCGGTGATCTAGGGTTAATATTGCACGATGGGGTTGTTTGGAAGGTTAGATGGATGGACGATGAATGGAGGTAAGATCAAACGTGAGCAGTTGGATTGAAGAAACCAATGGCTGAGATCGGTGGATGAGATTGGTCGGGAGAATAAGTGAATGGAAAATGGGAGGAGGTAGGATTGAATCTGGGCCGTTAAATCAGTTTGATAAACGACTGGGATCGTCGGAAGGAAATGTTGGGAAGGCTGATGAAAAACAAACAATGGGGAACGCCATGCGATGTAGGCCATTAGATCATATCAATGGAAGGTTGTGATCAAACAAGAAATACACTGCGGAGGATGGTGGTAAGCAGAAACCGGCAGTGGTTTTCGTGCAGGGTCGGAGGCGGTAAATGGTTTTTACAGAAATCATGCGATTCCACTCGTCGTGTGCCACGTGGAGAAACAAAACCACTTACATTGAGCGATTTCGAAACTTTAACGTCTGGATGAAAAATTTGCGTGATATGCTTCTTGGCCGTTGGATGTGGGGCGGGGAGATCCAACGATGGAAATGACAGCGTGATGTGGGAAGGTGCGCGGGGCGTAAGTGGGCCATCGGATTAATTGTGAGCCGTTGGATCTGGGGTATAGATGGCCATGATCTACTGTCAGCACAGAGGTGTGTTGATCTGTTAGGTTCATCAGGTTTAATTACAGCCATAGGATCTATACGATGGACGGTTGTGATTCGACGATGAAGCGGAAGGCTTTACAAAGGGGAGAAAGGTTATATGGTTTGTGGAGGTGATCCCGACTGTTGGATCTACATGATGAATGGCTGAGATCAGCGGAGGAGGCGGAAAGCTTTGGAAAATGAAATAAGTGGGTTATGAAGTGGAAAGGCCCCAGATAACCATCGATCTGTAAAGATCGACGGTTGATGTTCATTTTAACATTAAACGTCGGGAAACAAAAAATAAAAGGGAAAAGGCTTCGGAGAAGGGTTTATAAAGGCTTTTAGTGCCCGATTGCGGACTCAGGGGCTTAGGGGTATTATAATGTAAAATAGGGTATTTTAGGCCAAAAATGGTGCTTCTAAGGCCAAATAGGGGGTTTCGGTAAGCAACAGAGGGCATTTTTAAACCAGACAAAGGATAATATATGGTTTAAAAGGGAATTTAAGAGGGTTAGAAAGTCAAATGAGGGCAATTGAAGGATTTTAAGGAGGGAATAAGGGTGAAAAATGGAGTTCCTTTGTGAGTGAAAAAAAAGGGGAAATGGAGGCCTTTTGTGAGGAGAATAGGGGTGCAAAGTGAGGCTTTTGAAGGGATAAGATGGAGCAGATGGAGGCCTCTTTGAAGCACTTTCTTTCACAAACAGTGATTCTTATCAAATGGAAACAATAGTGAGGATTTTTCAAAGGACATAGGACACATAAAGGCTTTAAGGATGATAGATTTTCAAGGAAAATGTCTCTCTTGAAGGCTTAGAAACAAAATTAGCCACCTGTTTGCTATGTCAAAAATTTATAGGTGGCTAACAGTGGCTCCACATGGGGATGGCATCTTCTTGAAGGTGTCAAGAATCTTAGAAAATAATCTTTGGAAGTAGGCTAGATGCCTGGTACTTGACACATCTCCTTCCTTCTTTGATCAGCTGCCACAAACATGATGGATATTAAATCAGCAGTAATATTCTCCCAAACAATCTACCTACCCATTCTACTGTCCTAACATTTTTTCTTCAGGTGCATTTGGACTTGCAAAATCATCAATTTTTTACAAACAGGAAAATAAACCTACCTACTGCTACCCTTATTACTCCATGAGACTAGATTAAACAGTTGGTCTCCTAGCTTCTCTACCTAAACTAATATCTGCCAGGATTAAACTGTCTAGCAGATTTCATTCTCTACATTCTAAGACAGAAATTGAAACATAGCCAACCAGGGTTAGACTGTCTTTTTTGATGTGGGTCCATGGCATAAAGACAAGTTGCACATGAACTTAGCTTTGCAAGAATTAAAAACAACTAACTAAATGCTCATAGGCTGAGCTTTGTTGAGATTTACTACCTACCCTACTCTAACTTGAAATATTTACATGTCTAGCTGACAAAAACTCTTTTCCAATACATCCAGTCAATCAGATGATCCCATGACTGGTCTTTTCTGCTCATCTCTTTGAGCATGCTGGATAGGCAGGGCCACTCCCATTCTCTTTGTTTTTTAACAGCAGCTTTTAAACTATTTCTTTTTTCCTGCAACACGCTGCTCTTGATGACCTTTGATTCTTCTTAAAATTTTTGCAGGAAATGAGCATAAGGATCTTGAAATAATACCTGTTTGTGAGTATTTTACAAGCAGTTTTCAACTAGGATTGCTTCCTCTTCCACTGGATCAAACAGAAGATCCTTTTGAGAAAGAAAATCTCCCTCTTCTTCATCATCATCTGAGCTGGATGACACATCATATTTGGCATTGCTGTCCTCTTGTAGCTCTGAGATCTTCTGATCTGGTGTGATGAGCTCTGTGAAAAGACTAACATATTCTTGAGCATGGGTTTCTTTGATTACCTCAACCCTTTCAAGAGAAGGTTCAGTATATTCATCTTGCTCAAGAGTTTCTTCATTGCTTTCTTCCTCATCCTCTGAGCTGAAAGGCTACTGACTTCCATCCCTATGGAAATTATTACTGATGATCTGATATATCACAGAGTGGAGACTCAATGAATATTTGTCTGTAATTAGGCTTTCAACACTTTCTTCATCAGTATCATAGATGGCCTGCATTGGCTCATTGCTTTCTTGAAGCTGCTAGTCCTGATCTTCCTCCCATAGATCTTCTAATGATAGTCCTGCAAGATTAGTTTCCCTTTGGAAAAAATCACCATCAGACAGATTAACATTAGGAAAATTATAATTATAAGCAATGTTACCAATGAAACTTTCTCGACTCTTAGCAAGTCTTTCTTCAAAACAATCTGCAAGTTCATTCTCTGATCTAACATCTTGTTCATCATACATGATTTGCATGTCGCTTATGTCTTGCAATGATCTGGTTTGCTTTTCCTGAGGACAAGGTGTAGGTCTTTTCCAATCATAATTTCTAGTCTCAACCTCATATTATTCCTCCTCTATGTTTACCAAGGTGTTGGCTGTCTCTATCAATCTTTCTAGCTTGTTTTCTAAAGAGATCTGCCTTTTTTTCTCTACTTGGTCTTTCTTTATTACTTTTAATCTTTCCTCCCTACACCATAGGTTGTGTTCGATAGTAATTGCTATGTTTTTAATTTCCTCCAGGCTTGAAGGCTCTCTTTCTCTTATATGGAATTCCACCTCAGGATCAAAAGAACTCAGATAGTGTAGTAGAGCCCATCCCAAGGGTGGTTTTATATTAGTAGGTATTGCATTGTATACTTTATTGAACCTGGCTGAAAAGTTTTGTACTGTCTCTCCTGGTTGTCTTCTCAATTTCTGATATTCTTCTAGGATGAGGAAGACATTTCCCGGGACTACCCATCTATCAAGGAAAACTTGAGCAAATTGCTGAAAATTGATGATGCTTGCAGCTGGAAGGTTTTTAAACCAACTCTTAACATTTCCTTGTAATGACAAGGCAAACATTCTAATACGCACATCATCTTCTTCTATTTCATATAAGTCAAGTAAATCCTCAAGATTTTGAACATGCTGTCCAGCAGTGATCTTTGAATTTTCTCCATAAAAAAGGGGCAGCTTATTTGTAAGTCCTGCAGGAAGGGGTTGGAAGATAAGAGGCAAAACCAAAGGCTTATATCTTTCTATGACCTTTGTGGGTGTAGGCAGTGTAACAAGAGACTTATGACTGATTGAAGTTTCATTAGGGTTAGGAGATACAGCATGAGGCTCTAGTTTCACTGGGCTTTTCACAGGTGTATGGGTCTGCTCATGGTCTGAAGACTGAGGCTTGAGATATTTCCCAGAATCAATGTGGATATCATCTTTGTACACTTGATCAAGCTTAAAGTAGGATAGAACGTAGTGGTAGATAAAAACAATGAATTCTTTAAACCAAATCCAGCCTAAATGTTCTATCCTTCTATAAGGTCTGGCCATATTTTAGGTTCTTCCTCCAGTGGAGTCTTTAGGTCTATTAGGAATTGTGGAGTGTGGAATCACCAAGTGGATGAATTTGAAAGCTCAAAGCAGGCTGCTATCCACCATCATCAATTGAATACCAATCTAACCAGATATTTTGGGTCTTCTGAGAGCCTAAGGGTATCCAAGATGAAATGCACTTAAAATTTCCCCAGTGGAGTTGCCATTATGTTGGGGACTCAGCTGGCTAACACACCAAATATTCTGGAATCAAGGGAAAATTGAGGGCTCGAGAGTGTATCAGATATAACTTACTCAAATTCCCCAGCAGAGTCACCATTATGTTGGGGTTCTTATGTTTTGGCCAGATTGGCAAGACCAAAAGATAAGACAACTTCAAACCACTTTGGGATCCTAGGATCTAGCCCTCCTGGATCCAGAGAGGGATCTCTCTATAAAGATAAAGAAATGTATGTCTTTAAGGCTCAAAATAAGGTATTAGGATAGGTATGAAGCACAAGGGGTTTTTGATTTTGATTGTTTGGTTGGAGATCATTAACTGAGAAGGTTATGGAAGTAAAGAAGGAACTGAATAGAAGGATGTTTCAGCATGGGAAGATAGGTCAAGAGAAAGGCTAATCCATTGGGATATGGAGTCATGAAAGGGGATTACTTTCATAACAACTATCCAAGGGTTTTCATAGGGCAAGTCATATATATTAAAGGATCTTTTAGATAGATGGTGGAATGGAACATTAAGAGTGGGTGAAAGAAAGAAACCAAAGTGTAGTCTAAGATCAGGTCAGATGTTATTTAAATTCAGGCCTGCTTTTGACATACTTCAAAGGAAACTCTCATAAAAGACACAAAGGGTAGCTTAAGATCAGGTCAGATGTTATTTAAATCCAGACCTGCTTTCAGCATACTCTCAAGGAAGACAATCCAAAAGTCCTCATAACTGCTTTCAGAATGGTAGAAAACATTTAAGATGAAACAGAGAGTAAGGCCTAAGATCAGAGAAGGAATTTTAACCTTTAATGCTTTTGACACTAACTCAAAGGGATCTTAGAAAAGCCAACTGTTGGAAGAGGCACCTAGTAAGATAGGGCTACCTCTAATCTCCCAGTTTCCAAATTATTTCAGCTGAGACTCATCAAGAACATCTAAGAAACAAACTCCAAATTCATACATTAGTAAGCATGGACCAGCCAACTTCTATACTGGTTAAATTATGATGAATTTTCTCTTAGATACACAAATAGCAGAAAAAATATAGATAAATATTACAGTGATACTTAGGGTACTTCCAGCAGTATATCCTAATCTATGCTTGTTGCTCTTTATCTGAGAATAATGAATAATATGATAAACATGAAAGGCAACAATTGCAGTAAGAATACATCACTGATAATATAGACCAGGATCCTGTGAAATCTGCTTGATTAATTGATATGCAAAACCAATCACATACTTTGAGCTCAATGGCCTTTTACAATCTAGACTTCTCTTCCCAGCCTACTATTTACAAACTACTCAGCTACTTCCCCCAATAACAATTCTAATAGTTGATAAAATCCCTATCAACCAACAACCTTTACAATGTATTTTCAATGAATATTTATAGGTGAATGGAGAGGAGGAGTAGTAGTTGTAAAATTAAATGATACATTAAAAAAAATGGGAGGAAGTATTCGTGCCCACTCTGCATAATGGCTCTGCATTGACAAATTGTTACTCTTTAGGATGGTTCAATAGTCTCTGTCAGGTTGACAGCAACTCTAGGTATGTTCTTTGAAGTACTTTTTGACTGTAGGTACTTTGTTCTGTCTTCTGATATAAGTAAGGTGACCGAAAGTTTTTCAGGTCTTCCATGCTTCCATAACTGTTGTCCTGACAACTTTAGAAGCTCTTGTCAGTGTAATAATTTTTTTGGGGTTTGATGGAAGATGGAGGAAATCAGGTAGATAGTCCTTCTGGAGAAAAGGTGTTTTGTTGACATTAAAACCAATGATATGGCTTGTTTCATGCGTTTAGTCTTCATTAAGCCCTGTAATCATCTTTATGGTCTTCAACTGTATCTTCATCCTTAAAAACATTGGATTATGAACATAGAGTCTTCAATATTAGGCGTTAATCCTTTAATCTGTTTCTGATACACTTTGTTGCTGCTTCTAACTTGTTTTGGTGCATATACAGGTTTTGGAGGCGCAGGAGGGTTTTAATCAAGGTTAATATCACTGAATATTGATTAAAACATGCTCTGAACCCTCTCTGGTGCCTGTCTCTAATACTTTTGGCCCTGGAACTAATATTCTGTGTTCCAAATTACCCTGTTTGTGCCTGTGTGACAGAGTGAATTTACGACCTTTGGTACTGGTAAAACACAATACAAAAGTTATGAAATCCAAGGGGAGTGAAGGAGGATTGCTCTGGAGGGCCGAAGGGATGTTGGCGCAGGCCAGGAAAATGGTGGAGGCAGGTGAAAAATGGAGGAAAACCATGTGGAGTGGAGGAAAAATAGTCTGATGAAGGTCTGGGGAGATGTGGGTTTTATATCGTCTGATTAGAATAATCCCCGGAAATCTACGGTTAATATTGCACGATGGGGTTGTTTGGAAGGTTAACGATGAATGGAGGTAAGATCAAACGTGAGCCGTCGGATTGAAGAAACCAATGGCTGAGATCGGTGGATGAGATTGGTTGGGAGAATAAGTGAATGGAAAATGGGTAGAGGTAAGATTGAATCTGGGCTGTTAAAACAGTTTGATGAATGGCTGGGATAGTCAGAAGGAAATGTTGGGAAGGCTGATGAAAAACAAAAAAAGGGGAACGCGATGTGATGTAGGCCTTTAGATAAGATCAACGGATGGCTGCGATCAAACAAGAAATACACTATGGAGGATGGTGGTAAGTGGAAACCGGCAATAGTTTTCGCGCGCGGTCGGAGGCGGTAAATGGTTTTTACAGAAATCACATGATTCCACTCATCACATGCCACATGGAAAAACAAAACCACTTACATCGCGCGATTTCGAAACGTTAACATTCATATGAAAAATTTGTGCGATATGCTTCTTGGTTGTTGGATCTAGGGCGGGGAGATCCAACGGTGGAAATGACAACGCGATATGGGAAGGTGCGCGGGGCATAAGTGGGCCATCAGATTAATTGTGAGCCGTTGAATCTAGTGTATGGACGGCCACGATCTACTGTCAGCACGGAGGTGTGTTGATCTGTCGGGTTCATCGGGTTTAATTGCAGCCATAGAATCTATATGATGGATGGTTGTGATTCGACGATGAAGCGAAAGGCTTTATAAAGGGGAGAAAGGTTATATGGTTTGCGGAGGTGATCCTAACTGTTGGATCTACATGATGAACGACTAAGCTTAGCGGAGGAGGCGGAAAGTTTTGGAAAATGAAATAAGTGGGTTATGAAGTGGAAAGGCGCCAGATAACCGTCAATCTATAAAGATCGACGGTTGACATTCATTTTAACATTGAACGTCGGGAAACAAAAAATAAAAGGGAAAAGGCTTCAGAGAAGGGTTTATAAAGGCTTTTAGTGCCTGAGTGAGAGCTAAGGTTCACATGGAGGAGGAGAGCCAACGAGTATAAGCCCTCGGGGGCTTAGGGGTATTATAATGTAAAATAGGGTATTTTAGGCCAAAAATGGTGCTTCTAAGGCCAAATGCGGGGTTCTGGTAAGCAACAGAGGGAATTTTTAACCAGACAAAGGATAATATATGGTTTAAAAGGGAATTTAAGAGGGTTAGAAATTCAAATGAGGCACTTGAGGGATTTTAAGAAGGGAATAAGGGTGAAAAATGGAGTTCCTTTTTTAGTGAAAAAAAGGGGAAATGGAGGCCTTTTGTGAGGAGAATAGGGGTGCAAAGTGATGTTTTTGAAGGGATAAGATGGAGTAGATGGAGGCCTCTTTGAAGAAATTTCTTTCACAAACAGTGAAGCTTATCAAATGGAAACAACAGTGAGGATTTTTCAAAGGACATAGGACACATAAAGGCTTCAAGGATGATAGATTTTCAAGGAAAATGTCTCTCTTGAAGGCTTGGAAACCAAATTAGCCACCTATTTTCTATGTCAAAAATTAATAGGTGGCTAACATGAGGGAAACAACGGTGAAGATTATCTCAAAGAACAAATTTCTTCATAAGACTTTAAGAACTAACAATTTGGACATGAATTGTTACTTAAAGGCTAAACAGATTTAGCCACCATTTGATATGAAATTTTTTTATAGGTGGCTAACAGTGGCTCCAACTAGGGATGGCAGCTCCTTGGAGGTGTCAAGAACCACAGGAATTCATCTCTGGAATGCTGATCAGTATCTTGCATTTTGATGATATTTTATCAGCTGCTAACAGAAATGATTAAGAATTTGATATATCAGCAAAAGTATTTCCCAAACAACTACCTACACAACCTACTTCCTAACATTTTTTCTTCATAAGGTGCATTTGGACTTGCAAACCTTTTCATCAATCATTTTATTCTTTTATTGAAAACATGAAACTAATCTAAGTCTACCCTTATTTCTCCATGAACTCAGTTTAAATAGTTGAGTTCATAAATTTCTCTACCTATCTACTATCTGTCAGGATTAGACTGTCTGACAGACCTTTATTCTCTAAATTCTAAAACAGAAATTTAAAAGGAGCCAAGCCAGGATTAAGCAGTCTGACTTGCTACAGATCTATGGCATAAAAACAAGCTACACATAGACTTAAAATTTTGCAGAAAATTTTAAAACAAAATTGTGAAGGCTTAAGATCTGAAAATCAAAAACATCCTTCATTATTCTTCAGCTCTGTTTTGAATTTGTTTGAGTTGTCTTCTCTTTCTTCTCTGGTTCAAGTTTTGAGCTTTTTAGAACCAGTTCTTCATCAATCTCACAGGTTCTATATTTGAGCTTGTTTGAACCTTTGTTTTTCTATACTAATCTATTTCTACTGATAAGCCAAGATTGGATTGTTTGGCTGATCTAATTCACTAACCTATCAGCAGTAAATTGAAAAACTAATTAGTCATGATTAGGCTGTATGAATAACTAGAAGTGTGTTTTAGGAGTGGCATTTGAGCTTGCACACTTTCAGATTTTTTTTCTCTTTTTTTGGTATGGGGCTATACCTTTCTTGTTTTCATTCTGCCCTCTTTTCTCTTTTCTATTGTTTTTGTATTTTTCTTTTTCTAACTTTGAATGCATAAATAAAAAACTAACTAAATTCTCAAAGCTGAGTTTTATTGACACTCCTATCTAACCTACTCTAACTTGGACTATTTACATTATTAACTTACAAACTCTCTTTTCCAATACATCCAGTCAATCATATGGTTCCATGACCGGTCTTTGCTCATCTCTTTGAGCATGCTGGACAAACAAGGCCACTCCCAATCTCTTTGTTTTTTAGCAGCAGCTCTGAAAAGTTTTGTTGCACTTGGTGATATACTGTTGTTTGAAACCTTTTTCCCTTCTTTAGATGTCTTTAGGAAATCAACATAGGGATCTTGAAATAATTCCTAGTTAAGAGTATTTGGAAGATGTGTTTCAACCAAGATCATCTCTTCTTTCTCCACTAGATCAAGGCAAAGATTCTTTTGAGGAAGATAGTCTTCCTTATCTTCATTGTCATCTGAACTAGAAAATTCATCATACACTGCAGTGTTGTCCTCTAGAAGTCATGGTGTGTCCTGTTTTAATGGACTGAGCTCTGTGAAGAGGTTATTATATTCTTGAGCAGGGGTATGTTCACTTGCTTCCTCTTTTTCAAGGGAAGGCTCCTTAGTTTCAACCTACTCAACAATTTCTTCATTGCTTTCCTCCTCAACCTTTGAGCTGAAAGGTTGATGATTTCCAATCACATGGAAATTATTACTGATGGTCTAAGATGAAGTAGAGCAAAGATCCAACGAATCTTTACTTACTTCCAAGCTTTCATAAATTTCTTCATCAGTATCATAGATAGTCTACATTGGCTCATTACTTCTCTGAAGGAACTGATCTTCATCCCATAAATCTGCTAATGATGATCCTACAAGGTTAAATTCTATTTGGGGAACATCATCACTAGATAGATCAAAGTTAGGAAAATCATAAATATAAGTAATACTACCAATCAAACATACTGGGTTATCAGGAGGTCCTTCTTTATTCTAATCTACAAGTTTATTTTCTAGTTCAAGACAACAAGATTTGGTAGGTAAATGAGCAAGAGTGTTTGTTTTATAAAAATTTTCAGAGGTTGGCTGTTTGTTTAATACATGATCAATTTCTTCTTCTGTCAAAAGAGGGATTTATTTTTTAGCATGGATAGAAGAACAACAGTCCTCTTTCTCTTGTGTTAACTAGTTTTGAGGCTGGATGTCTTCTTGAGCCTCTTTTAGTGAATCTTCACTTGAGTTTGCAGGGAAAATTTGAGGATTTTCTATTGTTTCCTAATCTTCTTCTGTTTCAAACAATTCCTCATGATTACTATGACACTTAGTTTTCATATAAGGTTCATGAGTTGTTTCTTTTACATTATCAGGATGCCACTCTTCTCTTAAAATATGAAATGAGTTATAGAATATAGGGAGAGTCCCTGTATATGTTGATTTAGCTTCTATTTCAGGTTATGTGTTTTCTAAGTGGCTACTTGTTTCCTCAAAGTACTGCTTACTATTAGTATTTGCTATTTGATCGTGAAGTTCTCTTAACAGCATAGTACAAGATATAGGGAGGCAATTAGGAGTTTCTTGACAACCTTCTTCATTGCTTTCTTTGTAACCTTGCTCATCATCTTCTATAAAGTCTTGATCGTCATACATATCTTGCTCATTTTCTATGTCTTGAGTTGATTGAGCTTGTGTTTGATCAGGGAAAAGCATAAGTTTCTCTAGATCACCAATTTTTAAATTAGTCTCATACCTTTATATTCTCTTTCCAAGCATGTACATCATCTTTTCCATTCTGATTAGTAGTTTTTCTTCATTTTTTTCTCTATAATCTTGCTCATCACACATGTATTGCTCATCATACATGTCTTGAAGTGGTTGAGTTTGTTCTTGATCTGAAAAAATCATTGGCTGCTCTAGATCATCAATATTTAAATTGGCCTCATACCTTTCTACTCTCTTTCCAAGCATGTACATCATTTTTTCCATCATGACCAGTAGTTTTACTTCTGGGTCTATACTTGGATCCATGTTTGTAATAAAGAGGTCACTGTGTCTTTTCAACCAATTTAGAGTCTTCTACTAGTGGAGTCATTTGGTCTTTTAAGAGTTGTGGAGTCGGTAGGTGGATGATTTAAATTTTTCTGTCCACCAACAGTATGATTGGGTTTTCTCAATGCATTTCCAAAGGAGTATACAAATACTGGAGGGGTAATAGGCCTATTGGAGGCCAGTGGAGTCACTAGGTGGAATGTTTTAGCTCTTTTGGAGGTAAAATATTTTATGGTCCACCACCATTTATTGATTTGAATACCAATCTGAAATATTTTGGGTCTTTTGAGGTCCTTAAGGATGTATAAGATGAAATTCACTTAGAATCCCCAGTATGGTCGCCAGAATGTTAGGTCTCTGTAATTTGCAAGATTGGAAAATACAAACTGCAAAGCCTACATATGAACCACTTTGGGATTCTAGGATCTAGCCCTCCTGAATCCAGAGAGGGATCTCTCTATAAGTGCAAAGATTGATTTATCTTTAAGGCTTTTTAGTGTGATATTAGGCTATTTATGAGGAACAAGGGTTTTGTTTGTTTTTGGTTGGTTGGGTATGATCTTTAATTGAGTGGAAAGTCCTGAAAATGAAAATGTTTCAAAAGGGGTGAAGGTGCTTACAATCAAAAATAGGCTCAGCTGATAGGATAGGCATGAAACATCACTTAATCCATTGGGATATGGAGTCACAAAAGGTTTTAATTGTGCAACAATTTCAAGAGTGGTCCATGGGGCAAGTCATCTATAACAAAGGATCTTTGAGATTAAATGATGGAATGGAACATTAAAAGTGTTGTGAAGGTGGAAAAGCCAATAATTTCAACAAGGATTTATCAACTTTCCAAACAAGAAAAGCATTTTTAAGTAACTGTTTGAAACCAGCCAAAGGACAGGGCTAACCATAGACTTCTTTGGACAAGCTTGTATTAAAGCTAACTTATCAGAAAAAAAATCCAGTAATCCACATGACTACTTTCAGAAGGGATGAAAAACATATAAGAAAACAAAGTGTAGCTTAAGATCAAGTAAGATATCATTAAAATCTAGACCCGCTTTCAACATACTCTTAGGGAAACTTTCAAACAACCTTTGGAGGAAGAACTAGAAGATAGGGCAAACCATAAACTTTCCTAGTCCAAACTCTACTTAGCATGTAATGAAAATATCATTCAAGAACTTGCTTTCAAGTTTAGCACTTCAAGACATGGACTAACCAACATTCCTTGATAATGTTTACACTTAACTTAAGTCATTCTTAAATACACAAAGGAGGAAAACATAAAGATAAATCTTATCAGTGAGAGTAGGGTACTTGTAAGAGTAAATCCTAGCTCTATATTTGCTGTTCTTTATCAGAGAAAAATGAATAATTTTGTGGAAAACATTAGAAGAAAACAAGTACAATGAGAGACACATCACCAATGGTATAGACCAGGATCCCATGAATCATCTTGTCTATTAATGTCAATCTAGTTACATACTTCAAGTCCAATGTTTCATCACAGCAACAACTTCTCTTCTCAGCCTAACTTCTTTGATTACAAAAAGAGATTCAAAGCCTCTGAAAACTATTTACATGCAGAAAGTTTCGAGTAGCAAGTATTACATCAAAGTCCAACAACCAACCCTTTACAATGTGCTCCTTAAGGAGTTTTTATAAGAAGATGAGGAGGTGGAAGAGTTTCTAGGGTTCAAGTATCATTAATTCTATAATAAATGCAATTCCTAGCCTTGAAAACCATGCAAGGCATAAGGCAGGAATGCATTCTATCAACAACTCTGTTTCATAACTCTATTTTCAGTTTTTTAGGCTTAGTGGATGAAAAGATTGACTTCAAGGCTCTTTCTTATCTTTATAATAACTTTACTGATAGTTTATAATTTGTTCTTTTGTTTGTAATAACTGTTAGCAGTCTTTTAGGAAAATATCTTCTGACTAGGCAATAACTATGCCTTCTTTTGATTTATTGGGACTGCAGGTGGCTCTTTGGTAGCTAAAGAGGATTCAATTAGCCTTTGATGTGGCAGTGGAAGCCTTTTGGATTGATAGATATCCTTGTTTTTTCCTTAGAACACCTTTAATCTACTTTACTCTGTGTTTTTAGGCCTAATTAGGCCTTATCTTCATCTTCGGGTCTTCATTCTTCGGATATTGTCTTTAACTTTATAAACCGGAGGGTTAAAAACTATGATCATCAATATTTGGCTCTAATTAATCCCTCTTTGGCCTTGATTCTTCATTACTGATACACTTTATTTGTTCTATCTTCCTACAGGTGGCTTTCTGTCAGATGGAGGGTTTCTGGGATCAAGGGTCGTGATATCCCTGATAAACATGATTTTCGTAACCTGCAGCTCCTTTTTCTTCTTTGATAAAGCCACAAAATCATCATTCTAGGCCTTTTTGTCACTTATCTATGACTGTGGAAGCATACAGAGCAACACCAGAAAAACCCTGCAAAATACACAAAAATTATTATAAAATCCTGCAAAGATGGTTTAAACTGCTTCAGAAGTTCTTAATGGAGGGGATGGAGCTATGCGGAATGGAGGAATTTGCATAAAAAGGGAGAAAAACCCTTGGTGGAAGCGAAACAGGTGCAAATGGAGTTTAGGCGTAACATTGAATAAGAGCCATCGGATTAGGATAATGAATGGTCGAGATTGCTTGATCAAGTCGCTTGGGTGAATGATGAAGGGCGAAAGAATTTGGGTCGCAATATAATATGGGCCGTTGGATTAAAAGAATCGATGGCCGAGATCATTTAATGGAGTGTTTGGGAGAAAATAGGAAGGGTAAAAGGCTCGGGGTCATGATAAAACATGAGCCGTCCAATCTCAAAGATCGACGGCCAAGATCAAAAGGTGAAAAATGAGTTTGAGGAGGATGGTGGGTTGGTGGAAAACCAACAGCGATTTTCGCCCGGGGGGGTAGGCAGTATTGTTAAAACAAACGCGATTCCATACACCTGCTAACATGTGTCCCTCCTAAAACTGCTTATATCCTATAAATTTTCGGCATTAAGGTTTGGGCGCAAAAATTTTACGGAACGCGACGTGAGCCGTCAGATCAGAGGGCCCAGATCCAACGGTGCGGATCGTATGCGATGGGAAAGTTACACAGACGAGGAATGTAATGGGAGCTAGGTGTCATAATTAGATTGCGCGGGGCTTATACATGGTGGATGGTAGGTCCTGACAGAAGTGGGTTATCGGATTTGATTCTGATTGTCGGATCTTATGAATGGACGGTTAGATTTGAAAGATGGAGCAGGTTATGAAAGGGAAAAAAAAGCAGGTGAACAGGCGGAGATCGGGTAGCCCAGTGGCCCGATGGGCGTTGATCTGTATAGATCAATGGTTGATATTCATTTAAATTTTAAATGTCGGGAATGAGGAAATAAAGAGAGATAAAGGCTTGGGAAAGGGTTAGGCACTGGAGTGGGGGGCTAAGGAACTTAGCGCTCGGTTTTGAGGCTAGGTTACATGCAGAAAGAGGTTAAGGGTTAATAAAAAATGCACTTAAGCCATATATGAACAAAAATAAGTTTTTTAGTCCGAAATAGTGATTTTTTGGCCTAATTTGGGGTTCCGATAAGAGGAAAAGGGATTTTAAAACCAAATAAAGGGGGAATAAAAGGTTTTAAAGGGGGGTTTTGATGATTTAGAAGTCAAATGAGGGATTTTTAGAGGATTTTTTTGGGGGAAATAAGTATGAAAATGGAATTTTTTTATGCGTGAAAGGAGGAGTAAAAAAATATTAGAAAATGAGGTTTTGAAGCAATTCTTTCTCTTGTTAAACAGTAGGTTCTTCAGGATTAATGAGTGAAACAGTAGTGAAGATTATCTCAAAGAATAAATGTCTTCATAAGACTTTAAGAACTAACAATTTGGACATGAATTGTTTCTTAAAGGCTAAACAGATTTAGCCACCATTTGATATGACAAATTTTTATAGGTGGCTAATAGGGTAAAAGTATGCTTTGTGGTCAAATCATTCTTGAATAAGTGTGCACGAATAATATGTTGTATTAACTATAAAAACCGTTAAAAAAACCGTCAAATGGAATAAAAATACCTGTTCCATAGAAAAAATGAATAAAACCCATTGTCACAACATTAGATATGATTCAAAATAATCAAATTGACTAATTAAAAGAGTTTTTACCATTCCAAAGTTACCATTTGAAAATTAGGAGCTCTAAACTAGTTTTTCCCCCAAACTTCAGCGGTCGATTGTGACAGTTTTTGTGGATGGTTTCTCTTGTTGTTTGATCTAGGTTGGAGCTATGAACCTTCTCTTTCTTTTAGTATCATTTTCATTGCATTTCATGGTCAAATTTTAGGTTTTTGAGCCCCTTAGGGTAAATCTACTACGTTCAGAGGGCAACACACTGTTGAACGTCGAAAGGTGCATTGCAGTGCACTAAAATTGAAGGCCAGATGCATTTCAATGCTCTGTCCCTTGACCAGGGGTGTGTTGGGCGCCACTCTCATTTTTGTTTCTTGTTGTGTGCCCAAAATTTTCCAAGTTTTTTGCATGAAATTTATCCTAATGAACCTTATGATTGTGTTTAAGGTATTCATCAAATCAAAATGACGATTACATGGAGAGAAAGAGAACATGAAGAACAGAATATGATTTCCCTAAACGATTCGAGTACATTAAGAGCCCTTAGATATTGTGGGTTGCTAAAATACTTCAAACTATCAGGGATGAGGCATCAAATGGAACTATTGGAGTTCCTAGTTCGTTCATGGGATCCGGTATTACAGGCTCTTCACATTGGGGAGAAAGTGCTTCCAATATTTGTGGAGGACATTTATTTTCTCACTGGATTATCTAGGCGAGGTTCTCCCATTTCCCTTTCAGGACATGCTCTTGGAGGAGATATAGTGAGAGATTATATACTGTAGCACTGCCATCCAGGGACTGAACCAAGAGCATATGGGAAAATAAATATATGTGATGTGTTTGATATAACTTTGAGGACCATCATGTTTACTATTGCAAAGCTTGCCAGTTTCGCTACACTACAGGTGGAAAACAGATCATACATGCAATATGCAATGGAGTGTTTAGTACGAGGAGTATTTAAATGGGTTGAATCTGTTTTATTTCAGATGAAAGAATAGATGACCAAAGAAAAGGGAGGAAGGAAGAATAATTTCAACTATGGCTCGATCCTGATTTCCTTTTCCTTAGAGAGAATTCGATTGATGCAGCCACAACATGTTACATTGGGCATATCTAGCCCTAGAGATCCACAGATGTAGAGATGGGTTGAATTGATGTCTATACATGTTGGTCAATCAACCATCATATTCGCTACTGCATTCTTCGCCTGGTTCAGATGACAGCTGATCGCCATAGATCAGTATGCATACATAGGTGTAGATTTCTGAGGAGATCCATACTTGATTCTACCATACATCGCTCAATGGGGTGCAATTGGCAAGAATTTTTTCTACCATGTTTTTTGATTTGTTGTAAGGTTTCTACATGTTTTTTTATTTTGTGTTTCTCAAGACTAAAATAAATTTTTGATATATGTAGATGTGGGTTGAGTTTGACTAGTGGATCAACTAGAGCAGGGAGTCGATAAGCCAGCAGAGAGGGCTGTCGGGAGAGAAGTCCTTCGGGATTTAGATATGACTGAGACTATTGCTAAGCTACAACAACACATGGATGGATTGACTCTTGGGATTTTTAATTTCCGGATTGAAGAGTTACCTATGAGACTACAACGCCACACTATTGGCATTCCTAACCGTTGGATGCGGTTATTGCATAGGATAGAAAGATCAGTAGCTTGTTATCACGAGCATCACTAGTTTACTTTGAATTTTTTCATACATTTTGAGGCCAGATGAACAATGTGTCTTGGGCACAAATTTTGTAAAAACCTATAACTATCTATCTATTTTTTTTCAGTGGTTTCCTATGTTTATTGCAAAATCCTTGTTGGCAATATGATGCAGAGTGTTGTCCTTGATGGCAACCCACTTGATGAAGATGATGGCAACCTACTTGATGAAGTTATTCTTGACTTGATGGACTTGGTAATGGTGTAAATTTGATGTGCTATGATGTAAGGAATTTCAGTATGTGCTAGAACAATGATGAAAAGCAGATGTAATGATGAAAGGAATTTTAGTATGTGCTAGAACAATGATGAAAAGTGTATGTCACAAGGCATACGCGGGTTTTCT
>CM076583.1:739329297-739511831 GCA_034641835.2 Pinus albicaulis | reverse complement strand
ATGGAATAGCAAAGCAAATAAAGGATTGAACAACAATTCTGAAATAGAACAGCAAGTCTAAAATGGAACAGCAATTGAATAACTAAGTCCCGCAGGTTGTAACCAAACTTAATCTATTAACTCAAATGCATTCTTTGCAATCAAATAACATTCTTTCACTCTAAAAGCAATTCACACAAATCACACTAATGGAACAGCAATAACTATTAATGAATTATGGAACAGTACTGATAAATCAGAAACGCGCACAACACGAACGTTTAGTATAACAGCTCTGTAACAAAACAGTAAGAACATGCAATTAACTCTTGAAAGGATTAATAACTTGATGCGGAGTCAACACACGATTCTATCTGTAAAAAACCTCAATGATTCAATCTTTAACAAAGCATGTAATATGAACTTATAAAGCATATCAAATTACCAAATAACAATGATAAACAAACCACACAAAAGTCAAGTCGTAATGGTACAGAAGCAAGTGTCCTTCGGGGCCGGGCCCTTAGCCTCCAAGGATACACCGCTTTAAGTTAATCCAGACGCAGAGATGAAATAATCACCAAGCTTTTATTAATGCATCGGTCAAAAATACATTGAACCAGTTCTCAACGAGACTCAATAATCAAAGTTGATGTTTTACAGAAAATTACATAAAAGCGTATCCTATCTATCAAGCTAACAGTGTTGTCCCTTTATATAAAGGTGATGGCGGAGATGTCCAAGTAACATGATAAATAAAGCAGCGATCCCTCAGGATCGAAGATCCTGAGGGATTCGCCAAACTGTTAATTCTTCATCCTTTCCTTTCTTTGGCGCCGAGCTGGTGTCTTCTCCTTCTTTTCCGAGCCGATTTGCTGTAATCTATTTAGCCTTGTTTGCATTCGGTTCTCGTTCAGAGGGACAGCAGTTATCTCGACTTTGTCCTTTCCTTTGGAACGGAAATTCCTCGTTTTCTCCTTTTCCTGTACAGAAAATAACCATTATCAGTGGCTAAGTCTTGCATATCAATTCTCACATGTTTTGTTATGGTTCCTTATTACTTTCCAAATTCATGATACAAAAAGGTTCACAAATTCTATTAAAAAGCCACTGAAATAGTCATCAAAAGCATACCGATGCTGCAAACAAAGCTTTGTGGCCTCTCTGATATGTTACCACTACTGGTGCACTGCTATGCTCCATCTCAGTACATCAAGCTCAACGGTTGAGTCACTGTCCTGCTCATATCCTTGCTCATAAACTGAATCCGTCTCTGACATGGCTTTGAAAACAAGTTGTCTGAAATATGTGTGTTGATATAGGTGTAGTGAAGTCAAAGTTTCAATGTATGTTTGAACTCAAAACATATTACAAGAGTACATACAGTGGAAACTATGTTGGATATAAAGTAATGTTGGTGTAATAAACTAATTGCTGAGGGCTTAGGATATGTGTCAATTTCAAAGTGATGGTGAAAATTAGTGAAAGCAGTGATTTTTGGGAATAAATAGGTGAAATAACAAATGTAATGAGATCTATGACAATATTTGAATATTGTGGCCATCAAAATTTTTTCCTAATGGAGGGAAGGGATAACAGTGATAGATTTAGGTTTCATTACATGTGGGAACAAAGAAAATGAAGATGAAATAGTTATAAAAATGGGAATCATAATATATGAAAAATAATTCCCAAGAGAGTGTAAATTGATTACTGGCTGTGAGGATAAAGCATACACAATAATGGCATAAGAGTGTTTTGATAAATGCATGTTTTGACACCAATTTCAAATGACCAACATCACTTCTCAAACCCTATGAAGCGAATTTTGAAATGAATATAGGGTTTATAGATTCTTCTCCCAACATGGCCTCTTTCCCAACATCAATAATATCATAATCATGCTAAAAATCCATTGAACAATGATTAAAACCTGTTTGGAAGCTTTTGGAGTCGATTAGAATCGAATCTGGGCGCAAAAAATGAATTTTCTGGGTTCTGAGTTAAGTGGGTCGCATTTCCCTCAAGTGGGTCGCTTTTCCCTCAAGTGGGTCGCGTTTCTCTTGCAGGAAGCTTTTGGAGGCCTTCCCGGTGTCCAAATCGGGCGTGTGATAGCTCGTTGGAAAGCTATTGGAGTCTAATTTCCAACACAAGTGGAATTATGCAATTTGGATTCCATTTACCCTGTCAAAAATCAAATCTCCCAACACTAGTCAAAATGAGCAGAATGAGGCTGCCTCAAGGCAGAGCGCTGTTGCAGTCAACTTTTGAAGGTCTTCCTCAACTCCAAATTGAGCTCATGATAGCTCATTGGAAATTTATTTCTGTCTAGTTATCATTTAAATCATCAAGCAAGTCATTTGGCCAACCATGCTAGGAGAAATCTTGATTTTCCCAAGGTCACTTCAGAGGTGCATTCAATTCTCTTGAGGCAACGGTAATTTTGACATTTCTCCAAAACCATGATACCTGTGTAAAAAGTGAAGGAGGTTTTTCTTCCTTGGCATGTTGTGGACAAAAACCTCTCTCAGTTTTCCCAAATTCATCTTTTATTGCTCTGAAACATCTTTTGAGTGAAACCGATCCCGATGTGTGGAACAAGGGATTTTGTCGAAATGAAGCGAAATGAAGGGGATAGGGGGCTTCTAAATTCTTGGGGAATTTTGGGAAGTAGGGAGGGATGTTAGGAAGCAGGGGAAAGTGGAATCACAGAGATTGAGTGAGGGGAAAGGGTCCAAAAGGGCAAAACACAGGCCTAGCCTAGGAAATTGCCAAGTTTTGGCTAGAAACTAGGGTTTGTGCAAAAATGAGGAATTTGGGGGATCTCAGTGATGGGAAGTGTTTAATGAGGTATATTAAGGATAGGGGAAGGTGTTTGAACATCAGGATACAAGTTTTTCCGATGATTTGACCATCCAAGAGAAATTACCTCCAAAACCCTAGGAGAGGGAAATGGACCTTTCCTAGGCACAACTGAAGCATGAACGAGGTGTAAAATGACCCAACGGAACTTGACATGATGATGAAAACCCTATGAATGATGATACACTCAACTGAATGGTGACATGGACTGACATTTGGACAACTTTGGAAGGAGTGAAAGCAAACCCTAGACCTAATACCTAGTGAGCAAATTTTGTTTGAAGACTCATTGAAATGACAAAATCTGACCTTGAAACCTTAAAATCACTTTGTAAGAGCATGTTTGATCACTGAAGGAAGGCTGCAAAGGCTGACTCTAACATTGGCTCCAATGGGGATGGTAGCTCCAGCTCCGTGGAGGTGCCAAGAACGGCAGATCTTTGGGAGAGCAGACCAGTGCCTTATCCATTGGGCAATGGAATCATTATTCGAACGGATAACACAAAACCTTTGACACATTTATTGAAAGAAAACTTGACTGAAAACTGACTGAAACTTGACTAAAACTTGACTCAAACCGACTCGATGGCAAACTGAAATAACTTGAAAAAAATTGACTCAACAGACCAAACACAAATGACTCATGACTGACTTAAAACAAGACTTTACAAAGCTTTTGGAAAAAAGGCAGCAATCCATCAAGATTTGGAATCATGATGACAACCACCTGCATACTAATGAAATATGTACAATCATGTATAATTGGATTTCCAATGTAACCAGTCAAGCAGATGGCTTCTTGACTGATTCTCCCGATCAAATCTCCTGGTCAACAATACAAACTGATAACTGGGCATCCAAAAACATAGCCGACCATGATCTCCTTCATCACTGAACACTGCAATAAACACCTTCACTGCTGACTGTAACAAATATGCCATTGGATCCTGAAAAACATGAAGATTTACCTCCTGCTGAAGAAACAAGGTGTCTTTTTCTCCTGCTTCTGATCTGTCTTTATCATGTACTTCAGTAAAAGTATGCTCCTGGGCTTCAAGAAACTCTGAACAGGTAGATGAGCAGATCTCTTCTTGAGAAAACATTTCAACACATGAGACATATGAAGAAAATGAAAGGCAATCCAGAATGTTTTGATCTTTTGTACTCTGAAAGTATGATAGGTCATCTTCATATGATAGGACAGCCGGATTTTCATTATAGTCATCAATCATAAGGAAAGAAACTTCAGCTGATTCTTGATACCCAAACATGACATTTCTAGCATCTACCATAAATTCATCCAAAGGAACTGTTTCACTTACTTGAATGAAGATCCCATCTTGTCGTACATCAACTATTTGGATTACCTCTTTATGAAGACTCTGTTCTGATGAACTGACAACATTTGAATCAAAAATTCTGTCTATGATCTCAACAGTAAAACTCTCCTTTTCAGGATTCGGTACAAGGTATGCTTGGTCATTACAATCTGAATCTGGATCTGATATGACTGAGTGGACATTATCACAATCTACATTTGAAACTTGACTTTCCTGCACGTTGTCTTCTTCCATGGACAGATCTGAAATGACACTTTCTCTTTCATCTCTTTTAGCCATATAGACATCTTCAACCTGCTGATCTATAAAGCTGCTTACAGGACTGTCATCCATTTCAGAAAAGGAAGAAGTTCCACCATCACTTTCTTTACCATGTGCACACTGTAGATCTGTGTTAACTTGAGCTGGAACATGACCTTTCAATAGCTGATCTATCTCATCTTCAGACAGAGGAGATAATACCTTTTGTTTTCTTTTGCTCAAACAGTGATTGTCTTCATTGATTTCAAGTGAAGGAGTATACAAATTTTCCTCATACTGCTGATCCATTTCATGTAATTCATGTTCACTATCAAGATGCAAAATTCCTTCATCTTTTACCACACTAAGATCTTGATCCTGCTGCAAATTCTCATGATCGTCTTTATGCTGCTGAAATGGGTTTTCATACAATGCTTCCATGATCTCATCATCCATGAAATTATCATCTTCATAATATTTCTGAAGGCTTTCAATAAAAGTAGAAGCATGTTTGCAACAGTCATGAACTAAATTTAATGATGGATAAGATACTTGATATCTTTCAATGAACAGGGCATGAAAATCCTTTAAACAATACATACAGGCCAGCGGCAAATTTTCATACCAAGATTGGGCTTCACCTTCCAGAGTGGCTAGGAATATCTTCATCAAACAATCTTCAGGAAAAGCCACCTTCAACTTGCGAATATGCATGTGAAATCTAATCAAATGTAAAGCAGCATCTTTCTTACCATCATCGTTAAACGTAGGCAGATTCCTTGACCAATCTACCTTGGGCATCTTATTCGGAAAACCTGGAATGTGATCTTGGCTCATGGGAGCGTATCTTCTTGTGATTCGGTCCATCTTGAAAATCTCACAGCTACTGATCTCCCTGCAGTGAAGTCACCATGAAGCATCGATTTCTGGATTTGTTCAGTGAATGAAGTCGCCAAGTGAATGATTTCAGCCTTGCGATGTCTGACCGTTGTTCACCATCAACCATCAGATCTGATCTTGATACATATACTGGGGCAATTTGCAAATCAAGGGACACATTCACAAGCTAAACCGGAGATCGACTGAAGCAGCTTTTATCTACTATGCACTCGCAGAGCAATGTGCAGTTCGAAGGCTACCTGGCGTGACTTCAGACTCCGTCTATAGCTAATGAAACAAATGACATCAACAAGCAAACCAATTCTTCCCTAGTATGGTCGCCACTATGTTAGCACTCAAATCTACCTCAAGCTGAAATGAAGTAAAACTCAAGGCTACATCAAACCACGCTCAGCCTCGTAGCTAGCCCTACGAGGACAGGAGAGGGCTCTCTCCGTCAATCTCGAGATAATAAGCAAGTAGGATGCGAGATGACTTACAATAAGAACTGATTTTAGGCTAGTAAAGAGATATGTATGTTTGATTTTTGGTTTTTTGGGTTTTCGCTGGAGAAATGGGAAAACAAATTTTGGGTCCGGGGATAAGGTCAGACCTTTGCAGATTTCAAGTTGGGGCGAGGTAGGTGAATGTCTTGATGCTTTTGATTGAATATATGGATAGATTAGACTGACGAGGAGCTGAAGAGGGCAAAGAAGAACTTGGATCCTCTCCAAACAGCTGAAAACATATAGAACTAACTGAATTCAAAGGCCAAGCACTGTAAACAATGGATTCAACCTTATTCACTCATTCAATTTAGTTCAGAAGCATAATGAAAGGATGGCATACATTAAACATGAAGAAACTTACAGTAAACAAAGAAGAAACACCATCAAGAACAGAACACCACAAGGATCCCAACAAGTGCCGCAAAACCCCCGATCTTTCCTTAGCCAAAATATGAAAAGTATGTACAATAGTATCAAAAGTATCCCAAGAGTCCAACCTCTCCAACCTCTGAAAATGATTGAGAAATTACAATATATAGATCACTCTAACACCTTTCCTCACCTCTAGGGGTCGAATTCCCTCTTCAGGGATCAGTTTCAACCAATTCTATTCATGGAACTACAATCTAGGCAGCTAACAACTTGCCTCTAAAAGAGTGGAAACTGATCCATTACATGATTTTTACCCTTTTTGTGAGTGAATCTTCTAGAAGAGATAAAAATAATCCAAAGTTACATGTAAAATATGAATTTACATCATAAAAACCCAAAAATTCCATCCACAAGCAAAACTGGTCCATACTAGGCGAAAATCTGAGCTGGCAGCTGAAAATTCAGGAAAAATTTAAGTGGGTCGCTTTTGAGCCGAGTGGGTCGCGTGTTTTCCAGCCTGAATTTTAGGTACTTTCCGGCATCCAAATTGAGCTCATGATAGCTCTTTGGAAAGCCCTGGATGTTTACTATCCAAACCAAGTGGAATGTCTGAATTTGGAGCTCATTTGACCCTCCAAAACCTCATTCTCCCAGAGGTACTTCCTGCTGGTACAAAAGGTGGCAGCAAGGTGGTTTTCATAGTGTTTTTGAGCTCTTTGACCATCCAGATTTTGATGAAATGCTTAGTTGATTTCTAAGGATGCATAAATAACCATGAAAAATCCAAAAATGCAAAAATTTCCTCCAGCAAGTGTCCCAAAAAAAAGTGAGCGTATGGGTGCGCGACCCGCTTAACTAGAAATAGGTTATCTTGCACATATAGTGCGCCGCACTTCATCAGCTTACGATTCCCGGATTGACAAATTAAATGCAGCAATTTAGGACACACTAAATTGACCAAACAAGACCCCTTCCACATCCAGTGGAGATAGTACTCGCGCTGCTGAAATGTGTTTGTCAACTGCATGCTTGGTTGTTTAGAAAATGAGCAATTTGGTGTTTTTGTTTCAATGCCCAAATGTGTCACATATGTAATACAGTACTATGGGAAAAACCACAGTGATAAAGTACAGTCAAGTGTGGGGACAACCACTGTTTGAGGGGTTTAGGGATATGGTCAATTTGCAAGTGATATGGGAAAATAGTGATAGTGAGGATTTTTGGGAATGGGAATAGGTGAAATAACAAAATGTAAATGAAATCTAAGGCATAATATTTGAATATTGTGGCCATCAAAATTTTGCCAATGGAGAGAAGGGATAACAGGTGATAGATTTAGGGTTTTACCATATGGGAACAAAGGAAATGAAGGATGTGAAATAGTGGCATAAAAATGGGACTGTGGTATAATAACAGTGATCTCAGCAGTGAGGGAAATAATATAATGACAGTAGTGATAAAGCATACACAACAATGGCATAAGAGTGTTTTGATAAATGCAGGGTTTGACACCAATTTCAAATGACCAACATCACTTCTCAAACCCTATGGAGCAAATTTTGAAATGAATATAGGGTTTATAGATTCTTCTCCCAACATGGCCTCTTTCCCAACATCAATAATATCATAATCATGCTAAAAATCCATTGAACAATGATTAAAACCTGTTTGGAAGCTTTTGGAGTCGATTAGAATCGAATCTGGGCGCAAAAAATGAATTTTCTAGGTTCTAATTTAAGTGGGTCGCATACTGGTTTAAGTGGGTCGCACCCCTCAAGTGGGTCGCACCCGTTCAATTTTACACAGGCTAAAACGCTCAAGTGGGTCGCACCCCTCAAGTGGGTCTCACCCGTTTCAAGTGGGTCGCATGCCTCTTGCCACATAGTTCATTTTGAAGGAAGCTTTTGGAGGCCTTCCCGGTGTCCAAATCGGGTGTGTGATAGCTCGTTGGAAAGATATTGGAGTCTGATTTCCAAAACAAGTGGAATTTTGCAATTTGGATTTCATTTACCCTGTCAAAAATCAAATCTCCCAAGACTGGTAAAAATGAGCAGAATGAGGCTGCCTCAAGGAAGAGAGCTGTTGCAGTCAACTTTTGAAGGTCTTCCTCAACTCCAAATTGAGCTCATGATAGCTCATTGGAAAGGTATTTCTGTCTAGTTATCCTTTGAATCATCAAGAAAGTCATTTGGCCAAACATGCTAGGAGAAAACTTGATTTTCCCAAGGTCACTTCAGAGGTGCATTCAATTCTCCTGAGGCAACGACATTTTTGACATTTCTCTAAAACCATGATACCTGTGTAAAAAGTGAAAGAGGTTTTTCTTCCTTGGGATGTTTTGGACAAAAAACTCTCTCCATTTTCCAAAATTAATCTTTTATTGCTCTGAAACATCTTTTGAGTGAAACTTATCCCGATGTGTGAAACAAGGGATTTTGTCGAAATGAAGCGAAATGAAGGGGATAAGGGGCTTCTAAATTCTTGGGGAAATTTTTGGAAGTAGGGAGGGATGTTAGGAAGTAGGGGAAAGTGGAATCTCAAAGATTTAGTGAGGGGAAGGGGTCCAAAAGGGCAAAACACAGGCCTAGCCTAGAAAATTGCCAAGTTTTGGCAAGAAACTAGGGTTTGTGGGAAAATGAGGAATTTGAGGGATCTCAGTGATGGGAAGTGTTTAATGAGGTATATTAAGGATAGGGGAAGGTGTTTGAACATCAAGATATAAGTTTTTCGATGATTTGACCATCCAAGAGAAATTACCTCCAAAACCCTAGGAGAGGGAAATGGACCTTACCAAGGCACAACTGAAGCATGAACAAGATGTAAAATGACCCAATGGAACTTGACATGATGATGAAAACCCTCTGAATGATGGTACACTCAGCTGAATGGTGACATGGACCGACATTTGGACAATTTTGGAAGGAGTGAAAACAAACGCTAGACCTAATGCCTAGTGACCAAATTTTGCTTGAAGACTCATTGAAATGACAAAATTTGACCTTGACACCTTAAAATCACTTTGTAAGAGCATGTTTGATCACTGAAGGAAGGCTGCAAAGGCTGACTCTAACATTGGATCCAATGGGGATGGTAGCTCCTTGGAGGTGCCAAGAACGGCAGATCTTTGGGAGAGCAGACCAGTGCTTTATCCATTGGGCCATGGAATCAAAACTCAAACTGAAATGCATGACTGAAAACTGATGACTTGACGACACAAATTGACTCTTACTCAACTAAAAACTGACTCGATACTTAAACACAACCGACAAACTGGAAAAGATGCTCAAAGTAGAGCTTATTCAATACAACCTACTCTAATTGTACTTTACACCACCCGATCAACTGTAATGGAACAGCCAATGAAACCATGTAAGAATGCTGCCGGCTGTTTGATTTCTTCCCACATGCTTACTGATGCACAGGAAAAGGAAAGAATCGAAAGGCAACTCCCATGGAAACTTTGAACCAAGTGGACTGCTGATAAACTTGCAAAGCATAAATTGACTGGATGACTGCAAGAATATTGCGAATGGATCTTCATAAACATAGCTCTGGTCCAGATAATATCCATACCTTGATCTTAAAATTTTCCTCACATCTGCGGTGCTTTTCTTTGGTGATTGCAGCAAGCTGTCAAAAGGATCCTGAAATTCATGAAAAACCAAACTCTGTTGCTGATTCCAAACTGAACAAAAGTCTCCTTCATCAATCTCCTCATATGAATACAAACCTTGATGAGAGCTTTGTAATGAAAAATCTGTTAGACAAGACAATGAAGGCAACTTTTGAATAATATTATCATCAACATTCTTTTCGGGCACATGGTTAGCTAATGGAGCAGAATTTTTATAACAAAAATCATTCAACACACGAGCAATAGGATCATCAAAAACTTGAGAAGACTGCTGCACTGTATCCCTTGAAACTGTATGACCTCCTTCTGGCTGTTCATCTTTTCCTTGAGATATATTATGAAGATTCTGCCTTATAAACTGAAATGCTTCAAAACAAAAGGGTATAGAATCTTCCTGCATCATCAAATTATGTATTTCATCTTCCATACCTTCATCTGTAATTCGATTCTTCAATTTCATTTTGTTGGCTGCAAAACTGGCGTTACAAGTCAAGCCATATTTAAAGATTTACTATGCAATTCTTTCAAAATCGGGAATGATTCAAAACAGTAATGGTACGGAGTCGCCTTGTATCATTTGACTGCTACGTACCAGCCTTCCATGTTACTTCATAACTTGACAATCAACAATTCGCCGGAAGTTGCAAATCAATATGAGAAGTTTTCGTTGCCCTCAAGATGATCCAGATCAAGACTTGTTGACATTTGATTTATGATTGCATGGAAGTTATCTCTAATGAACTGAAATGAATCAAAACAAAAAGGCAAAGATCCTTCACTTACATCAAAATTTTCTGCACTTTCCTCATCATTGCCATAGCTGATATGCATCGGTTGATCACTGTACTCGAGCTGCTGAAAGTGAACTTCCTCCTCGCACAAACTAGCTGCTGATTTGTTTGCAAGATTAGCTTCTGTTTGGAGAACATAATCATCATCATACTGATCAAACTGAGGCAATTCATCAGTATAAAACACATCATCAAACATACACATCATATCAACAACTCTCTCTTCTTCACAATGATCTATAAAACAATCACTATGACAACTGGGATCAGAAACAAAATGTTTTGGATCAGCAACTTGTTCTTGAATGTCATTTTCATTTTTTGCAGTCATTTTCCGCACCATTTCTTCTACTGCGTTTACGAAAAGATCAAGCTTTTCCTCTGAAGGTGTCGATTTCTCCGGATCTATGTTTTTCGTCTCTTCTTCCTTCAACCTTGCCCTCCGGATCAGAAAATGAGCCTCTACATTCACTGCCTTGTTCTGCATCTCGTGAAGTGTTGCAATATTCTTTTCTCTCAACTGAAACTCCATTTCCGGATCAAAGGCACCCGGGTAGTGCAAGAGAGCAGATCTAGGAGAAGATCTTATATCAGCTGGCATCGAAAAATATACTTGGTTAAATCTAGCAGAAAATTGTTGTACTGTCTCCCCTGGCAATCTTTTCAGCTGGTTATACTCCTCTATAATCAACAAAAAGTTATGTCCGATCATCCACCTGTCAAGGAAAACTTTGACAAACTGCTGGAAATCTAAAATGCTTGCATCAGGCAGGGCTTTAAACCAACTCTTCACTTGGCCTTGCAAAGAAAGAGCAAAAAGCCTAATACTCACATCTTCATCATCAACTTCAAAAAGATCTAGAAAAGTCTCAACATTCTGCACATGTTGCTCAGCATTGACATTGTTACATTCACTGTCAAATCTTGGTAGATATAGGTCATAATTTGCAGGAAAAGCATGAAGAACAAAAGGTAAAACAAGAGGTTTGTACCGATCAGGAATTTTACAAGGTGTAGGGGTATGTACAAGAGCTGTGGGATCAGTTTTGTTTTCTAGCTCATCACTCTGAAGAAAGTCATCATAATATGTGGGAAAAGTAAGGAGGCCAGGATCAAAGGGAAACTCAGTATTCACACTTTTTGAATAGGTCGAGTGAAGATTTTGATAGCCTTTCTCATACAACAAACTCTGAAAAAATTTCAAGACAGCTTCAAGACCAGCAAAGAAGTAATTTACAAGAAAGCAGATTAGATCCTGAATACCATTCCACTTTAGATACCTGAACTTTGTGTAAGATCCTTCCATTTTCTCAGAGAAAGAGTTAGTCCTCGAGACTTTGAATTGGAGTCACCAGGTGAATGATTTCAGCCTTCTTATGTCTGATCGTTGTCCACCATCAACCATCAGATCTGAACTCGATACATGTACTGGGGGAATTCGAAAATCAAGGGACACATTCACAAGCTAAACCGGAGATCGACTGAAGCAGCTTTTATCTACTACCATGCATAGCAACAATAAGCCAAGGTTACTCAAGGTGGACTTTAATTACCATAACAAGCAAACGCTGAGTTTCTCTCAAGATGGTCGCCACTATGTTAAAAACAACCACTGTTTTCTAAATGAGAAAACTCAAGGCCACATCAAACTGACGCTCACCGTAGCTAGCCCTACGAGGACACGAGAGAGCCCTCCGTTCGAATCTCGATAAATGAACAATAGGCGAGATGACTTAAAAGGGAACCTATTTTAGGCTAGTAAAGAGATAGTATGTTGATTTTTGATTTTTGTCACTGGAGAAATGGGAAACAAATTTTGGGTCCGGACAAGGTCGTACCTTGGGGTATTTCTTATTGGAGCGGTGGTGGTTGACATTTAGCTTAATTGACATACCAACAGATCGGACCGACGAGGTATCAAGAGGCAGAAGAACTTGAATCCTTTCAAACAAGCTTTAAAATACAGAACTAAATGAATTCAAAGGCAGAGCACTGTAAACAATGGATTCAACCTCATCTACTCATTCAATTTAGTTCAGAAGCATATGAAAGGAATGGCATACATTAAACATGAAGAACTTACAGTAAATAGAGAGAAAACACCATCAAGAAAAAAACACCACAAGGATCCCAACAAGTGCCGCAAAACCTCTGATCTTTCCTTAGCCAAAATATGAAAAAATATGTACAATGTTGCCAAAAGTCTCCCAAGAGTCCAACCTCTCCAACCTCTGAAAATGATTGAGAAATTACAATATATAGAGCATCCTAACCCCTTCCCCCACCTCTAGGGGTCGAATTCCTCCTTCAAGGATCAGTTTCAACAAATTCTAATCATGGAACTACAATCTAGGCAGCTAACAACTTGCCTCTAAAAGAGTGGAAACTGATTCATTTACATGATTTTCACTTTTTTGAGAGTGAATCTTCTAGAATAGGTAAAAATGAGCCAAAGTTACATGCCAACCATCAATTTACATCATGAAAACCCAAAAATTTCATCCACAAGCAAAACTGGTCCAAACTGGCCGAAAATCTGAGCTGGAAGTTGAAAATTCAGCCAAAAATTTAAGTGGGTCGCACCCCTGAAACAAGTGGGTCGCATGTCTTTCAGCCCGATTTTGAAGTACTTCCCAGCATCCAAATTGAGCTCATGATAGCTCGTTGGAAAACCCTAGATGTTGGATATCCAACCCAAGTGGAAGTTTCCAATTTTGAGTTCAGTTGACCCTCCAAAACCGCATTCTCCCAAAAGTACTTCCTGCTGGTGCAAAAGGTGGCAGCAAGGTGGTTTTTATGGTGTTTTTGAGCTTTTTGACCATCCAGAATCTGATGAAATGCTTCGGTAATGCCTGAGGATGCATAACTTACCATGAAAAATCCAAAAATGCAAAAATTTCCTTCAGCAAGTGTCCCAAAAAAAAGTGAGCATATGGGTGTGAGACCCACTTAACTGAAAAACCTGTTTTTGAGACCAAAAATTTCAAAATGACAAAAATTTCTCCGAATTTGCTCAAATTTGGAGTGAAGACCTTCCATCATGTATCTTGCCCAGCCAACAAAGCATCGGCCAAAATCCGGAGTGGATCAGGCCTTTTCCGCCGTTTTAGTGCTTCGCTCATCCTCCTCTTCAGAATCTTCATTCTCGCTTTGCAGACATGCATGCGAGCCCAATAATGTCCTTTCATGTGACGAAGCATGTCCTTGTTTCTATCATGATCCTGTGAATGTACCCACATCGATGAAGAAGGCGAGACCTCTTCCACATTCAAAGGAGATAGTACTCTGGCAATGGCCGAATGTGTTTGTCAACCCATGCTTCAACAACAGAAAATGAGCAATTTGGTGTTTTTGCTTCAATGCCCAAACCCCAAACGTCACATATGTATGCGCACTACAAAACCATCGACAGTTAATGGCCAAGTGTGGGGACAAACGTTTGAAGGGGTTTAGGGATATGGTCAATTTGCAAGTGATATGGGAAAATAGTGATAGTGAGGATTTTTGGGAATGGGAATAGGTGAAATAACAAAATGTAAATGAAATCTAAGGCATAATATTTGAATATTGTGGCCATCAAAATTTTGCCAATGGAGAGAAGGGATAACAGGTGATAGATTTAGGGTTTTACCACATGGGAACAAAGGAAATGAAGGATGTGAAATAGTGGCATAAAAATGGGACTGTGGTATAATAACAGTGATCTCAGCAGTGAGGGAAATAATATAATGACAGTAGTGATAAAGCATACACAACAATGGCATAAGAGTGTTTTGATAAATGTAGGTTTTGACACCAATTTCAAATGACCAACATCACTTCTCAAACCCTATGGAGCGAATTTTGAAATGAATATAGGGTTTATAGATTATTCTCCCAACATGGCCTCTTTCCCAACATCAATAATATCATAATCATGCTAAAAATCCATTGAACAATGATTAAAACCTGTTTGGAAGCTTTTGGAGTCGATTAGAATCGAATCTGGGCGCAAAAAATGAATTTTCTGGGTTCTGATTTAAGTGGGTCGCAACTGTTCAAGTGGGTCGCAACCTTTAAGTGGGTCACAACTGTTCAAATTTACACTGGCTGAAACTATCAAGTGGGTCGCAACCTTCAAGTGGGTCGCAACCACTCAAGTGGGTCTCATGCACTTTTCTATGAGCAGCTACATAGTGCATTTTGTAGAAAGATTTTGGAGGCCTTCCCGGTGTCCAAATTGGGCGTGTGATAGCTCGTTGGAAATCTCTTGGAGTCTACTTTCCAAAACAAGTGGAATTATGCAATTTGGATTTCATTTACCCTGTCAAAAATCAAATCTCCCAACACTAGTCAAAATGAGCAGAATGAGGCTGCCTCAAGGCAGAGTGCTGTTGCAGCCAATGTTTGAAGGTCTTCCTCAACTCCAAATTGAGCTCATGATAGCTCATTGGAAATATATTTTGGTATAGTTATCATTTGACTCATCATGCAAGTAATTTTTCCAACCATGCTAGGAGAAATCTTGATTTTCCCAAGGTCACTTCAGAGGTGCATTCAATTCTCCTGAGGCAACGGTATTTTTGACATTTCTCTAAAAAAATGATACCTGTGTAAAAAGTGAAAGAGGGTTTTCTTCCTTGGGATGTTTTGGACAAAAACCTCTCTCAGTTTTCCAAAATTCATCTTTTATTGCTCTGAAAAATCTTTTGAGTGAAACTTATCCCGATGTGTGAAACAAGGGATTTTGTCGAAATGAAGCGAAATGAAGGGGATAAGGGGCTTCTAAATTCTTGGGGAAATTTTGGGAAGTAGGGAGGGATGTTAGGAAGCAGGCGAAAGTGGAATCTCAGAGATTGAGTGAGGGGAAGGGGTCCAAAAGGGCAAAACACAAGCCTAGCCTAGAAAATTGCCAAGTTGTGGCAAGAAACTAGGGTTTGTGCAAAAATGAGGAATTTTGGGGATCTCAGTGATGGGAAGTGTTTAATAAGGTATATTAAGGATAGGGGAAGGTGTGTGAACATCAGGATACAAGTCTTTTCGATGATTTGACCATCCAAGAGAAATTAGCTCCAAAACCCTAGGAGAGGGAAATGGACCTTACCTAGGCACAACTGAAGCATGAACAAGGTGTAAAATGACTCAATGGAACTTGACATGATGATGAAAACCCTCTGAATGATGGTACACTCAGCTGAATGGTGACATGGACCGACATTTGGACAACTTTGGAAGGAGTGAAAGCAAACCCTAGACCTAATGCCTAGTGACCAAATTTTGCTTGAAGACTCATTGAAATGACAAAATTTGAGCTTGACACCTTAAAATCACTTTGTAAGAGCATGTTTGATCACTGGAGGAAGGTTGCAAAGGCTGACTCTAACATAATGAAGAGTCGTTTTTGACTAATTGAAGCATTCTGGAGCCATTGGTGTAGATAAAACAACCATTAGATCACTATAACCACATGTAATAGAAAAAATTTGAGCATAATGAAAGATGGACAAGCCATTGGGAGCTGGACCAACAAATGTAGCCCAGGAGGGGTGAACTGCTTCATCATGCCTGCTGTGTAAATTTCATGTGGTGAATTATTTCTTTGTTTGACCATTAGGGGAAATTTGAGGTCTAAAATGGGTCTTCTAAGGAAATTATAAAATAATAGTGAAAATAATAAAATAAGGTTTGATTACATCATCAAATTTTAGAGGGAAAAAAGACAATCTACTTTTTTCAACTGGTATTTTCAACTTATCTCCCAAAGTTTTTACTCAAATTTCGAGCAAGAATAATCATTGTATGAAAAATTTAATTCCTCATCCAAGGAGCACCCATGTTGCATACTTTTGATGGACCCTTATACATGAAAAATGAGAAATACATGAAAAACGTTATTGCAATCATGTTTTTTCATTTATTTCTCCTTTTTTGTGTAGCAGGGTCTCTCGAAAGTATGCAACATGGGTACTCCTTGGATGAGGAATTAAATTTTGCATCCAATGAGTACTCCTGCTCGAAATTTGAGTAAAAAATTTGGGAGATAATTTGAAAATACGAGTTGAAAAATTAGTTTTATTATTTTATTATTTTTTAATATTTTTACCCTTTTACTTAAAAAATGGTGAATCATCCCCCATGGTTGACATCATCACCTTAAATCCTATTGGTTCTTATAAATTTTATTTTGGTTGTAAATTATTCTTAGGAGGCCCATTTTAGATGTCAAAACTCCCCTAATGACTGTTGTTCAGTGTTATTTATGCGTGTTTTATGCTTCTAATTCACTAAAAATCATCTACAATTCATGGACAAAAAACTTAATCCTTATGCAAACTAAAGAGGCAATTATGCACATGTTTTTAAATTGAAAAGACACTTAGCACAAAAAAAATAAAACAATCATTTCAAATCAGATTGGTATCAGAGGTGGAGTTTATTCTCTGGTGTTGTTTAGTGCAAAGAATTGTTTAATTGTTTGCAAGTTTTAGATGCTTACAAGGCTCAAGCTCAAAAGAGGAGAAGGAAAATTGGTGGAAGCAGAAGGGTCTCAAAAGGAGCCAAATAAAAGGAAAGAAATATTGCCACAATATCCACCACCTAGTTCACCTCCTAAAGAAGCAGAAGCTCCATTAAGCATGCCTCATGAGGAAGGAGAAATCCACGAAGAAGTTGACCCTAAGGAGGAAGAAAGAGTGTCCAGGAAAGCATTCCTTAACATGACTGGGATGGTTATAATCATTTATCAAGAAAGGAATGAGAGACTGGAAGGAGAAGGATGTAAAATTCAAAAGGAAGGACAAGGATCTTCAGGAGGTCAACATGATGAAGATAAGTCAAAGAAGGGAAATGGAGGACATGGAGGCAATGGAGAGCCATCATCCTCACCCTCATCATCATCATTCTCTACTTATTTTTCAGTACATCAGCCACACAAGTCCAAGAGCATTGGTAAATCTCCTTTATTAAAACTTGATGTTAAGTTCGAATTGCCAATGTTTAATGGTGAAGTAAATGCAGAAAAGCTAGATAATTGGATTAGACAATTGGAGGTCTATTTGAGAATACAAAACCTTCAAGATGATGATACCAAAATTCAATTAGCTTCTTTGAGAATGGAAGATGCATCTCTTGTTTGGTGGGAAGCCAAGACAAAGGAGGAAATCAAGAAACATGGTAAGATTATTCTATTACGGTCATATTTCATTACTGCTATTAAACAACAGTTTTATCCATTAGCTCATATGAAGAAAGCCATCATGAACTGGCAAAACTTTAGGCAGTTAAAGGGACAAAATGTGAATGAATACACCCAAGAATTTAGGAGAAGATCTCTTTTATTAGGGGTGGATTTGCAAAGTCAAGATACTTTGATAAAGTACATAGGACGCTTACATAGCTACCTAAAACATACTATTCTCATTTTTAACCCCACCAGTCTAGATGAAGTTTGTGTTCAGGCCACACATCTAGAAGCTAGAGGGAAGAACATTTCTGAAGAGGGTATAAAGAAACCTTTTAAGGGTAAAGCCAAGGAAAATACCTCAAAAGGTAAAAACAAAAAGAATGCATCTATTAAGAAAGAGGGAGAAAAGGTGGTTTGTAAATTTTTTTCAAAAGAAGGCCATGATGAAACTCATTGTTGGAAATTACATCCTGAATTGAGGCCAAAGAAACCCAATAAGAAAGGGAAACAAAAAAATGATGCTACAACTCAACATGATTTAGGATCTGATTCAGGTGATGAATCTAAAATCATAGCCATGGGATTGAAGAACATGAAGGGAAAATAAATTGAAACTAAACCTAGTACCAATACATCAAACTATCACATAAACACTCCAAATGAAGAAGAAAGAATAGAACTGTTTCATGTGAGGGTCATATCCAAGCATACCAAGATTGACACTGTTTGACAATGGGTCACAAGCAAACTTAATCTCTGAAGATTTGGTCAAGAAACTTAACCTTGAGACCATACCACATCCAAAACCATATCCATTGGGTTGGATTTGTAAGGATGCAAATCTACAGGTTTCAAAGAAATGTATATTGAGGTTTGCAATCACTCCAAGCTTTGTTGACACAATTGAAGTAGATGTGGCTCCACTTGACATAACTGGTATTGTATTAGGGAGTCCTTACTTGTATGAAAGGAAAGCGATCTTCCATCTCCATGAGAACAAGTATCATTTATTCAAATATGGCAAGGAGTTCATTGTTAGATCACATTGCAAGAAGACAAACTTTGCTTTGGTAAATGTTGGATAGGTAAAGAAGCTGGTAAATTCAAGTAAGAATTTTGTTCTTCTTATGATTAAGCCTAAAGCTGATATTGATCATGAATATTTTTAGGGATGTGATTCTAAGTTCAAATAAGATTTATATGATGTGGTTAATGGACATCATGAGATGTTTCAGGAGCCAACAAGATTGCCTTCAAAAAGAGAAATTCAACATGAGATTCAGTTGCAACAGGATTGTCCTCTTCCAAACATCGGTATGTACCGCATGTCGATAATGGAGAATGCTTAAATAAAGAGGAAAATCAAAGAGATGTTGGATAAATTCATCATAAGGCCAAGCAACTCGCCATGCAGTTCACCCATAGTTTTGATACCAAATAAAGATGGGACTTGGCACATGTGTGTAGATTTTTGAGCTTTGAACAAGATTACGGTAAAAAATTGTTACCCACTCCCAATAATAGATGATTTTCTTGATCAAGTGAAAGAAGCAATTTTTTTCACTAAGCTAGATTTACGAAGTGGATATCATCAAGTAAGAATTGCAAAACGTGATATATGGAAAACTGCATTCAAAACCAAACAAGGACTCTAGTGGCTAGTTATGCCTTTTGGTTTATGTAATGCACCAGAAAATTTCATGCGAGTTATGGATAATGTTTTGCGACCATTCCTTGATGAATTTTTTATTGTGTACTTAGATGACATTTTAATTTTCAGAAAAACAAGAGAAGATCATGTCTTGCATGTGAATAGAGTGCTTGATATTTTGAATAAAGAGAAATTGTTTCTTAAGATGTCAAAATGTGAGTTTGGAAAGGCTTATTTGGTCTATTTGGGACATATTGTAGGAGGAGGAGAATTGAGGATTGATCCTTCTAAAGTGGAAACCATTGTGAATTGTCCCACACCCAAAACAGTTACCGAGGTAAGAATTTTCTTAGGTGCAACTAAATATTGGAGGAAATTTATTGTTAACTTTTCTTCCATCGTAGCTCCTATGCATGCAGTGACAAGTGTGAAGAAAGGCTTCCAATGGGGAGGAAAAAAACAACAAGCTTTCGAAGCTTTAAAAGACAAGATCAGTTCAGCTCCAGTCCTTGCGTTACCAAATTTGAGACAACCTTTCGAGATACAAACTGATGCTAGTGATTATGCCATGGGCGCAATACTTTTGCAGCATGGTAAGCCTATCGCCTTTCATTCAGAAATGGTGTTGTGACTAATTTTCCTACATATGACAAAGAAATATATGCATTGGTGCAAAGTGTCAAGAAGTGGAAACACTACTTGATGGGTAAGGAGACTATTGTACACACTGATCATCAACATTTATAGTACTTGCAGTCACAAACAAAATTGTTGGGCTAGAATTGTAATCTACAGATAAATTACACTTCCCTAAGAAGGTGTTAGCCTAGAACAACAGGTGAAAGACTATACTACCATTTCTCCTAACTCAGAATAGATACACAGAGAGGATTGGATGCTTACTTGTTTCAGTCGCTTCCAAATGGATCCTTTCTGTCGCTTCTTCTATAGCTTCAAATTCAAGAGGTTTTGTTGGCTAAATGCCTCCTGAAAGAAAGAACACTGAAACAACAGAAGATGCAATATTCAAGCTAGTTAGCTAAATCAGGTAAGCATAAACTACATTCATCAACCAAGATCTTACAACATGGAAAATCAAAGTAAACATAGATGCATGTAGGGAAAAACAAGAAGTACTCTTTATTGATGATAGAAGGAGAGGTTACAACCTAGTGACTGATTTGAAGTGACCTTCCAACAGAGCTCCCAAGTCTCATCATAGCATAAATCTCTCTAGCAGAAGCTCCACAAATCAAACTCTCGATTGAAAATTCTCCAGCATTTCTCTACTCAAATTCTTCCTCTTTGAACACTTAGATCTGTGTTCAATTTATAGATGAACTGTAGTTTGTTTTTTAATTAATAACATTCCAAAAATAGGAAATACATGTTTCAATTCATGTAGATGTCAAATGGACACTTGGATCCGAAGCTTGACACATGTGAACCCTTATATAAGACATTGGCCAAGTGGAGATTCCGGAACAATGAGAATTTCACTCCCAATGTGACCAACGCACCTTTGAATTTCGGGAAGTGCTTTGCAGAGCAGCCTTGAATGGGGCTACCTACATATTCAACGCACTTAGGCCCCTTAGAGCCTGCGTTGGTGAGCTCTCACGTGTTAAATAATAAGCTTCAAACCATGGAAACCCTTGCTTGATGAAAGTCTTGTTTGATTTATGTTGTTTCTTGTCTTAGGGCATATAGAAACTGAGATGATAGGGAATGATAGACCCTTGATCATTGGTCCTGGAGATGATGCCCAGTTAACTAGGTCATTGGGAATGGTGCCCAAATTGACCTATAACAATTGCCCCTTAAAGCATGAGATCCAAATAATAAGAAAATTTGATTGAGATGCTTTACAATGTGATGAGCCTCGAAACAAAGTGGAATGGTCACCTACATCAATATTACAATACATTACATCATGATATATCCTCTATTGATCATAATTGCTGAGGGTAGGCATTCCCATAGTCAACACATAAAAAAATCTAATAACATGTACATAATTCAGAAAGTCGTCTACATTGGAATGTTACCCAAATGCAGACACGCCTACAGATGAAAATTTGTATGTAAGGTCATCGTACAAATTATGTGTACAACAATCCTGAAATCGCAGCTCGGATGGCTGAAACTAGATCCGGGGTCTTCTTATCTCATTCACTCGATCATTCGGGTACAAGTCTAGCCATGCGAATATATGATTTGACGTCGAACATGGAAAGACATCGTTTGATTACCAACCAATGATGTGAGAAGTTAACAAATGCGAGAGAACCACCATTAATGTCAATGGGCCTCAAGGTACTGCAGTAAATTTCGTAAGGCGTGAATAGATGATTTGATGTCGAACACCAAACAAAATATTTTGGTCAAAAGTTCAGAAGTGAGGATCTTGTCGATGTTATAACAAGCCTCATGGTACTGGAATCTGATGTTTCTAAGTGAACTTCCTGGATATTGATTTGTAGTCTACAGGAAGTCACCTTATTTCAAAACTAGAGTTACTGATTTCAGAGACAAGGGTATGACTTGATATAGTAATTTTCAGGGATGACGGTCATGAAAATGAAGGTTTATGAGTATTGCAGATGCATGAGTTCTTAATCACTGGATGACTTCTCTTGAACATATCGGCGACACTGTGATGAGTTGGCAGCATTGACCCAAAACTAAAGTGAAGGTATGATGAACCATAGGTGTGAATGAACCGTCAAGATGATTACCCAACCCAAACAGTCACGGACATGGAGTGAAAGAAGTGTCATGTTCAAGAGCGACTTGCTACCAAAAAGAAACTTTTCTTGCTTTTCCCAAATTTTCCCAGTCATTTTTCGACCAGTACCTCTTTATTTTTTAACAAGCTTGAGGAGGATAACATTTGCTTGATCTATAATTCAACCCTTCAGGCGAATAAAGTATCGCTATTTAATAATTTAATGATTCTAGCCATGAATGAAACTCGATTCTTGCCATGATTGACAAGCCCAACTATTTTATGTTTTAACGAGCTTAACGACAGTGATAGCCCGATTCTTTTTCATATTTAGAGAGTTTGAAAAAGAGGACGAAAGAGAACTCCAAAAATACTTTTTCGTAAATTTGTCACTCAGATCCGAAAAAGTGTAAAATGATATTTGAGAGAACCTCTTTGGTCATGTTTAACCAAGGTATTCCTTTCTCATAAATAATCTAGCTCAGTCCAGAAAAAGGTTAAACTTATACTGAGTAGATATCAATTCATTTACTTTAATGAGCTCGAAATGACAAGTGCTCGAAAATATCTTCACATTATCGGAGTCTGAAAAGAGCTAAAAGAAGACTCCAGGGGTTCCTTTTTCGCTGTTATAGAAGCTTGAAAAAGAGATAAAAGTGCACTTCAAATCCTTTTTTTTTTTTATCAAAGCTCGAAAAATAAGGAGAAAAGGTATGCTTTGTGGTCAAGCCATTCTTTGAATAAATCTGCATGACTAATCTGTTCATCAGTTGTATTTCCTATTCAGAACAACATCAAATGGATTAAAAATACCTGTTTCATAATAAAAAACATAATAAAACCATAGTCATAGCAATAAATTTAACTTGAAAATAATTAAATGACTATATAAATAAGTTTCACTACTCATTTTTACCATTCCATAGTTACCATTTGCATTTTGGAGCTCTGAACCTGTTTTTTCCCTCGAACTTCAGTCATTGATTGCGGTCGTTTCTATGGACGGATTTCGTCTCCGTTTGATCCAGGTTAGTGCCATGAACCTCCTCTTTCTTTCAGTATTCATTTCATTACCATTCCTTGCAATTTTTTAGGGTTTTTAGGCCCCTAGGGTAAATTTTTCCTAAATTGAGGGAAACGCATCCCTGAATGTCGAAACTGGCATGTGCAACGCACTGTCTTAGCCCAGGGAGTGCGTTGGGCGCAGTTGAAGTTTTTTGTTTACATGTTGTGTCCAAAATTTGCCTAGTTTTTTGCAATGAATGGTATCTAATGGATATTATGGTTGATTTTTAGGTTTCCATCATATTATAATGACGATTACATGGAGAGAAAGAGAACATGAAGAAAAATATATGATTGCCTTGAATGATCCAGGTACTGTAAGAGCCTTAAGAGATTGCGGGCTGCAAAATTACTTTAAATTGTAGGGAATGAGGTAACAGATAGAACTCTTGGAGTTCCTTGTTCGAGCATGGGATCCGACGATAGAGGCATTTCACATAAAAAATAAAGTGTTGTCCATAACAGTTGAGGATGTGTATTTTCTCACAGCTTTGTCGAGGAGAGGTTTGCCCATTTCACTCACAGGCTCCATCGTTGGAGGAGAGACAGTGAGGGATTATGTTATGCAGTATTGCTATCCAGGGTCAAAACCTAGCAAATATGGAAAAATAAACATCCGTGATGTCATGGATTTGCCTTTGAGAACCATCCTTTTCACGATCGCTAAAATAGCTGGCACCGTTACACTCCATGTAGCGAACAGATCATATGCAGTATGTGCTAGAGTGTTTAGAGCCAACAATATTCAACTGGTCTGAAGCTGTTCTATCTCAGATAAAGGAACAACTGAATAAAGAAAAGGGAGGAAGGAAGAAAAATTTATGTTATGGTTCCATCCTTATCTCTTTCGCTTTGGAACAGATTCCACTGATGCAACCACAACATGTAACATTAGATATATCTAGTCCTAGAGATCCTCGAATGCAGAGATGGGTAGAACTCATGGGTTGGCATTCAGGCCAATTGACCGTTGTGTTCTCGACTGCATTATTCACCTAGTTCCGGTGACAGATCGTTGCCATTGATGAGTATTCATATGCAGGCATCGACTTCCAAGGAGATCCAGATCTAGTTTTACCAGAAGGCGCTCAATGGGGTGCAATAGGTAAGAATGTTTTGACCATGTTTTTGATTTTTATAAGGTTTATAAAATTTTTTTTGTGTTTTTATTTCTTTCCAAGACTAAGCTAAATGTTTAATGTAATGCAGATATTGGTCGCGTTCAACCAGTAGAGGAACTAGAGTGCGAAGTGGATGTGCCAGCAGAGAGGGCTCTTGGGAGAGCAGTCCTTTAGGACCTTGATATGGCTGAGACTCTTGCTAAGCTCTAGCAACATATAGAGGGGTTGAACTTCTGGATTCCAGATTTCCAGATCGAAGAGCTTCCCATGCGACTGGAGTGACACACAATTGGGGTTCCTAACCGTTGGATGCGGTTGCTCCGTAGGATTGCTAGATCTATAGCGTGCTATCATGAGAACCTATAGTTTACTTGTGACTTTTTGCATACATTTTGAGGTCAGATGACCAACGTGTCTTGGGCACAAATTTTGTAAAAAACCTATAACTATCTATCTATATGTTTTCAGAGTTTTTCCTATGTTTAATGTGCAATTTAATTCAATGATGTGAATGTTTTCTTTATCTATGTCGCAAATTTCTGTCTAAAACTTGATTAGCTAATGAATCAGTTAAAGTGTTCATATTTCTGGAAATGTGTTGATATTGAATGAAATCAAAATGTCTCTCCAAAAGTTGAACTCTTAGGAACAATCTAAGAAGTGTCGGATTTCTAACAGAATAAATACTAGTAAGTTGTAGTACCACAAGTTGTGAGTCTAACCTTATGATTATGCAGTTAATACCAAATGAAATGGCATCACAGAGAAGTTCGATCAACACACTATATTCAGCAATATTATTCATCGATCTACTGATACAAATCCCTTGAAAACTCACTAACTCACCGTTCAGAGCAAAAATGGCCCACGCTGCAGAGGATAGATTCTTCGTACTACGACTAGCACCATCAGCATATCCAACAAATGGTTCCGAAGATTCAGACATCTGCCATAAAATGTAAAGAGGATTACTAACGTCAAGAAAAATCTAAAAAACAAATTAAGATAGTGAATGCAAATCAACAACATATAAACAATATAATACAAAAAATTACTACGCTCATGATTAAGCATAGTAACGTTTCAAATACAAACATTTCTAGGTTGTGCCAATGGAATTCCATCATAATCAACCAACTCATAGGCACCCTTAGCAAGAACTCTTTTAACAATATAGGGGCCATGCCATAATGGCTCGAATTTCCTTGTACCTATAACATCAGCTTCTTGATCATAAAGAAGGACCAAGTCGCCCTCTGAGTAGATGCGAGGCTGGAAATTTTTGTCGTATTGCGCCTTTATACGTCTCTTATGCGCTTCGTTGGCCAATTGGGCTTCATGACGCGTTTCATCTAGATGGATGAGGTTAAGGAGACACGCTTCTTCTTCCGAGGTGTCAGATAACAAGTATATCACAATTTTTAACGATGACATTTCACACTGGATTTATAAGATAGTCTCCAGACCATACACGAATTGAAAAGGAGTAAATATGGTCACGTTTCTCATTGAGGTTCAATACACCCACAAGGCAGAGTACAGGATCAAGTGCCAGTTCCTTTTACAGACTCCTATCATTCGTTGAAGCATTCGTTTAAGAATTTTATTAATAGCCTCAACTTGTCCATTTGATTGTGGATAGTAAGGAGTAGAATTATCATGCGAAAATCCTAACTTGGCTGTCAATTCAGACATCATATGGTTGCGAAAATGCTTCCCATGATCCGTAACTATAGCCTGTGGGACCCCAAACCGTGCAATGACGTGATTGAAGAAAAACAATGCAACTGTTTATTCTGTGTTGTTGAATGTAGGCATTGCTTCGGCCCATTTGGTAATATAGTTGACTGCGACAATAATATAACCATTTCCCCCAGATGAAATGGGGTTACAGGTCATGAAATCGATACCCCATTTCGTAAATGGTCCAGCAGAGACAACATGATACATTGGCACTCGCGGTTTGCAGATTTTACGGTCATAAATCTGGCATGCATGACAAATTCTGACTGCGAGGATACAATCTCAAAAAATAGTAGGCCAAAAGTAACCGGCGCGAAGTATCTTCTGCATGGTAGCATAACCAGATAAATGTCCACCACAAGCCCTAGCATGGAAATCATTTAACACTTTTTCGGCCTCCTCATGAGTGAGGCACCTACTTAAAATGGTATCAACACCATGACGATAAATTGTATCGCCGATGATCAGATAATATTTGGCTTGGTATCGAATACGTCGCTGATTAGAGTGAGAGGTATTAGGTCGAAAATTTTGGGTTTGGCGATAAATGATGAAATCTCCATACCAGAGATCAGATGATCCGATCAGAGACTCATCTGGAATAGATGGTTCCAATGTAGTTGCAATACTATCACAGAGAAGGTCATAGAGAAGCTCCACAAAAACTAAAGACTTCTTTGACTTGGATTTGATGAATTCCAAATAAAATTCCTGCAAAATGACAATCCATTTTGAATATTTTTCCCCCAGCAATTGACGTGATAAGATGTAAGTCATGGGGTTGCAATCTGAAACTATTTTTGTTTTTTGGAGCAAGATATAATGGCGAAATATTTGAACAGCTTGAACGACTGCCTAGGCAAGATTTTCCACGTACGAGTACTTATATTTTGTATCATTGAGATTACGACTCAAATAATAGATCAGATGTTCAATTCCATCTTCTACTTGGACCAAAACCATAGCGATGGTCGACTCAGCCGCGACGATATATAGGAAATAATAATTTTGATAATTAGGAGGATACATTAATGATGCTCGGACAAGATGGTACTTTACAGCATCAAAAGAAGCTTGCGCAACTTGGTCCCATTGGAAGGGAACTCCCTTTTTCAATAATTGAGTAAATCCTTTATCCATTTCGGCGTAGTTTGGAATGAACCGTCTCAGGAATTTAGCCTTTCCTTGAAGTTTCTGAATCTGAAGTAAGTTTGTTGGTGTAGGAAAATCAAGAATGGCCTATACCTTCAGTGGGTCTATTCGAATTCCTTCTTTTGAGACTACAAATCTAAGCAATCAACCAGAACCAACACAAAACACACATTTGTGCGGATTGAGGCATATCTTGTAGTGTCGGCATCGTAAGAAAATGGCTCTCAAATGTATCAAGTGATCAGTATGTTTTTGTGAATGCGCTGATAAATCATCTAGATATGGTTGAACAATGTGCTTGATTTCGTTGAAAGCATAATCCTTTGCTCTCTGAAAATTTTCCCCATCATTATTTAAACCAAATGGAAGTTTCCTATATGCAAATGTGCCCCAGGGATAGATGAATGCTGTCTTATGTTGGTCATCTGGGCAGATATTGATTTGATTGTAGCCATAAAATCCATCCATGAAAGAAAATATTTCACATCCAGCACAATCGTGATTAATCTGGTCGATAAAGGGAGAAGGATAGTTGTCTTTTGGACAAGCTTGATTAACATCCCAATAATCGACGCACACTCTAATGGTTCCTTGTTTTTTCATAACAGGAACGATATTGGAAACCCACTCAGTTAGCGGAATAGGGTAAATGAAACCAGCATGCAAAAATTTTTCAACTTCTGCTTTGATGGCAGTGACTTTCTTCGGATGAACAGGACGAAGTTGTTGATGCACAGGTTTGACATTAGGATACATATTAATAGTGTGTTCAACTATACTAGTATCTATGCCTAGCATTTCCTCATAAGACCAAGAAAATATGTCACGAAACTCATGAAAAAGAGAGCGATATAAATCAAGTTCTGATGGAGAACAAGATACACCGACATGAATATTTTCTACAATGCCAGGTTTAGTCGAAATATCGATAGAAATTGTTTCTTCAATATTTGATAAATTTCACTCAGATTCAATTGCATTAATTGGAAAAGAATTCAAAAAGAAATTTTGAATGGATGGGTGATATAGTTCACTAAGATTATCTTCTTCATAATCTGGAAGATGGGAATGATGATGATAATCTCCCCATGGTTCTCCTTCTACCATCATAGCTTCCAAAATATTTTCATCTGTCAAAAATTTTGAGGAAAATGGATCATATGGAGTACCAAAATCTAATGAATGATCAACCCAAACACTCGACGATGCTGATTTCGGATTTTCCGCCCAAGCCGAATAGATTGATTGCTATTGTAGCTCAATAGGGTTGAGCGGTAAAACATCATCCAACGTAGAAATATAAGAATCACCCGTACTCTTCCTTAAGCCAGATAGAGTGGAAGAGATCATGTAGCAGGTCTCTATGCTTGCAATTTCTACCGACGTCGCTGGCGGTGGTAATGCAAAGGTTCCCATAAGAGTGGAATCCTTTAAAAGTCCTACACCAATGTTCTGAATTTCTAGTTGGGGTAAGTGAATATACAGAATTCTTCCAGTTACCTATGAAGTGGAGGCAAAGAAAGATAATTGATTAATGACTATGATTGTACCTTTATGAGGAAAGGAAACCATTCTAAAATATGTAGAAACAATAGCAGTCATTGCATATACCCATGGTCTTCCAAGTAAAATATTATAGTCAAGGGGTTCGTCAACAACCTCAACATCAATACTTACTGTTTTTCCCCCTAATTCAACTTGAAGATTATTGATAATACCACAAGTTTTATATGTTATTCCATTAAAATCCTTCAACGTCGTAGATGATTGCGATAATCGTGGTGAGCCAAGTGACTTCCAACAGTTTAGAGACATAATGCACGTAGATGCTCCCTCATCAATAATAGTGCGATGAACAAGGTGATTGAGAACATTTACTTGGATGGAGAATTCCAATTCTGCTGGTAGTTGCGGCACATAGCCCGTATGATTAAATACGATAAGATTAGAATCAGTTGGATCAATTCCACCAATGGCCGACAATAAAGCCTGCTTTTGGAAGGGACAATTTTATAATACTTCAAGAGAAGACATAGCTGAAGGGGATTGAGCCAAATCTTCAACTATATTATAATTTTGTGCAACTCTTCCTCAAGGATTATATGTCTATTTATGAATTACTCCCTTCGGTGGCTTAATTTTCAATTCAGGAATAACAGGAGGTGGTATTGATTCATTAGATGGATTCATTGTCGAGGTAGTAGGTTGATCAGTAGCCAGACTACCATATTCTTTATTCTGCATCGACACCAAAATATCTTGTGAAGGTTTTTTAGTGGATAACATTAACACTTGGGAACTAGGAGCTGGATCCATAGCAACCAAATTTGTGTCTGGATTTGGAAATGGGTCTATCAACACAGCTGATGCATGAGAAGTCTTGATGACTTTTGAGACTTCAACATGGTGAGGACAATCCCTAACAAAGTGTTCCTCGTTACAGATTATGCATGGATAACGAGGTTTCCGTGGTCCTGACGGTTGATCAGATGATCGTTCCTACGGGTTAGAAGTTTTCTTTTTCTTTGATTTCCCCTTTTTCTTACTTCCTGGTTGCTTATCACTTTTTCATTTGTTAAATGAGACGACATTAATTTCGGAAGTAGGAGCAGGATCAGATGCAGTAGGGTGGTGTGTGTTTGTAGTGCCTATCAAGCCATCTCCGGCATGGGAGTCCTTTATTTGAGGAGGAACATTGAAATTAGATCGCGATGCATTTGGGATTTTCTCGTAGAGCGTGCCAAACTGAGTATAAATCAAGTCTAAATATTGGGCACGAGCGATAACTTGCTCTTCTGTGATGACGCTACCTTTAGCCACATCCTCTGTTATAGATGGTAACAGATATTTGCTGAACCATTCAGCAAGGAGCTGATCAGGAACAAATTTCTAACCATTCGTCGACGGCGACGCCACTCATGAATATGATTTGAAATGTGAGTAGCATTACTCTGTTTGAAGTTGGTCAAGAGTTCCGTTCCAGTTTCGTATCTGATCGATAACTGGAAATGGGTCAAAAATACAGTAGATAAGGCAGTGAAATTGTCGAAATAAGCTCTAGGTAATTCAATGTACCATTTAGTTGCCGGACCTGTGAGCATTCGCTGGAAAAGACATAATCGAACAGAATCATCATTTAGGGAATTTTATGAACACCATAAATGATAAGTCATAACATGAGTTGATGGATATTCTCCAGGGTTTCCATTGAATTTAGTAATGTCGGAGGGTAATTTATGAGGTATCACTGGCTACCAAGGAGCATAATTGATAGGATCATTGGTTAACCAGTTTAAATCTGGTAATTCCAAGGTTGCAACGAAAGGCAACTGTCTATTAAGGTCAGGTTGAGCATAGCCAGGATAAGATGGAATTGCTTGGGCAACAGGTCTTTGAGCACCGACATATGGAATTTTTTGTTGGTAACGCAAATAGGGGTTGTTTTGCATAGCAAATGCTTGAGAGTTCTGTTGACCAAAACCTGGATATGTTACTTGTTGAAATGAAGTTTGAGGGATTTGTGCCTGTGGCTGCCAAGGGGTTTGTCCACTAATTTTATAACCCAAATTAGTATAGGTTGGAATCATTTGATATGTATAACCAGGTTGCGTTTGTGACATCCCATAAAATGGTACACCAGCTTGTGAATAAATGATCCTTGATACAGGTTTTTGTAAATTAACCAAAGGAATTTGAGTGTGTTGACCCAACATTTGATGATATTGAGTCGAAGAAATTTCCTGATAAGGTTGATGTACAATATTTTGATTCTGTAACTGGGGTATAGATGTATTAACAAGTGGTATTGAAGTGGGTGTAACAGGTTGAACTGGTTGATACGAATGGACAACTGTTTGTGGTTGGAAAGGCAGAGTGGGCTGCCATTGACAAACATTCATGTCAACATTAGTTTGACCAAAATGTGACTAAGTACTGTCATATTGGGTGACCATAGGTTGCCCCCCAGCATAGGGAGGATAATAAGATGGAAAATATTGTTCTACAAATTCTGGGAGTCCAGTTGATATGGTAATTAAAGGAATTGACCCATAAGGACTGACTTAATATTGCCCTGATGATGGATGTAATGATTCAATTCATTCAATAATGACTATAGGACTACCAGTTAAAACACCAGATGATTACATTGGTAAAGACCATGGTCTTGAAGACTGACCAGAGAAAGTGCCAGACAATGATTTGTAGCCTGTTGGGACCGAAGGGTCACCGTGCAAATATGACTCTGATGAGGTCGTGAAAATCAACGAAGTAGCGAGGGTAGGAGCTGACGTAATTGGAACAACAGACCCAACCGAAGATGTTGGTTCAGGCATGGTTGTATGACCAAATGTATACTCTCCGAAATCAATAGGATATTGAATGGAAATGGGATCAACAAAAGTAGATGGAAACGATTGAGGAAAATACTGGTACAGGTAAAGGTCTCCCCCAAAGTGGGTTGGACTTAAAGGTGTATCGAGTTGTGGGATTTCTTCAATCGCGATTAAACCAGAAGGAAGAACTTCACCGTCAAGCCCAAAATATATTTCAGACAATTAACTGTGTGATATAGGAGTTTCAGTGGCTACAGATATTTGTGGAGTGACCAAGGTAGGAATAAATTCCGGTTGTTCAGGATTCAAATTTTCTGGTAAAGAAGTAACAGGATCTGGATCAATTTGTGATTGAATAACGTCGGGTCTAGGAGGTATGGTCTCAGTGATTGAATGTATCATGACCACGGGTAGCTATGAAGACTCCGTTTCGACAACAGTAAATGAACCGGGATGTATGGAAAAAATTTGAGCTAACTTTGGTTTAGATGAGGATGTTTCGCCAGAGGTATGAATTATACTTGATTCGACAAATCGTGATCACCTTCGCCCACCAGAAATAACTTCCGGTGGTAAAGGTGGTTTCAAAGCTAATCTACGCGAACGACGGGGGGTAGGATTGTGTTATTCCACGATTACTGATTTATTTTATCCAAAAACAAATAAAAAGAGAGAGGGTAATGCTAGGCAAAAGTGTTTACCAAGAAACTGTGAACTGCAGAATACCTCTTGGCGAACCAAGAAGTACAGGCAAGTAATCTCCCCGAATGTTGTGTTCGGTGTATCACAATTTCAGTGTGGCCGACTCAGTTCACTATGGATGGATAGCACCTAAAATTTGTCCTCCCAAATATACCCGAAGGTACGTGGAGGCCCAAGTCCATATTAGCGTTGTCTGATGCAAAACCGCACAATGAGAGCACCCCTTTATACTTATCGTATTGTAACACCGCCCGATATACCCGAAAGTATGTGGACGAGCTACGATATAATTACGTATGTGGAGTGAGGTATCACACTCGGAATGTATCATAGACAAGTTAATGACAACTGCTATGTTTTACGATGCCGGAAAACATCTCTAGCCTAGAACTTCTAAATGTTATCGTTAATGTTCCAATGCGTTGTTAAGTAAATTGAGATTTATTTTATGTTGATCTTGATTACCAATTTTCCTTTCAGGTTCACCACGATGATGTATATAAAGTTCCTAAAATGCAAGCTAAGAATGATAAACAAACTTTCACTTTCAGCTTTTTCAATGAAGAACCTAGCTACTAAGGTAAGAGAACGCTAGTTTGTTTGAAAAAGAGAAAATAATTTGTGAGCAAACAAATCAATGAACAAAAAAAAATCAATGAATCACAAACTAAATGTAGATTTCCTAATGTTCCTTTTGCAAAAAACACACAATCCTACATGCAAATGCAAGTTTTTATTTTCAGTTTCCTTATTGTTATTGTTGGAACACCTAATCCTACATGGGTAGGTGTGGAATGCGAAAAGTCACAATGGAGTCCAAGTGACCTTGGAATGTGAAACCAAGAGTCACACCATTGTACTATAAATGTACATCTTTGTATAATGGAAAATAAGAAAGCCTCACGCTTATCTTTCATTGTGTTCTCTCTTGTGTGTGTGTGCATTATTATTCCTCATACACCATGTGGGTGTTTTAACATGGTGTTTAACATGGTATCAGAGCGGGCGATCGCTGGCCCTGCTCCACTTTGAGTGAGCCATTTGTGTTTATGGCCTATGCATATCTGCAAAAATTGTTGGTTTTTGCAGCACTCAAGTGTTTGTAGCAGTGTTTTTGCCACATTCAGAAAGTGGTTTTGGAGAAGGAGCAGCATTCAGAAGAAAGAGCAGCACTCCGGCATTGGTTTTGAAGAAGGCAGCACTGCCCATCTGAAGGTTTTCATTTTAAATTTTCTCTGCAATTTCTGCTCATTAAAATCTGCATCATTTTGAAAGCGCTGCTGAAAAGTGTTTAATTTGAGTTTCTGAAGAAGAAGAAGTTTCTGGTTTTTATTGCAAAAGAAATCTGAGTTTTTCTGCTGGAACATTCTCTGTCTCTGCATTTTTGAGCTGCTGGAAATTTCTGAGATTTCTGAGTTCTCTAATTTCTGGGTTTTACTACTTAAATAATCTGGAAAATTCTGCAATTCTGGGTTTCTCTGTTGGATTTGTTCTGCTATACATTTGAAGAAAAAAATTCTGTTGTGTATTTGGAAGAAAAATCTCTGCTCCTGCTCTCTGCTTGTTTTTAAATTTAAAAAAAATTAAAAATTAAAAAAAAAAATTTAAAAAAAAAAAATTTCTGCAACAGTCGGCCCTATCTCCATCCTTCAACACTCTGCTCTACTCGCACTCTACTCCTACGCACTAATTCAACACAGCTACGCTAATCCCCACGCCCCCATCGACCTGCAACAACACTTGCTATACGCCCTCACTCTCAAACTAAAACTACGCACATCCCAACTCTGCCTACGGCTCTCCACTCCCCATACGCAGACCCTTCTCTATCACTCAACCTCACATACAATACTCACTGTGCGCATATCCATTCTCAAACTAACACACAGCCATACGCCCCCCTTTCAACAATACGCTCACCCTACTACCCAACCTAATCTACGCTTCCTCCCCATTTCTCACTGCACATACGCTCTCCCCTCTCTCAAACCTTTCGACTCCTCTCCTACGTGGCCATTAATAATAATCCCCCCCATTAATAAAACCCCTCCCCATTTTAAAATTCGATTCTTTAATATTTCCCCTTTATTTAATAAATTTTCCCATATAATAATCCCCCCCCATTAATAAAACCCCTCCCCATTTTAAAATTTGATTCTTTAATATTTCCCCTCCTTAATTTTTAATGGTCCCTAATTTTAAATTAATTTCCATATCTTATTAATTTTCCTTTTTAAATGTCCTTTCCCATTTTTTAATTAATTTCAAAAAAAAAAAAAAAATTCTCATAGTTTCATTCCCCTTTTTTTCCTATTTTAATATCTTCCTTTCCCATCTTTTTTAAAATTCCCCCTTTTTAATTATTCTCTTTTTTTTAATTAATTTTTAATTAAAAAAAAAAAAATTAAAAAAAAAACAGCAGAGAGAGAGGAAAAAGAGAAGACATGAACAACAGAGAAAAATAAGAGAAATGACATGTGAGCAGTTGGATTGAATACATTGCAGATTTACATTGTGATTTGTGGTATTGATTTGAAGGGTGTTTTTTTGAAGAATTTCACATTTGAAGACAAGTTTGCCATCATTTGAACAACTCCTTGAAGAAGAAAATTCAGCTGCCTTAAGTTGTTTTTGCTGCACATTCAAATATTTTGTAGAGATTTTGTATTGAACTCACATTGTGAGTGAATTTGCCTCTTCATTCATAGTTGGAATCAGTGAATTTGAGTTGTTGATGTAAGTCATTGTTGATTGCCCTCCATCATTTGAGGAGTACATTTTGTACTTTGAATCATTTGTATTTGTTGTTGAATCACATTGTAAACGGGTGTATTTTCGGTTGAAGCCGACACCCTTTCATTTATTTTGAGCCTAAGTTGTTGAAAATGGCTAAAATCAATGAGGCATTAATGTTGTTGAATGACCTCATTCATTCAAATGTTGATGACATGATAAAAATGAGCAAGGATGCTCTCTGTAAAATTCACAGTTGTTTACAAGATGCACATGAGAAGATTGAGTTTTTACAGTTGGAATCTCAGCTCCAACAAGACGAACTTCAGCAAAAGAGTCACCATTCTGAACCTGTTTCTGTTTAGAACATTGTGAAGGACTCTCATCAGAAGAAAGAAGACAAAGATGATTCACATTCAGCAGATGTACATGCAGATGCAGCAGTTCAACCTGCACTTCTCAAGCCCATCATCAAACCTTGGGAAGAGCTTGTCCACAACAAGCACATAACTGGTCTTGGATATGACAAGGATGTGTCCTTTCATATTCCAGACTACACCAAGCCCATCAAATTTCAGAGTGCCGGATTCATGTATGACAGTTCACCTGCAGCTGTTCCAGATCCTGTTCCACTTCCACAACAGATTGAGAAATGCCAACACTGTGATCGAGTTGGCCATATGAAAGATCACTGTTTTGATCTTCATCCATGCAAGCATTGTGGTCGGCACACTCATTCTTCAGACAGATGCTTCAGACACAAGCCTCCTGCAAGAACCAAGATTCATCTTGGATGGATCGCTTCTTGGCAATGGGCATCAGCAGCCAAGAATATGTTTAAGACACATGTCAGAACTTGTTCACAGATATTGAACAAACTTGTAGTTGAGTTTTCGCCATCATCTCACCTTGTCCCTGACAGGGGGGAAAATGGTGGTCATGTACAAACTTCGACGACAGATCAAGCGAGCCTGAGCCACAATCTCTCATTCCATGTTCAGAGTTGTAGCCAGCAGTTCAAGCGAGCCTGAGCCACAATTCGTCATTTCGGATTCAGAGATGTAGCCAGAGATACAGATGCCCATGAGCATACCTTCGGTTGGTGGACAACCTTAAACCATCATCTTTGGTTGGTGGATAACCTTAAACCACCACAGGTAGTAGACCTCCCTTCTTTTAGGTCGAAGGTCTCCCTTTCATATATGAGGAACACTTCTTCTGTAGGCTTCGCCTTAGTGCCTTCAAATTTTCGCCTTTGGTTGAAGTTCCTTCAGAAATACTAAAGCATTCTGCAGTTGTCGGTAATCCTAAACCACCGACAGAACCTCCCTTTTTAGGTCAAGGTCTCCCTTTATGAGGAACACCTTTCCCACAGGCTTTCACTTTCGCGCTGAAGAGTTCCGGAACCGCAAAGTTTTATGATCGTTGTCGTTATCATCCTAAAACCACCTCTTTTTTCCAACATTTCGGAGAGTTGATTCAGCCCAAGTGCTGCCATGTATACTTTGCAGATTTGTATTACAACTCTTTTCTTGGACTCACACATACCCCTTCGGATTAAGGGGGGATGTTGGAACACCTAATCCTACATGGGTAGGTGTGGAATGCGAAAAGTCACAATGGAGTCCAAGTGACTTTGGAATATGAAACCAAGAGTCACACCATTGTACTATAAATGTACATCTTTGTATAATGGAAAATAAGAAAGCCTCACGCTTATCTTTCATTGTGTTCTCTCTTGTGTGTGTGTGCATTATTATTCCTCATACACCATGTGGGTGTTTTAACATGGTGTTTAACAGTTATGAATGCAGAAAAGAAACTAGGTGCACTAGATCAATAATCAAAATGCTTTTTACTTTTGAGAAACGAAGAATACAAACAAAAATTTCTCTTTTGAAGGAAAAATGAGGATTTCAACAACAATTTCTCCTATCAAGGAAATGATATTTTACGACAATTTCCTATTTCAAAAGCAAACGATTCTTAATGCGACCATAAAAAGTACTTTGAAATCAACTTGTCAATGATAATGAATTTTTTTTTAAAACAACATTGAACAAATTTTCAGTCAAAGGAGAAGAAATATATAGAGTTACTGGTCAATTGAGCATCAAAATTTTCAGAACAAATCAGCAAACAGAACTGAAGCAAAGCACAAAGTCAGATTCAAGGTAATTTGGTCCCTTTTAGGAGCCAATGCAGTCTCCAAGGGGAGACAGTGCTCTGCAAAGCACTGTGTCCTGACTAAGGGTGCGTTGGGTGCATTAAACAAAGAAAAATCTATTGTTTGGCTCACTAACTTTGCAAATTAAGCTCTAAAAAAGTCTAATATTTATGTGAAACAACTATTGGGTAGATTTAGAAAGAAGATCAGAGACTAAAACACCTAGAAACAAGAGAAGTTCTCACCAACGGAGTCGCCAGTTTATTGGGCCAAAATTGTAATCTATGGATAAATTATGCTTCCCTAGGCAGGTGTTAGCCTAGAACAACAGGTGAAAGACTATAATACCATTTATCCTAACTCAGAACAGATACACAGTGAGGATTGCATGCTTACTTGTTTCAGTCGCTTCCAAATGGATCCTTTCTGTCGCTTATGCTACAACATCAAATTCAAGTGGTTTTGTTGGTTGAATGCTTCCTGCAAGAAAGAAAATTGAAACAACAGAAGATGCAATAATATATATATCTATTCAATCTAGTTAGCTAAATCAGTTAAGCATAAACTACATTCATCAACCAAGATCTTACAACATGGAAAATCAAAGTAAACATAGATGCATGTAGGGAAAAATAAGAAGTACTATTTATTGATGATAGAAGGAGAGGTTACAACCTAGTGACTGATTTGAAGTGACCTTCCAGCAAAGTTCCCTAGTCTCATCACAGCATAAATCTCTCTAGCAGCAGCTCCACAAATCAAACTCTCTATTGAAAATTCTCCAACATTTCTCTACTCAAATTCTTCCTCTTTGAACACTTAGATCTGTGTTCAATTTATAGATGAACTGTAGGTTTTTTTTTAATTAATAACATTCCAAAAATAGGCAAGACATGTTTCCATTCATGTAGATGTCAAATGGACACTTGGATCTGAAGCTTGACACATGTGAACCCTTCTAGAAAACACTGGCCAAGTGGAGATTCCAGAACAATGAGAATTTCGCTCCCAATGTGACCAACGCACCTTTGAATGTCAGGAAATGCTTTGCAAAGCAGCCTTGAATTGGGCTACCTACATATGAAATGCACTTAAGCCCCTTAGAGCCCGCGTTGGTGAGCTCTCACGTGTTAAATAATAAGATTCAAATCAGGGAAACCCTTGTTTGATGAAAGTCTTGTTTGATTTATGTTGTTTCCTGTCTTAGGGCATATAGAAACTGAGATTATAGGGAATGATAGACCCTTGATCATCGGTCCTGGAGATGATGCCCAGTTAACCAGGTCATTGGGAATGGTGCCCAAATTGACCTATAACAAAAATTTTAGAAATCAAGACATTTCAGGTGGATGGGATTTCTTCAACTATTTCACTTGGTTATAAGGTACAAAAAAGGTATATTCAATAAAGTTTTAGATATGCTTTCGAGACCAATCATTAGTACTTCTACTTTACTCAAAAATGATTATGTTGTACATGAGAGTTACATAGAACAATATGCACATGACATTGATTTCAAAGATGTGTATGCTAGTTTGAGTGAAGGGAATCAAGTTGAAGAAAAAGATTATCCCATGCATAACAATTTGTTGTTTCATTTGGGAAAGCTATGTATTCCACAAGGAGAGAGGCTAAGTTTCATGAGAGAATCTCATTCTTGTCTTATTTCTGGACACTTTGGGGTAAGCGAAATAATAACGCATCTACAGAGGTATTGTTATTGGCCTCGCATGATAGATAGTGTGTCACGTTTTATAAGAGGTTGTTCTATGTGTGCAACAAGTAAGCCTAGTAATAGGAAGCTTGGATTGTGCACGCCATTACTGGTACCATCAAGTCTATGGGAGAGTGTCTCCATGGAATTTGTTGGAGGTCTACCTATGTCAAGAAAGAAACATGATTATATTTTTGTAGTTGTGGATAGATTCAGTAAAATGTTTATACTTATGCCATGTAAGAAAACCATTACTGCTGAACAAACTACTGAACTTTATTTTCAAAATGTTTGGGTTCATTTTGGATTGCACACTTCTATTGTTAGTGACAGGGATTCCAGGTTCATTGGGAATTTTTGGTCAAATATATGGAGAATGATGGACATAAAGTTGAAAAAGAGTACCGCTTTTCATCCACAAATAGATGGACAAACCAAAGTGGTGAACAGAGCAATTGTGCATCTATTGAGAGGATATTGCAACAAACATCCTAATTTGTGGGATGATCAACTACATTACATTCAACACGCTTACAACCGGGCAAAGCACTCTTCAACACAAACCTCAACTTTTGAAGTATGCTTTGGGTATTTTCCAAAATCACCATTATAATTCATCTTTGGGAAGGATGTTGCAATTGATGGCCATAGTGACATTGATAAGGCTCGAAAGTTAATTGAGAAAATTCAGATTATACATCAACAAGTTCAAGAACAACTTGAAAAAAGTCAAAGAAAATACAAAGAGAGGCATGAAAAACACCAGGTTGATCACAAGTTTCAAGAGGGAGATGAGGTATGGTTGCACAATAGTAAAGAAAGGATGCAAGGGGAAGGTAAAAATATCAAACCCATTCACTATGGTCCTTTCAATATCATAAAGAAAGTTGGTAATAATGCATTCCAACTTGACTTGCCTTCTTACATGAAAATGTATTCAGTTGTTAATGTTGAAAACTTACGCTTGTATGAGCCACCTTTGATCGATGATCAAGGAAGTGATGTTCAACTACCTTCTATTGAATATTTCTTGCCAGAATTTCTGGATGATCTCAAAGAAGATACAATTCTTGACAGGAGGATAAGAGCATCAAAGAGGGAAAGTGTTGACTACCTTCTAATTGGGATCAAAGGCACTAAACCAAGCAAGGAAAAATGGATGGAGGTTGGAAAGGTGAGGGAGTTGTACCCTCATCTACTGAATAGGTAATCAAGTATTTTGGGGTCCAAAAGCTTTCCAATGGGGAGGAATGATCAGGAGTTCATAAATTTTGCTCAAAATTTAAAGTTACAGGATTGGGTTGAAACTAGGATGGATGCGTATATCTCGTCTTCTTCATTCCGACATCGTGAACAGTTCAAAAAACCGATGTCATATGAGGAAGATATCGCGTTCTGATTGAAATGCCAAACATGTAAATTTGCGACAGTTTGACCAGGTTTGATTGGGATGCACAGTCAGCAAGGTGGAATGTACAGTCAGCAAAAAAGGATATTCCTCGAAATATTCCTTTCCACCGGGGCAATCATGGTTTGACAAGTGTCACAATGTTATTTGGTATAGGGTTTGAAGATCCAATTATAGGGCACCATGTGGCTAGCCCTGAGGTTGCCATGTGTCCCTGAAATGGCATATTAATTTTTTTTTGGAGGCAGTAGCGCTCGCCCCCCTGACCTCTCGCAGGGCACGCATACACTCTACTGTCTGCGCTACGCATTTGTTTCTTAACCACTAAGGGCGCGAGTTTGTATTAACGTGTGTTGAAATGATTTTTAGGGGTTGGGAACCGCCGACCATCCCAACTCGCCAGCGGTTTCGCATTACAATTCACATGGCGATAACAGTTGCCAACATCTCCATAATGGTTAGCACCAACTAATGGACCATCCAACCACAGTTTTGAACGGGAGTTCCGCCTAACCGTCGGGGAATGTAACAGTTTGGGGGTGTGCATGTGGCCACCACCAAAATATAAAAAATTATTACACAGTTTAAACGATGGTAAGTTTAGGGGCATGCCTAAAATCCCAGGTATTCCATTTTTAACTCCAATTAAGTGGAGTTCTCCACTTTTAGTGGAGCTTTCCTAGGTGAAACTGGGCAAAAGTGTAAGAGGCCCAATTTTTGACCATTCTGAGTGAATGAAGAGTAATTTTTTACTAATTGGAGAATTATGGAGCCATTGGTGCAGACAAAACAACCATTAGAGCAATTTAACTACATGTAGTAGAAACATTTTGAGCATAATGAAGGATGGACAAGCCATTGGGAGGTGGAGCAGCAGATGTAGCCCAGGAGGGGTGAGTTGCTTCATCATGCCTGCTGTGTAAATTTCATGTGGTGACTTATTTCTATGTTTTACATTGCTGTTCAGTGTTATTTATGCTTTTTTTATGCTTCTAATTCACTAAAAATCATCTACAATTCATGGAAAAAAACCATAATCCTTATGCAAACTAAAGAGGCAATTATGCACATGTTTTTAAACTGTAAAGACACTTAGCACAGAAAAAATAATACAGTCATTTCAGATTAGTACTTCAAAACTCAGAATGATGAAAATGACACCCGTATCATATGCAAACCCTTAACTACTAATACAATTTCAATTACAAGACCAAAACAAGAGCCAAGAAAACCCCATACTTTCCAAGAATTTATAACATACGCGTGGTAAAGTTTACAAAAAAATTATAACATACACCATATCTTAGGCTATTAACTAAAAGGCCAAAATATCACCATGTTGCATTCATAAGCGATGGAAGACACTTCACGACTTTTAAAAACTTTTTCACAACATGTTATTTACAAATGTGGCCATGCTCAACTACTCAAAAATGTTTTTATGCCACCATCTCTCAAAAAAACAAGTTAATGGGTCTTCTTCCTATAGTTGATTCTATTGTTGAACAACTTCACCAACTGGTTCCTTCGCAGGTGCTTTCTGGTCTCTCTTGATACACAACTTTGGATGGAGCTCCAAACATGTGTCCCTCTGATGTCCACTCTTGTTGAAATGGCTACAATGGTTCTTCCTCCTCCAGAATTTCTTGACCTCCTTTAAACAGTTTTCTCTGGTGTGACTTTGATGAGGAGGGATTACCTTAGATCTTCTATTGGAATTCTCAATATCACTGGAATGTTTTGATGTTCTCTCAACATCCATTGTTGATCAGTCACTGGTTGTATTAGAACATTCTCTAACCACCTTTCTAACATAACCAAGTCTTACATAACAAGGTAATTCCTCCACTTTTATGGGATTCACAATGCTCTAGCCATTAATACTGAGGCCCTTTCCTTGATACCCCATTTTATTCATCAATTTTGAACTAATTCTTGTAGTGTTCTTCTCAAAAGCAATGAAGTCATCATCATAACATGAAATTGAAGAATCGATTTTTACCTATGGTGTCAAATCTAAAGTGGGTGATGATGGCTTTCCATGTCACCAACTTATCCAAGACCTATTCTGTGGCTTGTAGCTAATGCTGCAAACTTTGTTTCTCCTCTTCTTCTTCTTGCAAAAGTATCCTCATTTCAACATTCTCTTCTTGAATGCTTTGGTTGATCTCCTCAAGTTCTTGGAGCCATGCAATCTTTGATAGTATTCTTATCTTTGGCACAACATCTACTGCAATATTCGTCTCATCACTTGAACCAAAATCCAAGTCAATAGGCCCATCACCTATAATCCCAGGAGTTGGGATCTTCATCTCATCACTTGACTCAGAACCCACGACAATTGGCCCACGACCTGAAAATCCAAGCTACACCCTTTACCTCATCATCTGAATCATATTAATGGTCTTGTTACATAGTGGCTACTGTCTTCTACTTCCCTTTTCTGCTATCCCTCTTTGGCTTCAATTTTGGATGCAGTTCCCAACAATACTCCTCATCATATCCTTCTTTCTCACAATGATTGTAGGAGGGCTTTGATTCCTTTTTTATTTCTTTCGTTGTCTTCTTTGCACGATTGTCTTGTTCATACTTTCCCCTGATTTCAAGGTTAATTAATTTCACACTAACCAAATCAAGAGTAGTGGGTTCAAACAATAACAAAGAATGCCAAAGAAAATATTGTAAAGAACTAATATACATCATCAAAGTATCATGTGAATCTAAGGAACTCCCAATGTTAAATCTTGTTTTCTAAAATCTTATGTGAAGCTTTGAACATATTTAACTTTTCCTTGTTTCAAATGTTGCCACTCTAGCATGGCTTTCTACCGATATGATAATGGATAAAGTTGTCCTTTTAAATCAGAAACAAATTCAAACGAGGAAGAAATAATTTTACCCACATGCTTATTTCCCCTTCTGACGTTTTCTCTCCCACCATATGAGAGAGGTGTCTCCCAGTCAAAGACATGCTAACTGGATCTTAGCCTCATGTTCTTCAATTTTCTAAATCCAACGATACATTTCAATTTATTTGATCCAATTATTTAGCTTTTCTGTTAGACTCTTTGCTAGATAGAGGAAAATCAAATTTTACATCCAACTTAAAAAAAGGATTTTTAGAAGCATTTGTATGCTGCCTGTTAGAGTGATGAGAATGAGATGAAGAAGAAGAAGAGTTTTCACTATAAGAAGGAGATGTAGGTTCAAGAGGTTCTCCTCCATTTTCTTGGTTTACCGAAGCATGGTCCTTTGATTTCTCTTCCTTATTCTTTTCCTTCTTGATCAATTTACTCTCATAATCTACAAACAATTTGTCTACCTTATTCACCATGGTGTAAAAATATTTATGAAAAGCTTGCTCGTTCTCGCTATGAAAATCATCATAATCCATTTTCCTTCTTCGTGTTTAACACCCCACTTCTGGATCAAAGGAATTAAGTTTACCTTCTCCATGTTTGAGTTTATCCCTAGTTATCATACAAACTCGCAATTCACATCAGCAAGAAAACTGCTCTGATACCAAACTTGATCTGGGTTCTCTTAGTTACCGAAATCAACCAAGATCTTTTATTCGGTGATAAATTAAAAATCACACGTAAAAGAGCATGGAAACCACATATACATAAACTTAAATAAGAGAAAACATCACAACAACCATGAATATAAGGTACGTAAAGAGCTTGATAATAAATTTCGTCCAATGTGGACTATGTCTCTGGGCCCTGCTCAAAGTGGGGAGGCCTCTTCATTCATCTCAACAAAATTAAATGAATAGATGGAAAAAATACACCTTATACCTCCAAATCTTGGGATGGCCTGAAAATGGGATGCTCATCTGGAGAAACAGAATGCACCATCAGATTCATGGTGAAAAATCATGAAATTTGAGTATAAACACGACCCTTTTCTAACCTAGGCACTTTTGGACCGCAGGGAATCTTTCAAATTCATCTCAACATCAAAAGCATTCTCTGCATCGGGGTTCTAACACCTCGATTTCCACTTCTCCGAGTTCCACTGTTGGTTCCGCTCAATGCTATGTTCTGCTCTGCATGCCCTAATTTGGTTCCACCCCTTACTACAATTGAAATAAGGCTTAAATATAAAATCACTCCAGTGGAATTAACAAGAATGCCCACCTGGCATCCTGGATGGACGGCTAATGATATGTTTGAATTGAATGGGTTTAAGGTTCACACACCACGAACCCTTGTCATTTTGTGTAATATACTCTTCATTGTCGATGATTAAGTTAAACCATATGACATATATAACTTTTCGTTGTATGAGCCATGCCATTAGACCATAGGTTTAATATCCGTCCACCGTTACATTTCGATTGACTAGTTACAATATGGCATGTAATTTTTTTGTTAAACATGTTCATTGTTATGTTTGGTCCGCATGCCATTTTAATATGGCTTATAACCCATTTCTTCTAATAGTTATTTGACCACCAAAATAATATTTTGCAATAGCCGAAACTTTTGGTTATGGTTATGTTTATAACCTTATTTGATATAATAACCATTTTTTTTAATATTTATTATTATTATTATTATTATTTAATATTTTTGTTTGGTATTTTGTGCAGAGCTAGGAGACCAATACTATAGTGCCCCGTGTCATTGGCCAATTGGCCAATCAGTCGCCACATAAGCCTAGTGGGTTCCACTTTCTTGTGTAACTTGCGAACTTCTGATGGTAATAAGTTGGTCATACATACTCAAAGTGAGGTGACATTAGTTTCATTGGGTTCATAATGACAAACACTATAACCTGGTTTCATTATTACTGAGCTACATGGACTTAAAAAATTGAGCCTTTAGGGATCCTCCTGGATCATTCCTCCCTAGTGAGGAGATTTTGGTCTTACAAAATCATAAGCATGACTACAATCTCGATCTGCAAAATAGATTCCTATGACATACCACCTTCCCTTTCCTTATGTTGGGTTGTTTGGGCTTGACCCAGGTTTGATCTATACTGCCTACCAACAAAACCCTTGATCACTGGCCCTTTCGGCAACGACCTGCAAGCATATCGCAGTCTCACCCAAAGTGACTATGGGTGGTTGCAAAACCAGGTTTCTACAACCTTGAGGGACCGTGTGATGTGGTATTCTTATTTTTTCTACCTTACAACTTCATAAAGTACTTCACAACATTCACTTAATCACATAAACACATCATATAACATCACAAACCAATACCACATTTTCATAACATGCAACTACTTAAGAACAAAAAATATTAAGAAAATGTGTACAGAAAACACATAAGAACACATAATATTATTCGAAAACAAATTATTTATTATGATGGATCTTTGATTACAATCACTTTGAATGTTTGTCTCTAGTGCGACTCTGACGAGGAGAGTTTTCCTTAGCTCTTCTGTTGGGATTCTCAATATCATTGGAATGTTGTGATGTGCTCTCAACATCCATTGTTGATCGGTCATTGGTTGTATTGGAACATTCTCCAACCTCTTGTCTGACATAACCAAGTCCTACATAACAAGGTAATTCCTCCACTTTTATGGGATTGATAATGCTCTAGCCATTAATGCCAAGGCCCTTTCCTTCATACCCCATTTTCTTCATCAATTTTGAACCAATTCTTGTAGTGCGCTTCCCAAAAGTAGAAAAGTCATCATCATAGCATGGAATTGAAGAATCACTTTTTACATATGGTATCAAATCTAAAGTGGGTGATGATGGCTTGTCACGTTGCAACTTATCGAAGACCCCTTTCGTGGCTCGTAACTGATGTTGAAAAATTTGTTTCTCCTCTTATGCTTCTTGTAGAAGTATCATCATTTCAACATTCTCTGCTTGAATGCTTTGGTTTATCTCCTTAAGTTCTTAGAGCCATGCAGTCTGTTATCACTCCACCGGATCTCCGAAGGTTGAGAAGGAGACTAGCAAAGGTAACCACAGACCACTTTGACCTAGTAGCTAGCCCTACTAGGCTAAGAGGGCTCTCTCATTGATATCACAACCAAATTTACTGGATCAAGGATATTTTATGCTAGATATTATAGGCTCTAGGGATTTATTGATTTGAATTTTATGCTGGATGGTGAATTAGGTCTAGGAAAAACTAGGTCAGGGCTCTGAAAATCAGATTTGTAGAGATGTAATGGGGAAAGGTAGGCACACACTTTAGCACTTCAAAGATATCCTGATGAATATGGAATATTTATAGGGTTTAAAAATGATCATGAACATCATGAATTCTTTTATATCAGAAGAAAATGAACATAAATGTGAAAGCTTATCCAAAATAGAGCATTGAATCAATAAACTATGCTTATCAAACTTAGAAATCAATCACATAAGACATGGAAATGAAGATGGAAGGAAAAATCATTTCAACCATATGATAATAGAAGAATAAACACTGCTAAAAAACATACCACATGAATCCCACCACAATAGCTGCAAACTTTGTCTATTAGATCCTACCAAAAATCACAAAATACATTAGTGTTCTAAGCTCAATTGATCAACATCCAACCATTTAAACTGATTAAAATGGGCCTCATATCGGAAAATACATCATAGTACATCTCATCAGGTCGAAAATCCTATTCAAGGCTCATCATAAGTGCCTTTGATGAGTCCTCACCTAAAGATTAGGATAGTTGAAACACTTTCCAAGATTTTAGACAAAATTTAGGAGAGATTATCTCCTCATTAATTACAAATTTCCTCATAAAGTGAGGAAAAAATAAATAAAAATATTAAAATAAACTAAATTTATTACAAGACATCGAATTTGATATCATTCACTGCATGAAAATGTTTCTAGATCAAATGGGTCGCACCAGGAGAAAAAGGGTCACGCTAATTGAGAGTTGCTTTTGGTTGACTTTTAGGAGTCCAAATTTCATTCTGAAAGCTTGGTCAAATATCCACACGTGTATAATTTCCAATGAGCCATTAACATCCAAAATATTCTCATGGGAAGGCCTCCAAAACCTAAATTTTCCATCCTCACTTAGAAGCATCGCGCCAGTCTAGATTTAGTGGCAGAAGCATGAAAAAGGTGAGGTTTTCTGAGTCCTTTTTATCAAAATTAGAAGTTGTCATGGAAAAAAAATCATATTTAGCATGTACACATTATTACATATCTATACATGTAGATAAGAGCTCATTTGGATGCACATAGAAAAAGGGTCACAATTCAACGCGACCTTTCTGTGTGTGATTTTCTGCAAAATTTCAAAATTTCAAAATAAAAATTCTCCATATTTTTCAAAATTTGTTCCATGACTGCTATGGATGATAGGATAAACATCCAAGGATGTTTTAGCCACCAATTTCACTCTTTGACCTTTTTTTCTTGTCTCCCTTTGCTTGTCTTGGATCTCTTGCAATTTTCTTTTCAATTGCTCAATTTTTACTTGTGCAATCTGATTTCTGGTTTGATATTGGGAAACCATGCGTTTGTGAATCTTATTGTCTCTGTTTTCATTCTCCAACACATTTTCCAGGTGAATTTTTACCTCTTCAAGCCAAAATTCCTTGTCTTCATTGATTTCTTTAACCATCCTCTCCTCAAAAGTGAGATGCTCATTTGTAGTGTTTTGTTCTTTGTTTTTTTGTAGTGCCTTCTTGAGACCCATATTTCTTGGCCTCTTACTCTTCATTTGGTGTTCATGTTCATTAGGTTCAGCCACTATTTTTACCTTTTCATTTTTATTTGCCTCAAACAACCTCTTCTCCAAAATTAATTGATTTGTCTTCAGTTGAATGTTTTCCTGCTCAAGAAATGAGATGAAAAATTGAGCCCTTGCTAGGTTATCTTGGAGCTCTTTGATCCAATCCTCCTTGTCTTTGATTTTTCTCTACAATTTTTCATGGTCATCATGGTCCTCTAGTTCAAACAAATCAAAATAATTTTCCTCCTTATCATGCATGGATGTCTCATGCAATGTTGATGGTGATCATTGCAGTGGAATAGGCTTGGCCCCTTCCTCTTTCCAAGGAGAAAACACAATCCTCCTACCTCTCTTATAGGTGAGAGTATCCTCAGGCCTAGGCCTCTTTGAAATCCCAACCTGATTTCTTAATGAGCCAAGCTCCATTGGTTGTGTAGACATTTACCCTGATGGTGTTGTTTTGCTAGGAGAAACAATGGGACTAATACCAGAAGCAATGTTTAGTTTATCCATGAAGGTTTGCGAGGTGATTTGCTTGGCTAAAAATTGATGCATAACCAAAATATTTATTATTCTATGATGAAATATATTGGTGATATGAGGTTGTCCCCTGATCTTAACCTTTTCAATCATCTTCACCACACTTCTAAACGTAAATTTGGACAAATTAAGTGCCTTTGTAGAGGTGAAGTGCATAAGCAACCTAACATGATACCTGTATAATATGGAAAACCCCCCTTCACAATTAAAATATTTCATAATGATTTTCATCAAAGGGTAATACTTGTCACGAAGAAATATGAAAGGAAAAACATGCCCAGGAACATCTATGAGGTTAGGTTTTATGAACATTCTATAATCATCAAGCTATAATTCCATGCCCTTGAACCAGTTTTCACCTTGATTTGGAATACCTGTGGCTGAAGAAATGATGTATGTTGAAACATTGAACTCTACACCTATTATGACAAATTTTTTTATGTGAAAATTATGGGTAAAGAGGCTGGTCAAAGGAAAACGAGAGCCAACCTCTGTGATCATCTCACAAAAATTCATACAACCAACATTTACAATTTTTTTTTTAACAAATTGAGAAGCTTTGATTTCACTCAAATTGATTGGCTCAAATATTGAATGATTTCCTCCCTTTTTTACTTTATGTTTACTCTTTGTTTCACTCTCCATGAAGTATTTTTGAAGGATAGACTCTAGCCAAGTTTAGGGTTTGGATAATAGGTGACAATGTTTTGAATTCAGAGGAAAGGTAGCGATGATATGCAAGTTTCCTCAAAGTTTTTGAGGAGAAAAAGGGGATTATGATATGGAATGCTATGGTGAAATTTATTTCATGAGATGAAATGTGTGGTAAGGAGTTTGTGAGTTGTGTAGTGGAAACTTAGCAGAAGGCTAGGGTTTAATGAGATAAATGGTACATAGGTAGTGAGTGATATGAAGTGTGTAGGCTAGGGTTTTATGGAGGATAAGTGATAATGTAGGTGAGTAAAAGCTAGGATTTCCTTCACTAAAACAATGGAGAGTAAAAAATGCTGAAAAAATTTGCTGGATAAAACCCTGAAAAGAAAGCACTTTACCCTTGATGAAATTGCTTGAAAAGATGGTGTGGATGATCACTTACTGATTGTAGAAGCTTTATGTATCTTTGAACAATCTTTGGAAGCTAGAAAAACTTTGAATTTATCCCTGAAACCATGAAGAAACTTTGCATTTCAAAACCCTGGAAATTCTGCAAAAAGGTTGAGAAAGGGTCTCGAAACTATCGCATCCGGTTATAAAGGTCACAAAAAGGTCGCACCTGATAGATGGGTTGCAGAAGGGTCGCGCCTCTTTGAAACTGCAGAAAAAACCCTCCTTTTCTCACAAATTTCACCTTCTCTTGATTTGCACAGTGATGTCAAGGGGAACAAAATACATGTAGAGTAAAAATGAGTTTAATTGAGCTCCTCCATAGGCCTTTATAATTTTCTTTTGGTGTCTTAGTAATTAATGAGGTAGGATGGCCTACCTCAACATTTAAACTTTGCCTTTTGAAATTTAGGACCTTTTTGAAAATTTTGAACCTTAGAAACATTATTACATATAAAAACATAAATTACATTTGAAATCAAAATTTATTGAAGATAATTGCCTATTACCGTTCCTCAAATTGTTGGATTTTATGCATGAAATGGTAGTTTAGTGACCTTGAAACCCTAATGACCTAATGGAGACTCTTAACTGGATGGAATCATGATAGAAATGTCTGAAATGATGATGAAAACCTCTGAATGATGATACACTCAGCTTATTTGATGACATGAACCATTAATTTAAATTTTTTGAAAGAGTGGAAACAATCCTAGACCTAATACCTAGTGACCAAATTTTTTTCTTGAAGACTTAGTGAAATGACAAAAAATTGACTTAGGGACCCTATTTTAACAAGATAAGAGTCAATTTTATCACTGGTTACAGGATGCAAAAACTGACACTAACACCATCTTTGATGATGTTCTCATTTTTAACACAAAATCTACTTGAATATTCGTCTCATTGCTTGAACCAAAACCCAAGTCAATAGGTTCATCACCTGTAATCCTAGGAGTTGTGATCTTCATCTCATAGTTTTAATAAAAAACCACGTCAATTAGCCCAACAATTGCAAATCCAGGCTGCAAACTTTACCTCATCATCTGAATCGTATTCATGGTCTTATTGTATGGTGGCTATTGTCTTTTGTTTCCCTTTTCTACCATTCCTCTTTGGCTTCAATTTTGGATGCAGTTCCCAACAATGCTCCTCATCATGCCCTTCTTTCTCATAATGAGATTATGAGGGATTTTCTTCCTTTTTTCTTGTTGTCGTTGTATTCTTCGCATGACTATCTTGTTCATACTTTCCCCTGCTTTCAAGGTGAATTGATTTCACACTAGCTGAATCAAGAGTAGTGGGTTCAAACAAGTAAAAAAAATTCTAGAGATAATATTGTCAAGAACCAATATACTTCATCAAAGTATCATGTGAATCTAAAGGAATTCCCAATGTTAAAGCTTGTTTTCTAAATTCTTTAGTGAATCTTAGAACATATTTACCTTTTCCTTGTTTCAAATGTTACCACTCTACCATGGATTTATGCTGATATTCTAAGGGATAAAATTGTCCTTTTAAAGCAAAAACATATTCAAACTAGGAAGAAAGAAGTTTACCCACATTCTTATTTCCCTTTATGAAGTTTTCACTCCCACAATATGAGAGTGGTGCCTTGTTATAGGTCAATTTGGGCATCATCCCCCATGACCTGGTCAAACTGGACATCATCCCCAGGACCAATGAAATAGGGTCTATCATCCCCTTACATTTCAGTTTCTATATGCCCTAAGAGAAGAACAAATCATTCATGGCTTCTATTGTGATATTTCCAAGGCTTGAAATATATGTTATATCACTTATGAACTCGCCAACGCTGCCTCTAAAGGGACTAACTGCGTTGCATATGAAGCTTCCTCCATTCAAATTTTCACTGCAATGCACTTCCCAACATTCAAGAGTGCCTGGTCACCTAGGATCAGAATTCTCATTGTTATGAGAATATCCACATGGCCAGTGCCTTCTAAAAGAGTCCATATGTGTCATAATTCGAATCCAAGTGTCCATATAACACCTCTAAACTTGGGAACATATCTTGCCTATTATTAGAAAGTCATTCATTGAGAAACTACCATCAATTTCCCTATAAATTCAGTACAGATCCTAATGCTAGGGAAGGAAGAATTTTGGTAAAGAAATGTTGTTGGATTCTCATTTGAGAGAGTGAAAGTATTGATATGCTGCTGGTGTGATGTTGGATTTGATGAGGCTGGGATGAAGCTGGAGCTGGTGGCATCAAATTGATCATTGGTTGTAACCTCTCCCTTCTACTCTTTAATAAATATTCCTATTCATTTTCCCATATATGTATCTGTTTATGTTTCTATTTCTCATGCAATGGACTCTTGAATGATATGTATGTTTTACATCTATTCGATTTGATTGATTAAGATAAGTAGGCATATGTATATTGCAATATGTTTGTTGTTCTCTGTTTATGCTTGTAGGAAAAAATCTGGCGATCTCAGTTGGATTGAAGGAGAAAAAAAAGCAACAGAAGGAGAAGAAGCGCTTGGATCATAAGTAGGTTCTTCTATCATTCTGTGTGTCTATTTATGTTAGAGAAAGTGACAAAAAATTATTTCATCTGTTGGTCTAACTGCCTAGCACCACACTTAGGGAATTTGATTTATCTGTATATCATAATTCTGCATAAAAAATTGGCGACTCCATTGGGGATTTTCCTATCATTCCTGGTGTTTTTGCCTCTGTTAATCCTCATCAATAGCATCTACTTTCAGTTATTATAATTTTGGATGAAATAATTTCATTAGAAGTGTGTTCTGTAGCTTTCATTTTCAATCACTGCTGCACCCAATACACTGTTGGTCAAGACACAGTGCGCTGCAGTGCAATAGCTCCCACTCAGGAGTGAATTGTAACACACGGTCTCCCCTTAGAGACTGCGTTGCCCACTCAACCAACCAAATTCCATTCAATTTTTTCATTGCCATCATTCTCAACCATTTTTTTGCTGTGTTTTCAACTATCTGATACCTCTTAGAGACCAGTGAACTTACCTAATTCTTCCTACTTTGAAAAGTAAATTTGTTCAATGTCTCTTTAAGTGTTTTTCTTTATCATTGGAAAATTAAATTCAAAGTATTTGATTTATGCATTAGATCCATTTTTTTTTTGTAAATAAAATTGTTATTAAATTCTTCATTTCCTGTAGGAAATATTGTAGTTCCATTCTTCGTTTTTTCCTAAAAGAGAAATTGTTGTTAAATTAGTCGTTTCTCAATGAAGAAAACATTTTTTTTTTTGTTGATTTGATGCATATAGTTTCATTTTTTGCATTCACATTAAGGGAGCTAAAAATGCATGTGAATATAGTGAATTGTGTGTTTTGCATAGGAACAAGTTACGAAAGCTTCATTTTAGTTTGTGCTCTTTGTTGTTTGCTTTAAAACTGATTGTTCTTTCCCTTAGTAGCTCATATTTTCATTGAAAAGCTAAAATTGAAAATTTTTCTTATCATTTTAGTTTGCATTTTTAGGAATTTCCATCACATCACACGGTGAACCTCAAAAGACAAACTTTCTAAACAAGACCAACACAAAATTTACATCAATTTACCTAAAAAATAATTGGAACCATAACGATAACATTTAGAAGGTCTAAGCTAGAGATGTGTTCTGACGTCGTTAAACATAACAGCTATCATTAACTTGTCTGTGATACATTCCGAGTGTGATACCTCACTCCATGTATGTAAGCATATCAGAGCTCGTCCACGTACCTTCGGGTATATTTGGGAGGAAAATTTTAGGTTGCTATCCATCCATAGTGAATTGATTCAGCCACCTTGTAACTTTTGATACACCAAACACAAAATTCAGGGAGATTTCTTGCCCGTACTTCTTCGGTCGCCAGGAGGTATTCTGAAGTTCACAATTACTTGGTAAACCTTTTTCCTAGAATTACCCCTTTTATTTTGTTTATTTGTTTTTGGTCATAAAATAAATCAGTCATCGTGGAAGATTAACACCACGTTCCCTGACGTTTGCATAGAATAGCACTGGAACCACCGTTACCACCTAAAGCTACTTCTGGTCAGCAAAGACGACATCGCTCTACCGAAACTAGTACTATCAGTACCTCTGGTGCAACATCATCCTCACATATAACAGAGTTGACACAAGTTGTTTCTACAAATCCTGGTTCATCTACTATTATCGAGACGAAGTCCTCATAGCTACCCGTGGTTACGATCCATCCAATCAGTGAGACCATACCTCTCGAACCCGATGTTGTTCAAATGGAAGTTGACCCAGATCCTGTCACTTTTTTGCCAGAAAATATGAATCCTGAAGTCGAACAACCAGAAGTTGTTCCAGTATCGGTCACCCCACAATCTATTGTAGCCATTGAGACTCCCATATTGCGCAGTCAACATCATGAAATATACTTTGGTCCTAACGATGAAATCCTTCCACCTGATTTAATTTCGATTGAAGAAATACCACAAGACAAAATACCTTTAACTCTAACTCATTTTGGGGCGAAGCTTCACCTGTACGAGTCTTTTACTCAATCACATGCCTCTTCTTTTGTTGATACTGTGTCTATTAGAGTTCTTGTTGATCCAATAGGGTATACATTTGGTCGAATAACCATGTCTAAGCCAACATATTCACCTGGACCATCTATTCCATTTGAAACAACACCTGCTCTTGCTACCCTGTCAATGTTCACAACTTCACTAGAGTCACATTTATATGGTGTCCCTTTCGTTCCACCTGGTTACCAATATTTATCTGGAACCTTCTCTAGTGCATCCTCAAACCCATGGACTTCATCAATGTCATTGTCTGGTATTCTAACTGTAAATCTGTAGTGAGTAATGAACGACTTGATAATTTATACACATCATCATGGCAGTATCAAGCTGGTCCATCTGGGTATATTCCATCCAGTACAATTTCAACTGGACTCCCTGCATTTGGAGAGCAATATTTTCCATCTTATTATACTCCTCATGCTAGGGGGAAACATATGTTCACACATATTGATATTTCTTTGTCGATATTTGGTCATCCTAATGTCAGAATGAATGTTTTTTAGTGGTAGCCCACTCTACTCATTCAACTAGAAATATTTGTACAATCGTATCATCCGGTTCAACCTGTTGCACCCTCATCAACTCCACTTGTTAATACATCTTTACCCCTGTTACAAATTCAAACTATTGTACATCAATTGTCTCAGGCGGGTCCTTCAACCCTATACCCTCAAGTATTTGGCCCTCAGACTCCAACTCCTTCGGCTGGTTTACAACAACCACCCGTATCCAGAATAATTTATTCACAAGATGGATTACCATATTATGGGATGTCACAACCGCAACCAGGTTATACCTATCCGCAACCAAATCAAAGATATCCTAGTTTGGGTTATAATGTTGGTCGACATACCCCTTGGATCCCACAAGCTCAAATGCCACAACCTTCATTTCAGCAAGTAGCGTACCTAGGTTTTGGTCAACAGAATCCTCAAGCGTTTTCTTATCAAAACAACCCCTATCTGTGTTACCAACAAAAAATTACTTATGCTGGTGCTCAAAGGCCTATTGCCCAAGAAATTCCATCATACCCTAGCTATGCTCAACCCGAACTTAATCAACAGTTTCCCTTTGTTACAACTTTAGAATTACCAGATTTAAATCAGCTAACTAATGATCCAATCAATTATGCTCCTTGGTGGCCCGTGATACCTCATAAATTACCCTCATATATTCCTAAGTTCAATGGAAACCCCGGGGAAGACCCGACGATGCATGTTATGACTTATCATTTGTGGTGTTCATCTAACTCCCTAAATTATGACTCCGTTCGACTACGTATTTTCCAGTGCACGCTCGCTGGTCCGGGTGAAAAATGGTACATTGAGTTACCAAGAGCTTATTTTGATAATTTCACTGCCCTAGCTACTGTCTTTTTGACCAAATTCTAGTTACCCATACGATATGAAACTGGAACGGAACTCTTGACTAATTTTAAATAGACTAATGCTACTCACATTGCTGATCATATTCATGAGTGGCGTTGTCGTTATAGAATGGTTAAGACATTTGTCCCTAATCATCTCCTTGCTGATTCGTTCATTAAGTCCATGTTACCATCTATAACTTAGGATGTGGCTAAGGGTGGCGTCGTCACTAAAGAGCAGGTCATTGCTCGTGCCCAGTATTTAGACTTGATTTACACTAAGTATAGTATGCTCTACAAGAAAATTCCCAACACGTTGTGATCTAATTTTACTGTTCCTCTTCCATCAAAGGACTCTCATGTCAGATACGGTATGATCAGTACTGCAAGAGCACATCACTCTACTGAATCTGATCCTGCGCCTTCTTCCAAAATCCATGCTGTGTCATCTGACAAAGGAAAAAGTGACAAGAAACCCGGAAGTGAGAAAAAGGGGAAATCAAAGAAAAAGAAAACTTTTATCCCACAGGAAATTTCATCTGATCAATTGACTGGAAATCGGAAACCTCGTTACCCTTGCATAATCTATAATGAGGAAATTTTTTTTTGAGATTTTCCTCACTGTGCCGAAGTCTCAAAATTGGTTAAGACCTCGCATGCATCTGCAGTGTTGATAGATCCATTTCTGGATCCGGACACAAATTTGGTTGCTATGGATCCAACTTCTAGTTCCCAAGTGCTTATGATGTCTTTCATGAAGCCATCGAATGATGTTTTGGTGTCAACGCATAATAAATATTACAATATTCAGGCTACTGGTCAACCTAATACCTCAACCATGAATCCGTCTACGGAATCGATACCACCAATTGTTATTCCTGAATTGACAATCAAGCCACCGAAGAAAGTTGTTCATAAATTGACATTTAATCCTCGAGCTCGAGCTGCTCAAAATTATAATATAGTTGAAGATTTGGCTCAATCCCCTTCAGCTATGTCAGCACTAGAGGTTCTTCATAAATTTCCCTCCCAGAAGCAGGCTTTGTTGTCGACGATTGGTGGAATTGATCCAAAAAATTCCAATCTCGTAGTCTTTAATCATATGGGATATGTGCCGCAATTACCAGCAGAATTTGCATTCTCCATCCAAGTAAATTTTCTCAATCACCTTGTTCATCATAAAATTATTGATGAGGGAGAATCTATGTGCATTATGTCTCTAAACTGCTGGAATTCACTTGGCTCGCCACGCCTATCTCAATCGCCTACAACGTTGAAAGCTTTTGACAAACGTACATATAAGCCTTGTGGTATTATCAATAACCTGCATGTTTAAATAGGGGGAAAACAGTTAATGTTGAAGTTGAGGTCATTGACGAACCCCTTGATCACAACATTTTACTTGGCATACCATGCGTATATGTTATGACTGCGATCATTTCTACATATTTTATAATGATCGCTTTTCCACATAAAGGTGTCATCACAATCATCAATCAACTATCCTTCTTTGCCTCCAGTTCCTAGGTAACTAGAAATGTTCTTTTAGTTCACGCACTCCAACTCACACTTCAAAACATTGGTGTAGGACTCTTAAAGGATTCCACTCTCATGGGAACCTTTACATTACTGCTGCCTACGACATTGGAAAAAATTGCAAGCATAGAGACCTGCTACATGATATATTCCACTCCATCTGGATTAAGGAAAATTACGGGTGATTTTGAAGTCGTTACGTTGGATGAGTTTCTGCCACCCAACCCAATTGAGCTGGCATAGCAATTAATCTACATTGCTTGGGCAGCGAATCTGAAATCATTGTCGACGGTTGTTTGGGTTGATCGTTCATTAGATTTTGGTACTCCATATGATCATTTTTCCTTGGCTTTCTTAATAGATGAGAATATTGTGGAATCCATGACAGCAAAAGGAGAACCATGGGAAGATCATCATCATTGATCCTGTCTTTAGGATTATGAAGAAGATAATCTTAGGGAACTATATCACCCATCGATCAAAACATTCTTTTCGAATTATTTTCCTATTAATGCAATCGATTCTGAGTGAAATTTGTCAAATATTGAAGAAACCATTTCTATCAATATTTTGACCAAACTCAGCATTGTAGAAAACATTCATGTCGGCGTGTCTTATTCTCCATTAGAACTCAAAACATATCGTTCTCTCTTTTGTGAATTTCGTGATGTATGTTCTTGGCATTACAAAGAAATTCTAGGCATAGATACTAGTATCATTGAACACACTATTAATATGTACCCTGATGTCAAGCCAGTACGTCAACGCCTTCGTCCTGTTCATCCGAAGAAGGCCACTGCCATTAAAGCAGAAGTTAAAAAACTTTTGTGTGCTAGTTTCATTTACCCTATTCCGCTAACTGAGTGGGTTTCCAACATTGTTCCTTTTATGAAAAAATAAGGAACCATCAGAGTGTGTGTCGATTATCATAATGTCAATCTTTCTTGTCCAAAAGACAGTTGTCCTACTCCCTTTATCGACCAGATTATTGACGATTATGCTGGATGCAAGATCCTTTCGTTCATGGATGGATTTTCTGGCTACAATCAAATCAATATCCGCCTAGAGGACCAATATAAGACAACATTCATCTATCCCTGGGGCACATTTTCTTATCAGAAACTCCCGTTTGGTTTAAAGAACGATGGGGAACCTTTTTAGAGAGTTATGGATTATGCTTTCAATGACATCAAACACATTTTTAAACCCTATCTAGATGATTTACCTGCGCATTCACGAAACCAGACTGATCACCCGATGCACTTGAGAGATATCTTTCTACGCTGCCGACAATAAAAAATATGCCTCAATCCACATAAATGTGTGTTTTGTGTTGGTTCTAGTCGTTTTCTAGGATTCGTCATCTCAAAACAAGGAATTTGAATAGACCCACTGAAAGTCCAGGCCATTCTTAATTTACCCGCGCCATCAAATTTTCTTCAGTTACAGAAACTTCAGGGAAAGGATAACTTCCTAAGGAGGTTCATACCCAACTACGCTGAAATGGCTAAAGGATTGACTCAGTTCTTGAAAAAGGGGATTCCCTTCCATTGGGATAAGGTTGCGCAAGCTTCTTTTGATGCTGTCAAGGATACTCTTGTCCGGTTGTCATTAATGTATCCCCCCAATTATCAAAGTTATTATTTATTATATATCGCCATGGCTCATACGACCATTTCTATGGTATTGGTCCAAGTAGAAAATGGGATAGAACATTTGATCTGTTATTTGAGTCATAATCTCAATGATATGGAGTTGAAGTATTCATACATAGAAAATCTTGCCTTGGAAGCTGTTCAAGATGTCCAAATATTTTGCCACTATATCCTATTCCAGAAGACTATTGTCATTTCGGATTGAAACCCCATGAATTATATCTTATCACGTCAATTGATGGGGGGAAAGTATTCAAAATGGATTGTCATTTTGGAGGAATTTGATTTGGAATTCGTCAAATAAAAGTCAAAGAAGTATTTAGTTTTCGCTGAGCTTCTCTGTGACATTCCCTCTAATATTACTGCTACTACATTGGAACCATCTATTCTAGATGAGTCTCTGTTTCTGATCGGATCATCTGATCCTTGGTATGGGGATTTTATCATTTATCTCCAGACCCAGAGTTTTCGGGCTGTTACCTCTCGCTCTAACTAGCGACGTATTTGATACCAAGCCAAATATTATCTGATCGTCGGTGATACACTTTATCGTCGTGGTGTCGATAAAATTTTAAGAAGGTGCCTCACACATGAGGAGGCTGAAAAGGTTTTAATGATTGTCATGTTGGGGCTTGTAATGGACACTTGTCTAGATACACTACCGCGTAGAACATACTTCGCGCCAGTTACTTTGGTCCTACCATATTTTGTGACTGCATCCTCAAGGTCAGAATTTTTCATGCGTGCCAAATATTTGATCCTAAAATCCGCAAACTGCCAGCACCAATGCATCCTGTTGTCTATGTGGGACCATTTTAGAAATGTGGCATTGAATTCATGACCTGTAACCCTCGTTCGTTTGGGAGGTATGTTTATATTATTGTCGCAGTAGATTACTTTACCAAGTGGGCCGAAACGATGCCTACATTCAACAACATAGGAAAAACAACTGCATTGTTTTTCTTTAATCATGTCATTTCACGGTTTGGGGTCCCACAAGTGTTGGGCAGTGAAAGAGGTATGAAATTATTGTACATTTTCTCATTCTTTACCATAAATATACTCATGTTTTCCCTTTGAAAGGTAATTCATCATAGGAATTACAATAGAATTGGAAAGGTTTACGTTTAATACAAAAAGGTGACTAAAAGCTATTTTTGATTGACAAACAGGAATTCGGAGAGGTGAACAGCTGTACCAAAGGCGTGGCTGAGAACAATCTAACTGCTGCTCCATCAACATCGAATCATATCCAGCCAAAGGCAAGGAGATCTGAACGAATAGCCTAGAAAAGGCAGGAAGCAGCTTGGCCACAATCAGCATAAACAGAATGATGACTAAAACACAGAGGAACGAATCCCTCAGGATCTTTCGATCCCGAGGGATCGTTGTTTAAACTTATCTTATTTCTTGATTTGTCTGTCGAAGGATTGATATATAGAACCACGTCCTTTAGTGACAAGAGGACGGATCGTTGTTGTTATTGGGAATCATTCGAAAGAATTTACATTTTCTCTGTTATATTAACTCTCTATTTGAGAGAAAACCTTTCTATAAGACTCTATGTTGGTTTAATACAAAGCACGCGTCTCATTTACTTTCCGTAATTCTGAATTAGCCCAGCGGTATTTCACTGGTGCTAAGGGCCCAGCTCTAGTGGAATTACTTTGATCTTTGTATTATATTCTTTATTTACTATTGTGTGGAGTGCGTTTCATGTTTGAATTGATTTATTGTTGATTGGATTAAATACAAAGTCACCGTTGTTCTGTTTATTTACATAAGCATAATTCGCTATTCTATTATTTCGCTGCACTGACTTGTATCTAATTCGAACTGTTGTTCCTTTAGTTTGTAATCAGTTGTAATCATGGTTGTGTGGTGAGAAGTTGTCGACAGAATTGAAGCATGGGAATTTAGTGCTTTGAGTGTGTTAGAATTGTAATTGCTGTTCAATTTCCATTGCTGTTCCATTTCTGTTTGTTATAATTATACGCTGATGTTCCTTTTTAAATTGCGTTTTGTTTAAGTTGCTTTCATTGAATTTGGTTTCAGTTTGATGGTTATAAGATCTCCAACTGTAGAGGATAGAGGCTCTAGCTTCCAAATTCCCAGAGTGGTCATCTTGCATCGATTTCTAAGGGAAAGAGTTACTGCTACTGCATCCCTGATCGATGTTCTGCAAAGATTAAAGTAGTTTTATCTTTCCATTCATGTCACTGTAATTAGGTTTCTTTTCAAGCATTGGTTTTGTTATTTTATACTACATCTTCATAGCATTGCTCTTAGACAATTGCAAGCCTCAGACAGAGTACACTCTTGGAATAAAAAGACACTCCCAGATTGATAATTAATGTGAGATAATTAGGTGTTCAAAAGATACCTTTTTATGCCTCGACATTTTGGCGCCGTTGCCGGGGAGAGTGTATGCCATTTTAAAGGAGTAATGCACAGCTGATTTTCTTCTGCTTGCAAGGAATTGGGTATTAAAGATGGAAGGTAAGAACCTGCACACTGGGCAAGAAACACACTTGCTCGCAGCCTGCTTTACATCAGAAGTAAGTAATATTCTTTCTTTAGGTAGGAATGAAGGTTTTTTTTCTTTGAATGAATAAATCAACTAAGCGAAACAAAATTCCTCCTAAAACTGAAAAACCTAAGGGACCGGTGACCCTTGGGCGCACGACCTTTATTGACGAAATCCTTAAAATAACTGAATCTTAGTCATCAGTAGGATTTAAAATAACTGCTTCTAGACAGCCTACTAGTTCCCTTCAGGCTACAGAATCACCATCTGAAGCCTTCACTGAGATACACAGTCAAACAGAGGGAATTGAGCAAGATTCCCAAGAAATTGAGAATCCTTGCATAAGTTTCCTTCAAGAAGGGAACTCCAGCAATCTCCGAGAAGGAGAAGGGGAAACGAGAGAAATCGCAGACTTGAAATCTCCTATTGAAATTGCCCAGAAAATCAGCAGCCCAGATAAGGGAAGTGCTGTTCAACTTATTCAGAACCAAGGTCCTGAATCACCTCAAACAGTAGGCTGACAGGAAAAACTTATTATCCCAGATAAAGGGAGTGTTGTCAAAACTATTCCTGCCCCTACTCGTCAACCTAGAAATTCCCTGGAAATCCCAGAGGGATATTGGCATATCTTCGATCAAATGGCCCAGAACCAAAACCAGAACCAGCAGAAGACCTCTACACTGCAATATCCCATAGTAGATACTACAGTTAATGCACCCATGAAAGCTATTCCTCTTCAACATATTCCTACATTTCACAGCTTAACATCAGAGGACCCAGATGCGTTTTTATTTGAGTTTGATGTGCTGTGTAGAGGCTACGATTATACCATTGATGCCCAAAAACTAAAACTATTCCCTTCTACATTAAAAGGGGCAGCCCTACGATGGTTTATGGGATTAGGTGGAGGTTTCATAACCGATTGGGATCATATGAAAGCTGCATTTTTAAAGAAATATCAAGATTATTGCAGGTCTCGGGAATTAAAAGATGAAATATTTCAAATGATAGTAAAACCAAGTGAGACCTTCGAAGAGTATGTGGAACGATTCCAATACAATCTTTAGAGATCCCCTTATGCATCCGCACCCTTACTTGACAATGTTTTGAAAACTACATTAATTAGGGGAATGAAAGATCAGTGGGTTGAAACATTGAACCTTATGGGAAAAGGTGATATATACCAGGAAAGTTATCCTAACATTGTTGATTTGTGTATCAGGTGTTCGAGGGGCAATACAAGGTTGAAATAAGCAGACCATGATACAATTACAAGAGAAAATAAAACTTCTAATGAAGGTGTGACTCGTGCAGAGATTGTAAATCTGCTAGAAGAATTTAAGACAAACATACTTGGGACTCTAACAACACAGTTCGATATTATGCAAGCCAAACAGAAACAGGCAGAAGTAGAGAAGAACTTGGAAATATTCTGTCCCAGATGTAGAAAAAAGCACAGCCACAAAGAATGCCCATTGGATGTGATTAAAGTCTGTGCCATTTGCACAAAAGATCACCCTACAGAAGGATGTCCTTCGCTCCCTGGTATAAAAGCAGTTTATAAGGAGGCAGAAGAAGAATCAGAAGTGGTATGTCTACTTAACTAGCGTCGACAATGGAAGCCACGACCATCAGGTACACAAAATGATCCATTTTCTTTTCAACCTCCTCAATATAATGCCCAACAATACAGTGGGATGTGGCAGAATCAACCATCTTTCCCTAATTGGTCACAATAGCCATTTCCCCCCACATCTTGGCCCAATCAAACAAATCAAAATAACTGGCCTAATTTTCCTTTTTATCCACCATTCTGGCCTACACAATGGCCCCCTTCTACTTCTCAGCCCTGGCAGTCAAACTGGCAAAAACCTCCGAATCAGCCAGCCGGATCAATTCCTCTCTCTCAACCTACACTGCCAGCTCCTTACCCAAACCCCTAGACCAATTTAAGACCACAAATCCCAGCCCAGCCCAACCCAAACCCAAACAATAGGCCAGTTCAGTCTGTTCAAATCATGGAACCCCCAGAAGTAGAAACTGAACTGAGGGAGTGTAATGATCTTCAATTAAGGTCTGGGCGTATAATCGAAATAGAGAGAAACAATGATGATCATATTGAAGATCCGCTACCTGTAGAACAAACAGAACAAAATGAGAAGGAAGTGCAACAACAAAAACAACAAAATCAACAACAACAAGTAACAACTTCCTCTCCACCATTCCTAGAACGATTAATTATACCTAGAACGTTAGAACAACCAAATTTTGATCTTCTGGGAGAATTAAAAAAATTATGTATAAAAATCCCTCTCCTCCAAGCTATTCAAGATATTCCTATATATGCAAAAACCATTAAGGAATTATGCATAAAGAAGCCCAAGAGGAGAACAACAACAAATCCTACTGTCCACATAGTCGGTACTTTATTTGATCTATTATCAGGAATGGAAACACCCATCAAATATGAAGACCCAGGGAATCCTATAGTGACAGTACAGATAAATGATCAATCATTTCCAAATGCCTTAGTTTATTTGGGGGCAGCAATCAACATTTTAACCACCACCACCTGTCAAAAACTTGGCATTACATCATTGGAACCAACAACAACCTTGTTGGAATTGGCTGACCGATCGGTAGTCAAACCAGAAGGTATACTACAAGATGTAATGGTATCTGTAGATTCCTGGGAATACCCTGCTGACTTCCTGGTTATCAATCCAAAGAATCGATTAGATGGACATCCGCTAATTCTAGGTAGACCTTGGTTGGAAACTGCTGATGCCTATATTGGATGCCGACAAGGCAACATGACAATTACAAGGGGAAATTATGTTAAGAATTTAGTCCTATATCCCCCAGCCCAACCAAGTCTATCAATAATCACAACAAGAAAACCACCTGCATCATACCTTATGGAAAATATGAGATCACCTCTAACCATAGAAAATGCTCTTGATTTTAAATATCAAATAGAGGATGATATCATTAATAATTTTATTAATAAGTCCCAAACCAGATCTCATTCGCAATGTCACATGATCAAAGCAGCATTCGATAATAAAGAAGGAGAAGATCCTTTCAAAGACATTCCTGATCAAACAATACCTGCTACTTCCATGAGTAATAGCAAGGTTGTAGAAATCGAACCGGGAAAAACTCTAAATATTAATAAGAATCTCACTGCTGAACAAGAACAGAAATTGGTCCAACTATTACGAAAATACAAAGCAGCCTTTCCATGGGATTACCCCGACATGAAAGGAATTGATCCTCAATTTTGTACTCACCACATTTACATTGAAAAAGATGCAAGACCCATTCGCCAACCTCAAAGGAGACTAAATCCTCACCTTAAAGACATTGTCAAAGATGAATAACAAAAACTATTGGATGTTAATTTCATCTACCCAATATCTGATAGCAAGTGGGTCTCTCCATTAGTGGTAGTACCCAAAAAGAATGGGAAGTGGAGGATATGTGTAGATTACCGTGAACTTAATAAAGCAACACAGAAAGACCACTTTCCCCTTCCTTTCATCGACCAGGTATTAGACACATTGGCAGGAAAGAAATTATTTTCTTTCCTTGATGGCTTTAGTGGGTACAATCAAATCTAGATTGCCCCTGAAGATCAGGACAAAACTACTTTTACCTGTCCATGGGGGACATTTGCCTACCGAGTCCTACCTTTTGGCCTATGCAATGCCCCTGCTACATTCCAAAGGGAAATTCTCAGCATTTTTGCAGACCTAATAAATTAAGGCCTCGAAGTATATATGGATGATTTCACACCCTATGGGGATGACTTTGAGCCTGCATTGGAAAAACTAGAAAAAGTACTGCAAAGATGTATTGACACTAGGCTCTGTTTAAGCAACGAAAAATGTCTTATGATGATGACCTAAGGAGTTATCTTAGGGCATTATATTTCAGCAGCTGGAATTCAAGTAGACCTGGCTAAAATTCAAATACTCTTGTTAATTCCTACGCCTACTACACAAACAGAGGTACATAGCTTTCTTGGATTTTCTGGTTATTATAGAAGATTTATAGAACATTATTCTCAAATAGCTGCACGTTTATATGCGCTGACTGGAAATGTTGATTTCACTTGGACAGATAAATGTGACAATGCCTTTAATGATTTGAAGAAGCTCGTTTCAACAACCCCGGTGCTGAGGGGCCCAAATTGGAATTTTCTATTTCAAATCTCATATGATGCCTCAGACACAGAAATTGGAGCAGTACTTGGGCAGGAGGAAGACAAGAAGCCATATGCAATTTACTACATTAGCAAAAATCTATCCCCTGCTGAATTAAATTATACTGTGACTGAGAAAGAATTTTTAGCTGTAGTTCATGCTATAAACAAATTTAGACATTACATAACTGGGTATCCTGTAGTATTATATACTGATCACTCTGCCATTAAATTCTTAGCAAATAAACCTGTTACAAACGAAAGAGTGACAAGATGGTTAATTTTACTGCAGGAATTCGATATGACAATCAGAGATCGACCTGGGAAAGAGAACCCTGTAGCTGACTTTCTGTCAAGAATGCCGAAGCCAATAGATATAGAAGCAGTTGAATATCACTTTCCGGATGAACATCTCTTCGCTGTTACTATCAGAACACCGTGGTATGCTGATATAGCGAAATATTTGGCAATAGGTAAATTACCCAAACATCTGTCCCTTAATGAACGTAAGCAAATAATACATCGCAGTACCCGTTTCTCCTGGATTGGAGGTTACCTATTTCATACAGGTGCAGATATGAAAATAAGGAGATGCATTAGGGAGGATGAGGTATTTGACATATTGAGAGCATGCCATGATGGACAGTGTGGCGAAAATTTTGCAGATCATAGAATTGCCCACAAAGTTTTACGAACAGGCTACTATTGGCCTACTATCTTTGAAGATGCTAAAAAATTCGTATAGGCCTGTGATAGCTTCCAGAGGTTAGGTCGACCTGGGCAGTCTGATGAAATGCCTCTGAATCCCCAACTAGTGATTGAACCATTTGAACGATGGGCCCTTGATTTCATTGGTCCTATTAACCCCCCATCAAACCAAAAAACATATATCCTAGTTGCAACTGAATACGTTACCAAATGGGTTGAGGCAGAACCCCTTTCAAAAGCTACAGAGGATTCTGTAATTCAGTTTCTTTTCCAAATTTTTGTGCGCTATGGCCTCCCAAGAGACATAATCACAGACGGAGGGCCACAATTCATAGGTAAAAAATTAGCTGAAACACTGCAAAATTACCATATTCAGCACAGAATTAAAACTCCATATCACCCACAGGCCAATGGTCAAGTAGAGAGCACAAACAAAGTAATCGAATCTATAATAACAAAAATAGTTGCCTCTCATAGACGAGATTGGGCCTACAGATTTCCAGAAGCATTATGGGCATATCGAACAATGTGGAGACCTACCACAGGATATTCACCATACCAATTGGTATTTGGAAAGGAACCCATCTTTCCTATCGAATTCAAGATTCAAACATTAAGAACAACTCAAAAGGTGGGTCTGGATTTGAATGAAGCCCAGGCTAAAATACTGCAGCAAATTAACGAGCTGGATGAAATTAGGCTCTCTGCTCTTCAGCACACAGCATTAATCCAGCAACAAAGAGCCAAATGGCGTGACGCCCATATCAAAGAAAATATCTTCCACGAAGGAGATTGGGCACTCCTATATGATTCCAGGTTCCAGGATTTCCCAGGAAAACTCCAGACACGATGGCTCGGACCCTATGAAATACAGAAAGTGCATGATAATGGCACTGTTACATTAGTTACCATCGATGGATCTGGACACTCCTTCAAGGTAAATGGGCATCGAGTACGATTATATCATAAACCACTTACCCAGGAATCCTTTTACCAACAGTTTCAGGAAGATTCTACAATGGAAATTCTTGCTCAAGGGGAGAAATCCTCCTTGGCACCAGTTTGATAAATCACTTCTTTTTAAATTTTTGTACATAAAGCATTTTTCGTTTTTTTCGCTTGTTGTTTTATGGACTTTGTTTTCAGACATTTGGTTTATATTACTTCTTTACTTTTTATCGTTTGTATCATGAAATTTGATTTCTTTGAAAGAGAAAACGAATTTTTTTTTTTTTAATTTCGTTGCTCTGTTGTTCCTTTCCAAAGGAACAACACTCTACTGTTCCTTTTGAAAGGAACAGCAGTTCCGCAGATTGTTCTTGCTGTTCCTTTCCAAAGGAACAACACTTCCACATATTTGTTTTTGCTGTTCCTTTCGAAAGGAACAACAGTTCCGCAGAGTATTTTCTTGTTGTTCCTTTTAAAAGGAACATCAGTTTCGCATATTGTTTTTTCTATTCCTTTTAAAAGGAATAACACTTTTGTGTGGATTGTTTTTTGTTTTAAACCAGCATGATTGGATTTTTGATTATTTTTCTGAAGGCAAATATATCATTTACATACAATCATACAAATTAAAGCTTACTGTAATCAACAAATCAAAAGAAATCGTCATCTTTTCACAAAAAATTGTTTAGTAATGATAAGAAAGAAAGAAAAAGGGGCATGATCAATAACATAACTTTGCTATCTTATTACCATCGAATTAATTCGATCGACTATCTTTATCATGATTAGTTCTTCCCATATACTATAATTTTCTTTGATGTTTATCTATGGAATAAGAATAAGGGTATATTCCTTTCTATTGAGATGTTCAGACTTCTTCCACCATCCCTACTCTTAAGGAGTGTTGAGCCATCCCTTATGTTTAACTGAGGAAAGATTCTGTTTCTAAACGAAAAAAATATATATTTTTCATTAATAATGATTTTGTAGATGGAGGATAGGGGGTCTCATCAAGAGCTAGCCTACCGTGATCATAGGAAAGACAGTGAAGTGGCATTCCCATTATGGCCACCAAACCAGGGAGATGGTCCAATAGACAAATTGAAAAATCAAGAAGTCCTTGGAACAGGAGGTCTCATCACGAGCCGGCCTGCCCACCTTTCACTTATTCCCAGTGAACGGCATTGTGGCTTATCTGGTCACCAAGCTAGCACAATGGCCTCCGTCATGATATTCAATAAAAAAAAAAGGGGGCACTTCCTCAGCATACATAAAGGACAATGGTTCCGTGGGTAAGAAAGCAACTCTGTCAAGGTTATGGACACCTGTAGGCAGCAGAGCTCTGCTGATGATATTGGAGTCACACTTATACACATCAATAGTTACATTTAACCTTTTTTCCTATATCCTTATTTAATGTCAAAAGAAAATATAAAACCCTTACCTTTACCTCCGAACCTATTACACATGAAAATCATTATAAGTTGATCATATTAATCCAAAATGGTAAATAACGCAATTATAATTATGGTTATCATATGCTGTCCCTTTTCCTTGCATTTGAATCATTACAAAACGATTTTCTATTTATTAACGATTTATTACATGCATAAATTTCGGTATTTGCTACAATTTGATTGAACGTATAATAATTTCGGTCGCTTTTTACTGCTGTATTGTTGTTGTGCCACACATGTTATTCTCAATTGACGGTTGAGGATGACCTTTCATTCATTCGGGGGGCGCAGATGTCTGCATGCAAATCAAACTCCAAGATTTCCTCGAACCAAACCCCTGTATTTTAGAAAATAACAATTTTTCGATGAACTGTGTTGTGCTGTTCCATTGTGATTACTGAGTGTTGAGAAACTAACAGAGCGCAAAGATGGGAAGATGGAAAATTTGCAGTGAACCTCAAGTGATGATCATCTCTGATGCTGCACGAGAAATTTTAGAAAGATTGGGATGGACTACATATTTCATGAGAATGCAGCAACCCCATGAAGCAGTGGCCACCGAATTCTTACTGAACCTACAGGATGGATCCTCCATGGTCAGAGGGAGGCGGATAGCTATATTTGAAGAAATAATTGTAGAAGTGTCTGGCATTCCCGCGCAAGGAACTATCTGGACTCAGAAGAAGATTAGGATTCAGGAAGCCATAAATTTTTTTCGAGATGACGGACAAACGTTAGTCATCAAAGGTAGAGGAGTCCAGCCAGCGTCACTAGGAGAGCCATGGACAAAGTTAGCCAAAATTGTGCAGGCTTACATAACGTGCAATGGAAGGAAGGATGTGGTAAGACCTCGCCACCTTAAGCTGCTAGCCGTATTAAAACAGAAATGCACTATTAATTTTCCTGCATTTTTAAATTCTTTGTTGCATGATATTGCTCGTAGTATAAGAAAAGCCCAGCATGCAGATATGGTGGTCAGCCACCATTGTTTAATTCGTTTAATAGTGAGTCATAGCCTCGCCCAACAACAAACCAGCTGGGAAGAATTAATATTCTCTATGGATGGAGGGTTGGCTCTACCCGCTTTAAGATGGAAAAGGATGGTCGGCTCAATTGCTGAGCCTTCTACTCATAGACAGTTCCGCCGGTTAAAACAAATTAGAAGGATGGTGGAAGAACTTCCGGGCAGTAGCCAGCCCCTGGAATTGTAGAGTTCAGAGGAGGAACAGCCTTTACAATTGGAGGGAGTAAGCCCTCGCACTGACTAGGAAGAGAAATTAGAGGAAGTAAGCCCTCAGACTGATGAGGATGAACAATTGGAAGGAGAAATTCGCTACTCGGACGAAGAAGAAATAAGCCGCCAATCCAGTAGTGAAAAACAACCCAGTGCAGAGGAAAAAGGAATCAAAGGAAATTCTGAAGAAGAAGAAGTTGAGGGAGAAATTCGGTATTCAGATGAAGACGAAGGAAGTTACCACACCGGTGCAGAGGATGAGGACAATCATAGCAACAATAAAGATGAAACAAAGCTGCTCGAAAATGTTACCGTGAGTCCTTTACAGGAAGATCAATTGGCCTAGATTTTGGCCAATATGAGTGATTATGCAGGACTGCATAGCTCCTTGGACCTCAATATAGATATCAATCAACTTCCAGAACACTCTGCTATTGACAAAGAAACAACAGCGGAAAAGCTGGAAGAAACAGCAAACCCTAGCGAAGCTAGGGTTGCTTCTCCTGAGAGGCGTGAACAGGAGGAAGAGTACATTGAACCAATATCCCAACCTGGAAGCCCCCAGGAAAATTCAGAATCAACTGAGAATGTGATTACAGGAGAATTGAGCCAAGGGCATATGAATGTAGAAGAGGAGCCCCAAGAGGAAGAACAACAAGAGGATTTTACTGAAAACATGGCTGATATGGGCCAAAATTCTGTTGAACAAACGAGTGCAGATAGAGGAACGGTTGTTCCATTGAGAAAGAAGAAATAAACAACTGAGATTGAGAAGCTCCGAAAGAAGCGAATAAAGCTTCATAAATTAGTTGAACAGCTCAGGAAGACTATTAGGGTTCTGAAAATGAAATACATGCCCAAGAAAACCCCTAAGAGAAGGAGCATTGCTAGCAAACGAAGCTCGAAAAAGAGAAGAGTAATTACTGGTAGGAACCCTCAAGTTATAGAAGAAACCATACCTGAGCCTAATTATGAGGATGTGGAGCAACAAACAGCTGTTCCAACTCAAGCTGTTCCAGAGGAACCGGTTTTGAGTGAAAATAGGAAATCTAGCAGTCAACACACTTTCAGTGAGCTAACACTGCTCAGACTTCAGGAAGAATTGACACAGGCCCGATTATAAAGGCAAAGATTGGAGGAGGATACTATTCCAATAACAAGATATCAGGAATTGCAGCAACGAATGAAAATATTCATGAAGCAGAAGCTGAAGCTCATGAAAAACGACGGGAAGCAGAGGTAAAGGCTGATAAGGTAATGAACCAACTAAAATTAGCCTACACTCGAATGGACACTCTCTGCTCCTTGTATACTGATGTCTTAGCCTGTAGGTGCCCAGCCAAAAAATGTGCTCTGTTTTTATTAGAAAGATATTTACAATTAAAGATCAAGGCAGTTAGGGCAGGGAAATCCATAGAGCTAAAAATAATAGATGATTTGATATCATGCTGCAAAATTTATGAGATCAAAGTACAACGCTTATTATGTGATTTTTATTTGCATAATCTAATACTTGAAAATGACTGTGAATCAAACCCTAGCCCTTTTATTGGATATTTTCAGTTTGAGGCATTCATTTCCTTTGCTGTAAACCAATTAAAATGGCTCAAAGCTTATAATGCTTTTCAAAGACAGGAAAATGGATTAGATCTATGGGTCAGAAGTGAACCTCAAAACACACTTCAATTTTGTGCTAGACAGAAACGCTTGATGACAAGGGAAGGCGTTACCCGAATTCTGGGGCCTGCCCATAAATCAGTCATTTTGAATGGAACAGATTATTTTTCATCCATTAGGAACCAAGCCTACATAACAGCCAAAGTATGGTGGAGAACCTTGAATCAGAATGTCCAAAATAGGGAACCATTTAATTATAGAAAATTTGGGTTAGCTGCAGACCGTCTCATTGCCTATAGCCATCTTGTTTTAAAAGAAGGACCATATTGGTTAGGATGTAGATTTCGCAGCCCTATTGTATGGTACCCTACTTCGGATTACAAAGCTATTTATGAACTTTCTAAAGGACAGACAGAACATACTTTTGAGGAATTAGCTGCACACCATGGTTTTAGGCCTGTGGATGACAAACCTTACTCGGCTTATTCTTTGACTGCTCTCCATGTGAACTATAGTTTTCATGAGGGCATGAAAATGATTAAGCAGGGGGGTATGTTGGGCAGTGAAAGAGCTATGAAATTATTGTACATTTACTCATTCTTTACCATAAATATACTCCTGTTTGCCCTTTGAAAAGTAATTCATCATAGGAATTATAATAGAATTGGAAAGGTTTACGTTTAATACAAAAAGGTGACTAAAAGCTATTTTTGATTGACAAACAGGAATTCGGAGAGGTGAACAGCTGTACCAAAGGCGTGGCTGAGAAAAATCTAACTGCTGCTCCATTAGCATCGAATCATATCCAGCCAAAGGAAAGGAGATCTGAATGAATAGCCCAGAAAAGGTAGGAAGCAGCTCGACCACAATCATCATAAACAGAACGATGACTAAAACACAAAGGAATGATCGTTGTTTAAACTTATCTTATTTCTTGATTTTTCCGTCGAAGGATTGATATATAGAACCACGTCCTTTAGTGACAAGAGGACGGATCGTTGTTGTTATTGGGAATCATTCGAAAGAATTTACATTTTCTCTGTTATATTAACTCTATGTTTGAGAGAAAACCTTTCTGTAAGACTCTATGTTGGTTTAATACAAAGCACGCGTCTCATTTACTTTCCGTAATTCTGAATTAGCCCAGCGGTATTTCACTGGCGCTAAGGGCCCGACTCTAGTGGAATTACTTCGCTCTTTGTATTCTGTTCTTTATTTACTATTATGTGGAGTGCGTTTCATGTTTGAATTGATTTATTGTTGATCGGATTAAATACAGAGTCACTGTTGTTTCGTTTCTTTACATAAGCATAATTCTCTGTTCTATTATTTCGCTGCACTGACTTGTATCTGATTCGAATTGTTGTTCCTTTAGTTTGTAATCAATTGTAATCATGGTTGTGTGGTGAGGAGCTGTCGACGGAATTGAATCATGGGAATTTAGTGCTTTGAGCGTGTTAGAATTGTAATTGTTGTTCAATTTCCATTGCTGTTCCATTTCGATTTGTTATAATTATACGCTGCTGTTCCTTTTTAAATTGTGTTTTGTTTAAGTTGCTTTCATTGAATTTTCTTTCAGTTTGATGGTTATAATATCTCCAACTGTAGAGGATAGAGGCTCTAGCTTCCAAATTCCCAGATTGTTCATCTTGCATCGATTTCTAAGGGAAAGAGTTACTGCTACTGCATCCCTGATCGATGTTCTGCAAAGATTAAAGTAGTTTTATCTTTCCATTCATGTCACTGTAATTAGGTTTCTTTTCAAGCATTGGTTTTGTTATTTTATACTACATCTTCATAGCATTTCTCTTATACAATTGCAAGCCTCAGACAGAGTACACTCTTGGAATAAAAAGACGCTCCCGAATTGATAATTAATGTGAGATAATTAGGTGTTCAAAAGATACCTTTTTATGCCTCGACAACAAGCTATAGTCACAGATCATGGTTCACATTTTCGCAATCATATGATGAATGATTTGACTGCCAAATTAGGACTGTCGAATGATAGTTCTTCTCCTTATTATCCACAATCAAATGGACAAGTTGAGGCTATTAACAATATTCTTAAATGAATTCTTCAACGAATGATAGGAGTTCATAAAAGAAATTGGCATTTTATCCTATACTCAGCTTTGTGAGCGTACTGAACCTTGGCGAGAAATGCAACCGGATTTACCCCCTTTCAATTAGTGTATGTTCTGGAAGCTATCTTGCCAATCCAATGTGAAATACCGTCCTTAAAACTTGCACTCGATTTTTTACCTGACACTTTTGTTGAAGAAGCATGCCCTTTTAACCTCATCCATCTTGATGAAATGCGTCATGAAGCCTAATTGGCCAACAAAGCGCATAAGAGACGTATAAAGGCACAATATGACAAGCATGTCCAGCCTTGCATTTTCTCAGAGGATGACTTGGTCCTTCTTTATGATTAGGAAGCTGATGTAATATTTATAGGGAAAATTGAGCCATTATGGCATGGACCCTATATTGTCAAAAGAGTTCTTGCTAAGGGTGCCTACGAGTTTGTATTTTATTATGGAATTCCCTTGGTGCAGCCCCGATATGGGTTGGATCTGAAACGTTACTATGCTTAATCACGAGCATAGTAATTTTTTGTATTATATTATATATATGTTGTTGATTTGAATTTACTGTCTTAGTTTGTTTTCCTAGAGTTTTCTTGAAGTTAAAAATCAGCTTTACATTTCATCGAAGATGTTTGAATCTTTGAACCATTTGTTGGGTATGCTGATGGTGCTAGTCGTAGTACACAGAATCTATCCTCTGCAACGTGGGCCATTTTAGCTCCGAATGACGAGTTAGTGAGTTTTAAAGGGTTTTGTATTGTTCGATCTAAAAAAAAATATCGCTGAGTATAGTGGGTTGATCGAACTTCTCTCTGATGCCATTTCATTTGGTATTAACCGCATCATTATTAGGTTAGATTCAAAACTTGTGGTACTGCAACTTACTAGTGTTTATACTGTCAGAAATCCAACAGTGCATCGTATGTTCCTAAGAGTTCAACTTTTTGAAATACATTTTGATTTCATTTAATATCAACACATTTCCATAAACTTGAACACATTGAATGATTCTTTAGCGAATTACATTATAAACAGATATTTACGACACATGTAAAGATACATTCACATAATTGAATGGGATTATGCAATAAACATAGGAAAACAATGAAATCAAATTGATAGATAGCTATAGTTTTTACAAAATTTGTGCCCAAGACACATTGGTCATCTGATCTTAAAATGTATGCAACATGTCAAAAGTAAACTAGTGGTGCTCATGATAACATGCTACTGATCTATCTATCATATGCAGTAACCACATATAACAGTTAGGAACACCAATATTATGGCGCTACTATTGCATGGGTAACTCTTCGATCCGGAAATTTGGAATCCCGAAGGTCAACCCTTGTATGTGTTGTTGAAGCTTAGAAAGAGTCTCAGCCATATCCAAATCCTGAAGGACTGCTCTCCTGACAACCCTCTTTGCTAGCTCATCTACTCCATGCTCTAGCTCTCCCAGTGGTCGAACTCGAACCACATCTACATACATGAAAACTTTAGTTTAGTCTTGGGAAAACATAAAAATAAAAAAACATGTATAAACCTTTAAAAAATTAAAAAAAAACATGGTCAAAACATTCTTGACAATTTCACCCCACTGAGCGCCTTCTGGTAAAACTAAATCTGGCTCTCGTCAGAAGTTGACGGTTGCATAGGCATAGTCATTGATGGCGATAATCTGTCACCTGAACAAGGCAAAGGATGTAGTCGAGAACATGATGGTCGATTGACCAACATGTCTAGCCATTAGTTCTACCCATCTCTGCATCCTTGGATCTCTAGGGTTAAATATACCAAGTGTCACATGTTGAGGCTGCATTAGTGGAATTCTCTCTACGGAAAAATAAATGAAGACTGAACCATAGTTGAATTTTCTCTTCCTTCCTCCCTTTGCCTTGCTCAGTTGTTCTTTCATATGAGAGAGTACAACTTCAACCCAATTGAAAATTTTTGGTTCCATGCACTTTAGTGCATACTGCATGGAAGACTTGTTTGCTATGTGTAGTGTAGCGATACCAACAAGATTTACGATCATGAATAAGATGGTTCTCAATGGAAAATCATAAAAATTGTGGATGTTTATTTTCCCATCCTTGCTAGGCTCTGCCCCTGGATTGCAATAATGCAATATATAATCTCTCACCGTCTCTCCTCTGAGAGCAGACATTGAGAGAGAAATGGGCATGTCTCTCCTCGACAAGCCTGTCAGAAAATAGATATCCTCCACTAAAATTGGGACCACATTGTTCCCAATATGAAATGCCTCATTCGGTAGATCCCATGCACGAACAAGGAACTCCAAAAGTTATATATGTTGCCTCATACCATATAATCTGAAGTACTTCAAAAACCCACAGTATTTGAGGGCTCTTACAGTACCTAGATCATTTAGGGCAATCATGTTTTGTTCCTCATGTTCGCTTTCCCTCCAAGTAATTGTCATTTTGGTCTATTGAATCCCTTAAACACAACCATAACACTCATTAGGACCCATTTCATGTAAAAAATTAGGAAACATTTGAGCACACTGCAAAGAAAAAAAATGTGAAATGTGCCTAACACATCCTTGGTCAAGGGACAGTGTGTTGCAAGTGCACCTAGCCTTCAATTCCTATGCACTGCAATGCACCTTTCGACATTCAAGGGCGTGTTTCCCTGTTTGAAAAATAAATTTACCCTAAAGGGCCCAAATCCATAAAAATTTTCACTGAAATGAAATAAAAATACTGCTGAAGGAAAGAGGGGGTTTATGGCACCAACCTGGATCAAACAGTGAGGAAAACCTTCCACAGAATCAATCACAATCAACAGTTGAAGTTCGGGGGAAAAAATAGGTTCAAAGCTCCAAAATGAAAATGGTAAAAATGAATAGTAAAACTCTTTTAATTAGTCGTTTAATTATTTGCAAATCATATTTATTGCTGTGAATATGGTTTTAATTCATTTTTTTTAATCATGAAACAAGTATTTTTAATCCATTTGATGTTGTATAAAACATGTTTACAACTGACATAATAGATTAGTCATGCAAACTTATTTCAAGAATGATTTGACCACAAAGCATAATTTTATCCTTATTTTTTGAGCGTCGATAAAAACGAAAAAGGACTTGAAGTGCACTTTTATCTCTTTTTTGAGCTTCGATAACAGTGAAAAATGAACCCTTGGAGTCTTCTTTTAGCTCTTTTCAGACTCCAATAATGTGAAAATATTGTTGAGCACTTGTCTTTTCAAGCTCGTAAAAGTAAATGAATTGACATCTACTTAATATAAGTTTAACCCTTTTTCGGACTGGGATAGATTATTTATGAAAAAGGAAAACCTTAGTCGAGCATGGCTAGGAGGTTCTCTTAGATATCATTTTACACTTTTTTGGATCTGAGCGAAAAATTTACAAAAAGGACTGATGGACTTTTCTTTTCTCCTCTTTTTCAAACTCTTTAAATATGAAAAAGGACCGGGTTGTCACTGTCGTTAGGCTTGTTAAAACATAAAATAGCGATGATCTTGTCGATCATGGCAAGAATTGAGTTTCATTTATTGTTAGAATCGTTAAATTATTAAATAGTGATGCATATTTTCCCGAAGGGTTGAATTGTAGATAAAGCATATGTTATCCTCCTCAATCTTGTTAAAAAATAAAGAGGTAGTGGTCGACAAATGACTGGGGAAAATTTGGGAAAGTGAATATAACTTTTACGGTCGCAGGTCGCTATTGAACATGAAACTTCACTCCATCATCGTGACTATTTGGGTTTGGTAATATTCTTGACGGTTCATTCATACCTATGGTTCATCATACCTTCACTTCGGTTTTGGGTCAATGTTTCCAACTCATCTCAATGTCGCTGATATGTTCAAGAGAAGTCATCTAGTGAATGCTCATCCTTCTGCAATACTCATAAACCTTCATCTTCATGATAGTCATCCCTGGACATTGCTATATCAAGTCATATTTTGTCTCTGAAATCGGTAACTCCCATTTCGCGATAAAGTGATTTCCTGTCAACATCAAATCATCATCCAGGAAGTTTACTTAGAAACATTATCTTCCAATACCATCAGGCTTGTTACAGCATCGACAAGATCCTCGCTTCTGGACCTTTGACCAAAATATTTTGTTTGGCGTTCGACATCAAATCATCTATTCACACCTTACAAAATGTACTGCAGTACCTTGAAATCCATTAACATCAATGGTGGTTCTCTCACATTTGTTAACATCTCACATCATTGGCTGGTAATCAAACGATGTCTTACCATGTTCGACTACAAATCATATATTTGCATGGCTAGACTTGTACTCGAACGATTGAGTGAACGAGATAAGAAGACCCCAGTTCTATTTTGAACCATTCAGGATGTGATTTCAGGATTGTTGTACGCATCATCTGTACAGTGATCTTACATACAGATCGTCATCCGAACATGGGCATATATCTATAGGCATGTCTATATTGGGAAACATTCCAATGTAGACGACTTTATGCACTATGTACATGTTATTAGATAGTTTATGTGCTGAGCATGGGAATGCCTCCCTCAACAATTCATGATCAAGATGAAAATATCATGATGTAATGTATTATAAGATTGATGAAGGTCGCCACTCCGCTTCAGTTCCATCTCATCACATTATAAAGCATCTCATTCAAAAATATAGTTATTATTTCGACTTCATGCTTTAGGGGGTAGCTATTATAGGTCAATTTGAGCACCATCCCCCATGACCTAGTCAAATTGGACATCATCACTAAGACCAATGAAATAGGGTCTATCATCCCCTTACATTTCTATTGCTATATGCCCTAAGAGAAGAAAAAATCATTCATGGCTTCTATTGTGAGATTTCCAAGGTTTGATGTATATGTTATATCACTTATGAACTCACCAATGCTGCCTATAAAGGGACCAACTGCATTGCATATGCATCTTCCTCCATTCAAAGGTACACTGCAATGCACTTCCTGACATTCAAGAGTGCGTTGGTCACCTGGGAGAGGAATTCTCATTGTTCCGGGAATATCCACATGGCCAATGCCTTCTAGAAGAGTCCATATGTGTCAAACTTCAAATCCAAGTGTCCATATAACACCTTTGAACTTGGGAACATGTTGTTCCTATGATTAGAAAGTCATTCATTGAGAAACTACCATCATTTTCCCTATAAATTGAGCACAGATCCTAGTGCTAGGGAATAAATAATTTTGGTAAATAAATGATGTTGGATGCTCATTTTATAGAGTGAAAGTACTGATATGCTATTGGTGTGATGTTGGATTTGATGAGCCTGGGATGAAGCTAGAGTTGGTAGCATCAAATCGATCATTGGTTGTAACCTCCCGCTTCTACTCTTTAATAAAGATTGCTATTCATTTTACCATATATGTATCTATTTATGTTTTTATTTCTCATGCAATGGACTCTTGAATGATATGTATGTTTCACATCCAGTAGATTTGAGTGATTAAGATAAGTAGGCATCTGTATATTGCAATAGGTTTGATGTTCTCTGTTTATGCTTGTAGGAAACAATCTGGCGATTTGAGTTTGATTGAAGGCGATAACAAAAGTGACAGAAGGAGAAGAAGAAGCGCTTGGATCAAAAGTAGTTTATTCTATCATTATGTGCTTCTATTTATGTTATAGAAAGTGATAGCAAAGTCTTTCATCTGTTGTTCTAGGTGCCTAGAACGACACTTAGGGAATTTGATTTATCTGTAGATCATAATTCTGCATAACATGCCTCCCAGTCGAAGAGATGCTAACTGGATCTTGGCCTCATATTCTTAAAGTTGATAAATCCAACAATACACTTCAATTTCTTTGATCTAATTATTTAGTTTTTCTATTAGACTCTCCGTTAAATAATGAAAATCAAACTTTACGTCCAACTTAAAAAAAGGATTTTTAGAAGCATTTTTATGTTTCCTGTTAGAGTGATGAGAATGAGATGATGAAGAAGAAGAGCTTTCTCTAGAAGAAGGAGATGGAGGTTGAGGAGGTTCTCCTCCATTTTCTTGGTTTACTTAAGCATGATCCTCTGCTTTCTCTTCCTTACTATTTTCCTTCTTGATCAATTTCCTCTCGTAATCTACAAAAAATTTGACTACCTTATTCGCCATGGTGTAAAAATCTTTATGAAAATCTTGTTCGTTCTCGGTATGAACATCATCATTGAGCATTTTCCTTCTTCATGTTAAACACCCTGCTTCTGGATCAAAGGAATTAATTTTACGTTCTCCCTGTTTGATTTTATCCCTAGTTATCATGCACACTCGCAATTCACATCAACAAGAAGACTGATCTGATACCAAACTTGATCTGGGTTCTCTTAGTTACTAGAATTAACCAAGACATTTTATTTGGTGATGTATTAAAAATAACATGTAAAAGAGCATGAAAACCGCATATACATACACTTAAATAAGAGAAAACATAAAACCGACCATGAATATAAGGTACACAAAGAGTTTGATAATGAATTTCATAAAATGTGGACTATGTCTCTGGGCCCCACTCAAAGTGGGGAGGCCTCTTCATTTATCTCAACAAAATTAAATGAATACATGGAAAAAATACACCTTATACCTAAAAATCCTGGGATGGCTTGGAAATTGGATACTTATATGGAGAAATGGAATGCATCATCAAATTCTTGGCAAAAAATCGTGAAATTTGAGTATAAACACGTCCCCTTTCTCACATTGGCACTTTTGGACCCTAGGGAATATTTTTGATTCCTCTCAGCATGAAAAATATTCTTTTCATTAAGGTTTTTCCACCTCAGATTTCCACTGCTCCGAGTTCCATTGTTGGTTCCACCCAATGCTATGTTTCGCTCTACACACCATGTTCTAGTTCCACCCCTTACTAGAATTAAAATAAGGCTTGAATATCAAATCACTCCGGCAGAATTAATGAGAATGGCCACATGTCATATTGGCTAGTGGGCTAACAATATGTCATTTGAATTGAATGGGTCATAGGTTCACACCTCATGGACCCTTGTCCTTTTTTGTACCAGACTCTTCATTATCGGTGATTCGGTTACACCATATGAAATATATAACTTGTCGTTGTATGAACCATCCCATTAGACCATGTGTTTAATATCTGTCTATTGTTACAGTTCAATTGGCTCATTACGATATGGTTGAAAACCATATAATATATATGTTTGCAACATTTTTAATATCCCCATCATTACCATATAATTCAACCATATGATATGGTTGCAATTTTTTTTTGTTAAACATCCTCGTCATTACGTATGGTCTGCATGCTATTTTAATATGGATTATAACCTATTCCTTCCAATATTTATTTGACCACCAAAATAATATTTTGTAATAACCTAAAACTTTTGGTTATGTTTATGTTTATAACCATATTTAATAGACTAACCATTTCTTTTAATATTTATTATTATTATTATTGGCTACTATATTATTATTTTTTAATATTTTTGTTTGGTATTTTGTGCAGAACTAGGAGACCAATACTAGAGTTCCCTATGTCATTGGCCAATTGGCCAATTAGTTGCCCCATAAGCCTAGTGGGTCCCACTTTCTTGTGTAACTTGTGAACTTCTGACGGTAATAAGTTGGTCATACAAACTCAGATTGAGGTGTCGTTAGTGTTTTTGGGTTCGTAATGACAAATACTATAAACCTGCACCTGTATCATATGAAAACTTGTAACTGCTAATACATGTTCCACTACGAGTCCAAAACAAGACCTAAGAAAACCACATACTTGCAAAAATTTTATAACATACTCATGGTAAATTTTACAAAAGAATTATAACATAAACCATATCCTAGACTATTAACTAAAAGGCCAAAATATAACCATGTTGCATTCATAAATGATGGAAAACACTTCACCATTTTTATAAACATTTTCGCAACTTGTGAATTAAAAATGTGGCCATGATAAACTACTTAAAAATGTTATTATGCCACCATCTCTCAACCAATCAGGTTAATGGGTCTTCTTCCTATAGTTAATTCTGTTGTTGAAAAACTTTACCAGTTCCTTCACAGGTGCTTTTTGGTCTCTCTTTAGATGCAACTCTGGATGGAGCTCCCAACATGTGGCTCTCTAGTGTCCACTCTTGTTGCAATGGTTGCAATGGTTCTTCCTCCTCCAGACTTTCTTGACCTTGTTTGAACATTTGTCTCTGGTACAAGTGTAACAACGCCTGGTTGATTTTCCATGTAAATAAAATAAGACCAAGGTCACAAGACATGTATTACAATATGAATGTTGGGAAAACACTATAGTGGACATCACTTATGATAAATTAATGGCTATGGAGATTGGAAAATGCATTGGTGCAGGAAAATTGACAATAATTGGCATTTATTTATAAAAATAAATGAAAGTAGGAGAAAATTAAGGTGAAGAGACACATATTTGCATGCAAGGGAAATTAGAGGATAAATGAAGAAAATGAAGACATCAATGATAAAAAGGAATCAAAGAATCAATTCATAGATTATTTTTTTCATTTTTATTTATTTTTTATTTATTATTATTATTATCATCATCATTATAATATATATATATATATATATATATATATATATATATTCCAGTTCTAGCTTTTACCAATTATTTTGGCTCTCTCATTTTATTCTCAGTCTCTCATACTCTTTCACACTTTGAGTATTCTTGGAGTACTCTAGTATTCACTTGTATTTGGAGAAGAAGGAAAAGGAAAGTAGGGAATGCAAGGAAACATTTGGATCAATAACTATAGTTGGATTGATTTGTGTGTAACAGGTTGCATGTGTGATTTATGTGTCGATTTTTGGATGCATGGTATATGCATGTGATTCTATGGTTATATGATGTCATTGACATGGATATTTTCTTGGATTGACATTGGTTCTACCCTTGCTTTTTCATTTCCTGGATAACCATGGTGTTGTGGGTTTTTACACTTGTTTTTATGATTTGTGCTCATGTTCTTTATGGCTATGGGTTGGAACAAACTCCCTAGAATCCTTGGAACAATTTGGGTTGAGATACTAGTTCTTGGAGTCGTTGGTTGGGACAAATGCTATAGAGCCGTTGGTGGTTTGAGTTACTAGTCCCTGAGATGCGATTGGAACATAAGATCTAGAGCTCTTGAAGGTTGTGGGTTGAGTTACTAGTTCCTGGAGCCCTACAAAAATTAGGGTAGAGACTGATTTGGTTGATGTTAGTGATTTTTGGAATGTAGAGGTGGAATCACTCTGGTTGAGGGTTGAGGTGGTTTGGCATTCAGAATCCCTAGTTGGTTTTTTTTGTTTATTCCATGAGGTCCCACATTCATGCTTGGAATATGGCACGAGGGTGAATGGATGAAATATATATTTGGTTCAGCCTAATATATGGTTGGTTGGTAAGTGGAAGTCCCTAAATTTATTGGTATTTTCATATATTAATAAGATATATTTTCCTACTATGATTTATGGATAGTTGTAGTGATTATGTTGGTGATATTGTGGCCAAGTTTCCATGGTTTCTATTCTGGTTATTTTATGGTCATATGCTGGTTAGATGATGTAATCTGTCTATGGTTGTTGACATATTTTGATAATTTATTGATTGGTTGATGAATGCATGGACTAACAATTGTTATTGCAACTAGCTAGAGAGGGCTTAGATCATTCTTGTTGATTCTCAGATGAAGACTACATATGTTTGATGAAATTTCTGTTATGGATTAGGAAATCTAGGTCAAGCTATTGCTTCAAGTTGAATGTTTATATTTTTCATCATGTAAATTATGATTCTGAAAAGTTATAGGCAATTTTGGGTAGTGGTCTGGAGGATGGCCTAAAAAGGTGGCACAAATCTCAGAACTGCATGCTCAAAAATAAAGTATTTAGGCCATAAGCGCATGGAAGCATCCCTATGCTTGTAGTTGGAGGCATATAACTATACCATTTCCTTGTTATGCATGTTGTTGGGGTGTTAGTTCTGAGAAACAAGGTTCCAGCTCATGGATTGACCACCTGAGATGTTTCTTTAGCTCTTGGGTGATATGTAGTCCTTGTAGGATGCATGTAAGTTGTTATCACAAAATTGCACCTGATAGGCTACTAACCAGACAACTTCATGTAACTATTTCAAACCAAAATTGTGACTGAAGCTTAGCCTCTTCAGTCTGAGAGGGCTCTCTCAAAGGGTTAATGATATTTGATAAAGATAGATTTAGATGGCTGACTCTACTTGGAAAACAACTTGCTTGTGATGTGTATAAGTTGAAAATAGTATCAGTTTGCAAACATTGGGCTTATGGAGTCAACAATTTCATTGATTCAGTAGTAATTTCACTTGACATGGAAGCTGAGGCAGGTAAGATTTTTTAGCAGAAGTACACACACATGAAACATGAAATCACACAGTCAATTCATCTATAAAGGAAGTCAGAGCATTACATGAATGAATTATGAGCATTAAAGATGAAAACCACTGAAAATGGCACACATAAAAGATATAGATAATATAGGCACTAAAAACTCAATCAGAATCTCAGGTTGGTCAAGAAAAAAGTCTCTGTATTACTGAAAACAATCAATTTACATAAAGCTGCAAAATTGCCAAAAAATCTCCAACCCTTGACAAATTCGAATCTCTACCCTTTAATAGACTTTTTACATCATGAGATGATCTCCCTCCTGGTTAGATTCATTAAATTTACCCTAGTGACACCTTGCATAACAATAAAACATCTATTTAACTTAGAAATTGACAACTATCCTACTTGACAATCCTTTTCCTAATAGGACTGAAACTGTTCATTATTATATTAACAACCTTATCTCCTAAAAATAAATGCATATTTGAAAACTATGCCTTCAAATGTTCGAATAGGGTGTGATGGGACTCATCACTACATGACATCGTAATTGACCTCCTCTAAAACTGGAAACAAACCTTGTTTTTTAGGAAAAATGGTCCTTATCTTCAACGAGGGGTTTGGTTGGTGAGTTGGCTTCATCAATGGTCTTTAAGTCTTGGATGACTTATGGAAAGATCCCTTGAACCTTAGAAAGTGTACACCTATCCATAACTAAACAAAAACTTGCTCATATAGCTTCAAAATAGTACGCTATGAAAGTATGACAGTTTCGTAGCATACTTTCGTAGCGTTACAAAAATGCCTTTTGCCATCAATATTTTTGGTTCTTTCCTCCTGCACGATGTTCATTATGCCTTAATACATCTTCCATACCATTTTCATCTCTTGGGAGCTCCCAAAACTGGTTCAAAATTCCAAAAGGAAAGCTACAATAGTTTCGTAGCGTTTTCCTATTCTTCAAGCCCGGGAATGCTACGAAACTGCTAAAAACAGTGAAAATTCCAGATTTCTATGTAACCTCAAAAATAAAATTTCTAGGTGTAAAAACTTAGTTTCTAACATGCCATTAGCCTTCAAAATAATAAACCAACTCACACTATGATTCTTGAGGGGTTTCTTCCTCATTGATGATGAGTTGAGAAATTGGCTTCCCAACCACTGTCATTTTAAGGCCTTTTTTCTCCAACTCCTCGAGGATTAGTTCAAGTTGATTCCGAAGGTCTTTAACCTAATCCTTCAGCTTCCTATTAGTATATTTCAAATGCAAGTTCATTTTCCTGACATGTTTCACCTCATTCCTCAATGGAATGGTCCATTTGATAAACTGTTGTGTATTATCTAGGGTCTTGGAAACACTGTCAACCTGCTCTTCCCAAATCTCCTTCATATTTTCAAAATGAACCTTCTGGAAATTGGGTTTCCTTACTTCTTTCTTCATAAAAAAAATTTCATGGTTGGCCAACTTTAACTGTTCTTTAAGGAGTTCAAAATCTGTTTTTTCCATTACTTTCTCTTTTCCTTTCTTTGGTTTGCTAACTGTATATTTCTTTGCAGGTGATGAAAGATCAATGATGTCTTGTGGTGGCTGGACTGTGTCAGTAGGTGGATTAACCTCTTTACTTCTCTCTAATAGATTTCTAACATGCCTTGTCATGGGATTTCTTTCTTGGAACATAAAACCTGCATCTTCTCCTTCAAATTCTAGTTTCTTTGCAGATTTGGCTTTCTTTAGTTTCTGTCCACCTTCCTCTATATCCTCAGCCTGGACTATAGGAGTCTCTTCTATGTCAATGGCATGTAATATGTCTTCTATATTTCATTTAGCTACTGCTTTGTCTTCTACAACCACTGTTTTTTCTTCTAAAGCCACTGTTTGACTCCTTGTCATCTTTTTGGTTCCTTGTTTACTCATAACTTGTTTTTGTTTTGCAGGTTTGACCACTTTTGATTTCTGTTTTGCAAGTGGGACATTGGGTGTATCAAAAATCTACAATTTCTCCATTTCTATCATGATTGGTTCACTTGGTTCTACTCTTGCTGGTTTACTTGGTTCTGAACCAATGGTTCACTTTGTTCTACTACTAAGGGTGATGGGATTCTCCTAGGTTTAAGAGTTCTTGATGAAATAAGAGCATCCAACTGAAAACCACCAACAAAAAAAATGAAGACCAGTCTATGGCTAGTCTTTGGAGCTCATCTAAAACTAAAAGTTTCATTAAACCATGATGAAACAATGAAGTCTCACTCCCTTCAGATTTTGCTTGGACCTTATCTGCCATTTTTGATAAACTTATATGTAAATAGAAAGGCAGATCAAGAGATATCTTACCAGTAAAGTGTAGGAGTTGCTTGAAATGGTATGAGTAGACTTTATGATATCTTCCTTCACAAGTAAAATACTTTTGGATGATGAGAAGAAATTTTGAGTTGTTATCCTTCATGCAGCTCCTTGGATGATCAGGAGATCAGATTGGTATCAGAGCTCTAGGTTTTGCTTAAGAGTTTGTGAAATGTTTACAATAAGATTGTGTTATTCTGCAAAATTTGATGCTTACTAGGCTGAAATTGAAAAGAGGGGAAGGTCAATTGGTTAGAGAACAAGATAATCCTGAACCAAGGAGGGCTAGGGTGCCATTATCTCCACCTTCCATTTCATCCTCATTAGCCTTAGAATCAGCCACAAACATGTCTTCCAGAGAAGGAGAAGTACATGAGGAAATGGATCCCAAGGAAGAAGAAAGAGTATTTAGAAAATCTTTCTTGGACATGACTGAGATGGTTAGGATCCTATACCAGGAGAGAAATGATAGGATTGCTGGAGAAGGGTCTAGAAACCAAAGAGAAGAAGGATATTCTTCAGGAGGGAAGAAAGACAAGGATGAGTCTAAGAAAGGGAATGGAGGAAATGGTGATCCACCATCTCCATCGTCATCCTCTTCCTCCACATCATCCTCTTCAACTTCTGTTAATTAGTCACACAAAACAAAAACATATTTTAAAAATCCTTTGTTAAAGCTTGATGTGAAGTTTGAGTTGCCGATGTTTAATGGTGATGTGAATGCAGAAAAATTGGATAACTGAATTAGACAGCTGGAAGTCTATCTAAGAATTCAGAATTTGCATGATGATGACACAAAAATCCAATTAGCCTCTTTGAGAATGGATGAAGCAGCTTTGGTTTGGTGGGAAGCCAAAACCAGGGAGGAAATTAAAAAGCATGGTAAGATAACTCTAACATGGACTGAGTTTATTACTACTATTAAGAAACAGTTTTATCCTCTTGCTCATATTCAGAAAGCAATCATGAATTGGTAAAATTTTAGGCAACTTAAGGGTCAAAATGTGCAAGATTATACCCAAGAGTTTAGAAGGAGAGCACTTCTACTTGGAGTAGACTTACAAAGTCAAGACACCTTGTTGAAATACATAGGAGGTTTGCACAATTATCTGCAACATACTATTCTAATGTTTAATCCTACTAGCTTAGATGAAGTCTGTGTCCAGGCTACACATTTAGAAGCTAGAGGAAAGAATACTTTTGATGAGGATAGTAATTTCAAAAACAAAGGAAAGAAAAGAGTTGCAAATTCAAGAAAAGACAAAGGAAAGTTCTTTTGCAAGAACTGTTCAAAGACAAGTCATGATGAAGATCATTGTTGGAAGCTTCATCCTGAACTGAAACCAGAAAAATACAAGAACAAAAACAAGACCAAATAAAAGGAGAAAATTGTAGCAACAGTTGAGCAAGACTTAGGGTCAGACTCAGGAGATGAGACAAAAAGCATAGCCATGGTTTTAAAGAACATTAAGGGGAAAGAAGTGGTGCAAGACACAACTCCTAGTTCTAGCTCTTTGAATTGTCACAAAGATACTCATGAAGAAAAGAGGAGGATAAACCTTTTCTATGTGAGGGCAATTTTAAAACATACCAAAATTGACACACTATTTGACAGTGGGTCACAAGCGAATCTTATATCTGAAGACTTGGTCAAGCAGCTTAAACTTGAGACCATTCCACATCCAAAGCCTTATCCACTTGGATGGATATGCAAGGATGCCAATTTGCAAGTTTCAAGGAAGTGCATATTGCACTTTGCAATAACTGCACACTTTATTGACACAGTTGAACTTGATGTGGTGCCGTTTGATATCTCAGGTATTGTTTAGGGAAGTCCAATTGAAGCGAATTTTTTTTTGATTTTGGGGTATTGAAGCATTCTGGAGCTGTTGGGACAGGTTACAGAGCCATCAGGGCACTCTATCAGTGATTTTATCAGCGAATTTTCTTATGGAGCCACCAGGGCTTGGTGAAAGATCAGCTGTATTAGACTATACTCATCCATTTGAGGTGAATGATTAGTCGATTTTTACTGTTTTCAGTCCTCTGTTTCTGAATTTGCAACTATTTTAGCCTTTTGAGGCTTTCTTAACAGTGTAATACTTATTTTGAGCATTAATGAAAGAGGAAAAAGCCTATTTTGAGGCTTTTGGACCCAGCAGAGGTAGCCCAAAAGAGGGGTGAACTGCTTAAACAAATGCTTACTATTATGCTGTGCATTTTTGCTGTTATATTCCATATTTTACTACATTAAACAGTAAATTTTAATAAGTCCACTTTTCACAATGAGACTTATACAGTGATCAAAACTCATTAGTTTCACTTCAAACCACATTACTTCCATTGCAGAATACTTGAACTTGCTTATTCACACATAAAATTTGGTTAATGAATACTTTGAAAACATAAACAAATAATTTCATTGCTAGATCGATTTAGAGTTTAGCTTATATTTCTTTAGGCAGAGTCAGTAAGAGGGCCAGAAGCTTCTGGTTTCATCCTTTCTAGTAAAGGTGAAATAACCAATAAAAGCCCCTACTATCTATCTCTGTATAAGAAATATTTTGTTCACACTTTTCAGATCATTGGAATGGCATTAGTAAGGTCCATTTCACTATTTTCAGGCTTCATAAACTCTTTGCACTTCTCCATTTTAAACTTGAACCCTTTGAACCACTTTTCTTGTCCCCTTGGAATCCATGTTGCTGCTGCAATGATCTCTCGTGTAATGGAAATATTAAGCATCCCCACTTTGGTAACTGTTCCACTGAAGTTTAAAGAAAATTATTTGGAAACCTGTTCATGGCAGCCTTGTAATATTTCACAAAAATGTAAGCAACCTGTCCTTCTGAAGAATTCTACAGTTGTTGGGTATTCATTGATCAGATTCATATCTGCTTGTTCATATCTCAGAAATTTTCCACCCTTATTTGTCCTTTTTTTTTCTGCCATGGCTTCTTTAGTGCCTTCTCAGCCTCACTTGATAGTTTTCAACCGTGCTTGATTAATGATCTTTGTAAACATTTGAAAACACCAGCCATAGCTTTGGCTCAATGCAATAGCTCTCTAGAGGTTTATATCACACAAAGAAGGAATGAAGAATGAGAAATGACTGAATTAAGAAATATTTTGAAGTTTGATGTCCACTCATAACACAATGATGACTCATACATGCCTAAAATGGTGATGATGAATTAATACTTGACCATGTACCTTGATCTTATCCCTTAATGACTTGAATTTCATCTAACTTACCCTTTCCCAATGATATTCTGACATCTAACAGCTAATTTGACAAAACAGATAGGAAACCACATTTTTGTAGCGTGTTTAGTGTAAATCTGGGTATTTTCGCTACAAAATTATCAGCATTTTCGGAGCGAATAGTGACATTTCTCAGTGTATTTCGCTACGAAACTATGGTTTCTTGGCTAAAACAACTATTTCAATGCAAAAATATTGGGAATTGAAATCTTTCAGAAAATTATGAGTAATGTGACGTGAGGGGATTTGAAAGTGAGTGGGTTTGGACCTTAGGGTAAGATTAAACAAGAAAAATTTAAAATTTTCCTTGACCAAGTATATAAAAAATGAATCCTACAACCCTACCTTTGACACATGAACCTATATAACTTTGTCAAATGATGCTTCATTTTTTTGGTGATAACATAAGTGTCAGTGTCGGGTCATGTTATAGTGGCACTCATCTCATGTTCACTATGGTGAGCTTGTGCATTTGTGTAAATGTGGGAGGGGGAGTTACATATTGGTATCAAAGAGAGGTTGCAATATTGTACCTCAGGGTAGATGTGTTTGTTATGTATACATGCCCAGTTTTTTATGTTTTCATCATGCATGTATGTTGGTTATTTCTCGTGATGGTCATTGTCGCAGTTTGCATCATCATAGTGCTATTTTCAACTTATTTGTGTAGATGAGATATCCACCCCTAAATTTCACTAATGTATGTTTGATTATGTTTATATTTGGTTTATCGAACATGGTATGTTTGCAAGAAGAAGAAGATAAAAAATGACGAGAAAAATGGTGGATTATATTTCACGTGACTCTTCTTATAGATCAGTTGAGTAGCAAAGAGATGAGTACTTTCCCGATATAGTAGATACACTGAGAATTCTGAAGGCATAAATCAAAATTTGTAAGGCAGATAATGATAGGATCATTTAGTCATAGGAAAGACTTTCCAGAGCTCAGGAAAATCAAGTAGATTTGAAAGTAGTGATCCTTAAAAGTTTATCATATTTGTAGAGACATGTATAACCAATGATTAGTTATCGACGGGAAGAAAGGATAAATTGGGGCACATAGTAGCAGGTCTCATGGAGGTCATAGATCAGAAAAGGATGACATAGTTAGAGGTGGAAAATGGTTGGATACACCTGACAGGAGAGGTAGTGGCCATGGGTTCTATGCTAGTTTTGGTCCAGAGAGACAACGTGGTCATCACACCATCATCCTTATAGGAGGAGTGATAAGTGGTACTTTCCAGATAAGTTCAAGAAATCCAAGCCTCCTACATTTGATGGAGAGTTGAAGAAACTAGAATATGCAGAAGCATCACTACTTGGGATGAATAAGTTCTTCTAGTTACATGATTATACATAGAATATGAAAGCTAGGATAGCCATTTTCAGTATCAAATGGAAAGCGAATATCTGGTGGGAAGATGTGCAGCGTGTTAGAGGTATCAGGATAAAGGAGTTGTGTTGGAATGAGTTTAAAATACATTTTATAAATAATTACTTGTCCGAGAGATATTACGATGGAAAGGCTAAGGAGTTATATGAGTTGAAGATGGGTTTTATGACGGATGAATAGTAAATGGATATGTTTCTGGAGCTATTGAGGTATGCTCCATATCTTAAAGATGAGAAGATGAAGGTTCAAATATTCATCAATGGATTGCCTTTAGCATTTAAAGGTTGGATTGAGTATGATGAGCCTCAGTCATTTGATGAAGTTATTGAAAATTTGAAGCATCGTTATGATTAGTCTAAGTGTAATTTTGAGCCTAAGAGTGAATGGAAAGGGAATGCCAAGATTAAAGGAAAGTGAGATAATAAGTGAGGAAGACCTCAGGATGTATGTGATAAGGATAATGCAACGTTGTACAAGAAGTTCAATGCAGTTGACATAATACATGGGTCTCAACCCAAGGGGCAGAACAAAGGCGATGGAAGGAATCCTTTGCAATGTTGGATAGAATCATAAGAGAGATTGTTCACAACATCATGCTGGAAAACATCAGATTTATAGTGCTCAAGAGTCACAAACAGTTGGAGATGTTGGGTAGAGTATTCCTCAGATTTATGCAACATTGGATAATAGGCAGGCTGATAATCAATCATCTATTATTGAGATGGAAGGTAAGCTTTTCGATTAATTTGTTTCTATTTTTATTAACCCTAGATCTTAACTATATTTATATCAATCCTAACCTAGTGGATAAGTTTTGATTTAATAAATAACTGCATGTAGAGTCTTAGTTGGTGCAATGGGCTTCAGGATCCAAGAAGAGAATTCATCATTGGGTGAGAGCTTTTGCATTTGATTTGAATGTTATGTCTACATTAGAACCTCTAAGTGTGCTTCCTTTAGGTTTGTTGGAGAGGTAAACCCCCTCTGCGGACAGAGGCGATCCCTACTAGCCCAGAATGGGTCTAGCAACAATCGTGAGACACTATGGTGCAGTTCCCTAATTTCAATAAACCAACTTGCGAAGAAGGCTTACCTCGAATCCAATGCTGTTGTTTGTAGAGAAGGTAGTGCTCGCGTTCCTTTGCTCCGGCAGATCACAATCCTCATGCTCGTCGCGATCGAACACCTGCACATGCAAGAAACACAACAAACACAAGCGTAAAATCCGATATATACAATTATGCATCAGTCAGAGAGGACACAACTCATGATCATAATGAAAAAAACGAGTGGAACCATAACCAATAGTCACTTATCATTAATCATACAAAGGAAAATACAACCTGTCTCTGACGCTGAATTCTCCTTCGACGGGTCGCCGGCGGAATACATCTCGGTAAAGCTTGTCAAGGATGGGGACAAGCCTCTCTCTTCGATCGTCAATCTCCTTGCTATTGATTTGACACTATGAGGACTATTGCAACATTATTTGGGCTATGAAGGCTCTTGGAGATTAGCTTGCAAAGGAAAATGGCAAGCTTATATAGATGGAGGAAGGGGAGTTTGGATCCCTACAATCATGGGATTGGCCCTATCCTCAAGGAAGCTTCCATGAGAGGTGGAAAACCACTTCCTCTACAGGGAAATCCGGATCCAAACGTCCCAACTCAATTTAGAGACCAATTCAGGAGTTGGTTAAAGTCAATATTCTGCCATTTATTTTTAAAAAACACCCTGTATTAAGCCTGGCACGAGTGCGACTCTGAGACAGAGCGCCAATTGGCGTGCCCTCTTTGAAGAATTTCCCCCATTGGCACGGGTATAACACAAGCTAGTCGCGCCAAGGATGAAAAGGATATTTTTAGGGTTTTTCACAAGGAGATGTCTTCAGGGAAATGAAAGTCCATGTCTAGGGGAATGCCATGAAAGTGTTTTCAGGTTATGTCACTACTCACAGGTCACGGAATGAGCCCTCCAATGTGCGGGATGGGGAATTGCAGGGACGGTGACAAATTGATGTGTAACATATGCCCCCTAAAGCATGAAGCCCAAAAGAGAGAAAGGGGTGAAATTCTTTACGAGAACGTGTCCAACTGAAAACACCGCTGTCGGAAAACCTGCGTAGAGAAGCACAACTGATATCTCAGATACATGATATATATGTGGTATGGGCGCAGCCATCCATAACAGAGTATACAATAATCCAGATCCGAGGCATGGACGCAGCCATCCAGTAAGGATCGATAAATAGACTTAGGTTTGGTCACAGCCATCCAATCAGTGAGTCATGTAACTAATCATAATAATCCACAAAATCGCAGCCTGGATCCTAACAAAAAAAATCCAGGGTCTTGCGCTCCATCTCGACCCGAACAAAGTACAAGTTCAAGCATGCGAATAAATGAGCTGAAGTCGAACATGCAAGAACATCGCCTGATTACCAGCCAATGATGAAAGCTGTTAACAGGCGCGAGAGGTACCACCATTAATGACAATGGTCCTCAAGGTACTATAGGTACAATCTACGGCATGTGAATCAATGAGTTGGCGTCGAACACCCGTAGAATCACTCGATCAGAGGCCAATGATGAAAACCTCACGTCGAATGCGAAGAACCTGCCATTGAGGCATGCAAGTTCCAAGGTACCAGAAGGGAGTCTCTAGATCAGCTTCCTGGATAATGAGCTGAAGTCGACAGGAAGTGACCTTGATCGAAGGTGGGCCATAGTGTTTCCCACATCATCGACGCGAGACAGAGGAACATAATGTCTTTGTGAATCAAGATCAGATGAGAATCAAAGGAAGGTTGAAATTTTTGCAGAGGTCAAATTCTCTTGAACATATTGGCGGCACGACAGTGGATTTGGCAGTATTTTACATCAAAAGATAAAAGTTCATGATGACGAGGCAAAGAGTAGATGAGAGGTCAAAAGGGATCACCCAAACCGATGGAGGCAAGTGAAAAATGAGATGAGATGTCCCCAACCCGACACGAATGCAGACAAGTGCCATGTTCAAGAGCGACATACTGCCGACACGACAATGATGCTGGTTCCATTTTTCCCCCACCATTTCTGGCGATTACCTCTTTATTTTTATACAAGCTTGAAGAGGATACCATATGCTTGTTATATAAGTCCATCCTAGTACATTTAACAAGCCCTAGGAAGGAAGAACTCGAATATCATCATTATGACTGAATCCAATGTCATCAGGGTTTAACGAGTCTGACAAAGGAAGAACTCAACATCTTTTCATGTTTAGAGAGTTTGAAAAGACAACAGAAAAGTAAACTCCAACGGTCCCTTTTCGTAAATAGTTCCTCAGACCCGAAAAGGTAGAAAACAATATCTGAGAAAACCTCCTAGTCGCGACAGGCTAGGGTATTCCTTTTTCATAAGTAATCTATCCCAGCCCAAAAAAGGGGTAAACGTATACTGGGTAGATTTCGTTTCGTGTCCACTTTAACGAGATTGAAATGACAAGGGACTCGGCAATCTTTTCATGTTTAGAGAGTCAGAAAAGAGCTGAAAGTTGACTCCTCCTGGAGGAACGAGTGGTATAAAGGGGAGCAAATGGTTCCGGTAATGGTGGAACTGCTCAAAACAAGATAAAGGTCAAGAGGCTGGCTAACAAGACCACACATCGTAGCGGTTCCTCAGGAATGGGTAAAACAACCAAGTGAAGGCATATAATCGGCCAGGCAGATAATGACGATGGAGTGAAAAAACCAAGGCTCATCTGGAAAAAATAGGATGATAAAATGACAATCACAAGAGGTAAAATGGGAATGGTTTCATTTTTACACAAGCTTGAAATTGAGAAACTCTGCTTGAAGTTGGTTTCATTTTTACACAAGCTTGAAACAAAGATAAACTATGCTTGGAACCGGTTTCATTTTTACACAAGCTTGAAACAGAAACAAACTATGCTTGAAAAAGTAAGCATGCCCCCAGCATGGTGACTCAATTTGAGGTACATGCCCCCCAAGCTTCAATCCATATGAAAGGAAGATGGAGTGAAGGTTCAAGTTACGAGATCAAAAGAAAGACTCGACTGGGATTTTACGAGATCTAAACAAAGACTCGAATTGAACAAGAACGTGTTTCATTATTTTAACGAGGTTGACACATTAAAAGAACTATCCTCAAGACACCTTGTTTCATGGTTTAAGGAGCTTGGCACAGGACAAGGAACTCTGCTCCGACAACCTTGTTTCATTTTTTAAGGAGCTTGACACAGGAAAAGAACCATGCTCCAACAACCTTGTTTCATTTTTTAAGGAGCTTGACACAAGAAAATGAACTCTGCTCTGACCAGCTTGTTTCATTTTTTAAGGAGCTTGACACAAGAAAATGAACTCTGCTCCGACAACCTTGTTTCATGGTTTAAGGAGCTTGACACAAGACAAGGAACTCTGCTCCAACCAGCTTGTTTCATTTTTTAAGGAGCTTGACACAAGAAAAGAACCATGCTCCGACCGACCTCATCATAATGAACAAGAAGTCATCGCTTCTAAGAGTTCCCCTCCCAATGGAAGGAAAACATCTTGGAAGTCAGGACCCAATGCCCCCAGCACCTGATGTACAATGGCACTATCACTGGGTACAGGCACAGGGTAGGTAGCCACATAGTTGACCTGTGGTGGGGCAGATACAACGGGTGGATAAAAATTAGGAAGGGATGATGGCGAACCAGTTGCCACATCAGGACCAAAGAACGAAAGCTGATCAATGGTCACAATCCGTCCTTCATGTGGAAAACAGACCATACGAAAAAGGGAGGAGACAAGCGCTCCCATGGCATAGGTGTAATCGCACCCCAAGAGCAGATTGAAATCTAAGGGGCCTGGAATAACCATCACGTCCATATGGACGGTTTGACCTCCCAATGTAATAGGTAACCTTGGAAGGATCCCTAACGGTTGACTCGTTCTTCTGTTAAATGCCAACAGATTCTGTGTAACAGGCGCAAGCGGCGGCGAGACAAAAGCTTTCCAAGTAGTTGAGGATAGAACACTAACAGATGCACCTTCGTCTATAACAGTGCTAGGTACGACCAGACCAAAGGCCTGTACCGTTATCTCGAAAGGCACATAAGACGGAAGGAGGTATCTCGCAAATCGATTCCAATCAAGGGAAGTGACCAAACTACTCGTAGGGGCTACCAGCGAACTGATATGGTCTTCTTCTGGTGTTACGGAAGAATAAGGAGCATCCTCCACAACCTCCATCTCGAAGGTGGGAGGAGCAACTTCTTGAGATACGGGGACAGGAGAATATTTCTCCAAATCCGAGGAATCTGAAGAAACAAGAAGAACCTGAGGGATGTGAGATCCACTCTCAACGGAAAAGACCTGGTGCACCGTAGATGGATCCAGTTCAACTGATCCCATGACCAATGGTTGGTCAAGGACGAATTCCTAAATTTGAATTTCCAAGGGAGCGGGATCGACCAAGGATGACTCTTGACCAATCATGGCATCAGCTGGTGGAGGACTCAAAGAAAGCCGATTATAACCAGTTGGAAGGCATGGTGTAGAACCATTTAAGTTGTCCAAAACTCATTTGGCTTCATCCATATACGGACAAAGGTGAATGGCATGGTGCCCTTCACACAACTTGCAGGGATTGGTAATCTAACCCTGCTTCTTAGGAGCCTTACCAACACCAGTTGAAGACGTGCCCCCAACTTGACTCCCGGAAGCCAAATGCAACGACGGACGACCGTTGGACCATGCTTCAAGCACCTTGGGAATGCCAGGGTAGTATCAAAGAAGATGGTCTCTCATGCACAACATGAAAGGGAACTTGACTTTCCGCGGAGGGTTGGGAGGTTTATCGACGGAAGGCTTCTTAGGCGCAATAGCCGTAGAGATATCCTCTCCTTTATCAGACTTCTTCTTCTTTGTATTCTTCTTCTTCTTCTTAGCCACCTGGTTACTCGAATCCAGACTTTCACCAGGCGAATTAGAAGAGGAGGACGTAGAAACAGGCGAAGAAGGGGAGAGGTACACCTTGGAATCAACATGATGTTGTTCAGGCAGAGGAACTGATTGACCAGTAGCCGAGACATTAGAGACCACAGAGGTTGAAAAAAACCAAACAGGAAACCCAATAGTTAACCCAAGAAGGGACAACGTTGCCATATAAGGAGCACCAAAATTTCCAAAAGGAGGAAAATGACCAGGATTCCCATCAGAGGGGATTCCTTGGTTGGTGAAATCTGGAAAATTTTCCATCAACAACTCAAAACCACACACGGGCTAAAAACCAAGGCACACAATCAAACGTCCAACAAGAAAACTCTAAAAGGGCGTGTGATTGTAGGTGATATATTTTATGACATTGAAACTTAGAAACTTCACCGTCTCATGTTTTAAGAGTCGAGAAACACATGAAAGATGACTCTATCTCTTTTAGTTTTGAAGCAAGCGTGAAAGGACAAGCGCTTGGTGATCTTTTCAATTTTAAGGAGTCAGATAAGATCAAAATGACTGCTCAGGAATACTAGGCAAAGGGTGTACCAAATAACCCTGAACTACAATATACACCTTGGTTTCAAAATGAAAGAGAAATCAACCAAGGACTTGACGTACGTGCAGGAAATCTCCCCGAATGTTGTGTCCGGTGTATCACGGGTATAGGGTGGCAGAATCAGCTTCCTATGGATAAAGGATAGAAACCTAGTGGGGTATCCCTTTATATACGCGACGGTACGGGGAGCACTAGTCCATACTAGTGCTGTCTAAGGCCAAGAGGCGAATGACAGCTACTAGGTTTAAAGACGCCGGAACACGTCTCTAGCCTAGACCTCTAAATATTTCGTTAATGTTTCAATGCTGCCTTAGTGTAAATTGAATAAATTTTAATGTTTATCTTCAATTATGTTTCAGTTTTCAGGCCCTAGTGAGTGTTATGTCTCAAAATCTCCTAAATGCACACTACATGAGAAAAGAAAACTTTCAATTCGATGAATGCTATCTAGTTAAGGGAATAACTTCAAACAATGATGCAACAAATAGCAATACTGAAAACAAAATTTTTCCAAACTAGATGACTTTGTCTATCCAAAAGTAATTTAAAACATTCAACGATGCGAATAATGCAATGTAATCTATGCAAAATCCTCTTTTTTGAAAACTATGCAATTGTAATCTATGCACAATTTCATTTTTCATTTCAAATGATAAGAATGCACTCAATGCATTTTTCGATGAAATGATAATCTACTTAATGCATGCTTTTAATGAAAGAGAATGCACTCAATGCGATTTTTAGCTTTCAATCATTAAACAATGTGATCTAAGTCCAATGATAAATCTCAAAAAATACTTTTCAATGCAATGTGATCTAATGCATTTTAACGAAAAGAAAAATATGAGACGAAAACTAAAAGAACGCAAATCTCATTAATGAAGGATGAATGAAAAAGAGATGTAAACAAACACTCAGAATGCAATCGTTGTTTCAAACACTTTGTCACAAAATTCCTCAAAAGTCGACAAGACATATGAGGTCAAACACAAAGAGGACTTCCAAAGCAAGAGATCAAAACAAGGCATTCATTCCCTTTTACATCAAACAATCATGGAGATAAGACATTTCAAACAATGAGAAATGTAATATATGCTCATACAGTGAAAATACTAGAAGGGAAAGACACACTGGAGAAGGATTTAGGGAAAAAATCTCAATTTTCACACACCCTGAAATTGGCATGACTTTGTCACTGACAACTAGCGCCAACTGGCGCGACTTGCTCACTGACAAATAGCGCCAATGGCCAATTGGCGTGGGTTGCTAACTGACAACAAGCGCCAACGCCTGACAATGAAAAAACAAAGAATTTCTCCCAACCAAGACCAGACTCACCACTTCAAGCAGAATCTCCAAGACTCAAATGAACCATGTAATCTAGGCTCAAAGCGAGACAAAGCGGAATTCGAATGAAGAAGAAGCCAATCACTCAAATAACACAATAAAATGATAGAAAACCACCAAACGAGTGCAGAGAAGCAATCAAAAAGCTGACTGAACAGACAGAAACCAAAAACTCCTAAGGGAGGCTCGACGCACAATAGCACCTAGATGCCCTAGGGCTAGAATGTAAAATCGATAGAAACGGGCAAACAACCAAAGGATGAAGGTCTCAGTCAGTCAAACAAGGCTCCTGAACACTCAGGTAGTCGAAGAAATGAAACCAAAACCACAGATCAAGCTCAGAAAGCTCAAAACCAAGCAAACCCTAGCACCTTTCAGCATCGGCATGACTGTCAGGCTGAAACTAGCGCCATAACAGGATTGGCGTGGGTAGTAAACTGGCAACTAGCACCAATTGGCGCGACTGTCAGGCTATTAAGTGCGCCAGTCGAGTTCACTATGAAAAAAATAAAAAAGAGCAATCCAAGATGAAGACTAGTGATGTTGAAACTCAAACCAAAAGCCAAAGACACGAAAAGAGCCAGCCAAAAGAGCTGATCGAGCAAGCAAAGTCAAGAATTGATCAAAAGACAAGACAATACTCCAAGTGTTTAGTTCATAAACTAGACCGAAGATTGAATGAAGTAGCATTGATCTACTTTCGCTAATGCAGGGCAAGAGCATTTCGAAGGCTATCTGGCTAACTTCAGGCTCCATTTGTAGTTTATAAAGAAAACAACAAGCTAACTCCCCAGTGGAGTCGCCAATTTGTTGGAGAGGTAAATCCCCTCTGCGGACAGAGGCGATCCCTACTAGCCCAGAATGGGTCTAGCAATAATCGTGACACGCTATGGTGCAGGTCCCTAATTGCAATAAACCAACTTGTGAAGAAGGCTTACCTCAAATCCAATGCTGTTGTTTGTAGAGAAGGTAGCACTCCCATTCCTTTGCTCTGGCAGATCACAATCCTCACGCTCATCGCGATTGAACACCTGCACACGCAAGAAACACAACAAACACAAGCGTAAAATCTGATATATACAATTATGCGTCAGTCAGAGAGGACACAACTCATGATCATAATGAACAAAACGAGTGGAACCATAACCAATAGTCACTTATCATTAATCATACAAAGGAAAATACAACCTGGCTCTGACGCTGAATTCTCCTTCGACGGGTTGCCAACAGAATACGTCTCGGTAAAGCTTGTCAAGGATGGGGACAAGCCTCTCTCTTCGATCGTCAATCTCCTTGCTATTGATTTGACACTATGAGGACTATTGCAGCATTCTTTGGGCTATGAAGGCTCTTGGAGATTAGCTTGCCAAGGAAAATGACAAGCTTATATAGATGGAGGAAGGGGAGTTGGGATCCCTACAATCATGGGATTGGCCCTATCCTCAAGGAAGCTTCCATGAGAGGTGGAAAACCACTTCCTCTACATGGAAATCCGGAGCCAAACGTCCCAACTCAATTTAGAGACCAGTTCAGGAGTTGGTTAAAGTCAATCTTCTACCATTTATTTTTAAAAAACACCCTTTATTAAGCCTGGCGCGAGTGCGAATCTGAGACATAGCGCCAATTGGCGCGCCCTCTTTGAAGAATTTCCCCCATTGGCGCGGGTATAACACAGGCTAGTCGCGCCAAGGATGAAAAGGCTATTTTTAGGGTTTTTCATAAGGAGATGTCTTCAGGGAAATGAAAGTCCATGTCTAGGGGAATGCCATGAAAGTGTTTCAGGTTATGTCACTACTCACAGGTCACGGAATGAGCCCTCCAATGTGCGGGATGGGGAATTGCAGGGACAGTGACAAATTGCTGTGTAACAAGGTTCATACAATATTCTTTTGGGAATGGATTGGTTGTACATTTTATTAGTGTCAGTTTTTGCATCCTCCCACCAGTGATCAAATAAAATATTTTCATGTTATATTAGGGTCTCATTTTGAATTTTTTGTCATTCCATTAGGTCATCATGCAAAAATTTGGTCACTTGGAGCAGATTTAGGTCTAATCTCACTCCTTTTAAAATTTTACTACTTGTTGGCTCATTTCACCACTTTGCTGAGTGTACCATCAGTCATGAGTTATCATCACCATTTTAGTCATTTTCATCATGGTTTCATTCAGTCAAGGTCTCCATTATATGTTAGGGTTTCCAAGGTCATGAAATCACCATTTCATGCATAAATTCTAGCAAATGAAGGGGTGACAATAAAGAAATTTCATTAGTAAGTTCAATTTGTAAATTTGATTTCAGAGAAAAATGTAATTTTATTTTCCTAATTTGTAATAAGTTGTCAGATTTCCAAGTAGTTGCATACTCAAAATTCCATCAAAAAAATAGTAAAGTTCCAAAAAGTCAATCAGTGTTCCTAAGCCATCAAAAGATGAAGTTCAATAATCAGATTCAGAAAATAAAGGTAAAGAAGCAATGTAAAGTTAATTTCAAGAAAGGAAAAGTGGGTCCCAATTTGTTTATTGACATTTCTCCAAGTATAAAGGCTCCCAAAGACCAAGAAGTCATTCATTTGCATCCTCAAAGCATCAAGATCTCAACCTCCTCAAGAAAACAATTGAGTTTTCCTTCAAAAAATGAATTATAGGTCATTCGTTGCGCTTTTTCCAAAGGCACTATGCTTTTTGCAAGAGGGACACTGTGCTTTTTCCAAAGGCATTGCGCTTTTCACAATCCCTAGCTGCGTTTTTCCTCTATACGCTGTGCTTTTTGCAGAAGGGAGCCACAGTCCCAAATCTTCCTTGCAGAGGTTCTCAACTTCAGTTCAGGGTTTCTACACTTGGTTTCAAGTAAGTACACCTCTTATAGCCCCTCCTTTCAGATTGTGGTGTTGAATTTATGGTGCATACCCTCCCTTATCCTCTATGTCATGTTTTAAACAAATGAAACCCTAGTTCTTATTTTTCAAGCTTAATTGTTTTCCCCTGGACCCCATTTTCCTCCCTACACGATAAATCATTCCCCTCTACCATTACATTCACTCATTTCCCATTCCCAAGCCTTATTCCCTAAAACCCTACCACCCTAATTGTGCTTTCCTAGGTAGCTAGATAGCTCCTTGTAATACAAATTTCCTACCCTATTTCCCTAAAATTTTCACCCTCATATCACTTCCCTAATCTCCAAAATCCCTTTACACATTTCCCCAAATTTTCCCTCACTCATCCCAACCCTCTAACCCTACAATCCTACTCCCTTTCCCTTCCCCTTCTTTCCTAGGGTTTTCAAAGACAAACAAGTACTCTTGGAATTAGAGTTGTTGAAGGCAAAGAGGAAAAACACCAAAGGTAAGGTAGTGATGAGACTCAAACCAACAAGAAAATACCAAAAATAAGAGGTCTTAAGAGAGCATTAGAGCAGGAGAAACATGAGGCATAACAACTCATTTTTCAGGAAAGAATAGCAAAAGAAATCAATGATGACATAGAAGTGTGGCTTGACAGAGTGAATCTCCACCTTGAGAAGCTCATCCATAAGGCCAAAAAGGAAAATGAGATGCTCAGACACATGGCTAATAGATACACCACTAGAAACAAGATTTGTAACATCAGGATCAAGCAATTGAAGGATAAACTCAAGCAAACCCTAATCAGGCATAAGGAGGAATAAAAAATTGAGTTACTTGTTAATGCCTCATTGATTACTTGAGACACCTCATCAACACTTCATCCACCAATTTTGAAGAGTTTTGGGCAATTTTTGAATATTTTGGGCATTTTTGTAAAATTTGACATACTTTTTGCACATTCAGCTTGCAAAAAGCACAGCGTGGGCCACACTGCGCTTTTTGTGGATGCCTCCAAATGAAGAAAGCTTTGCAGATTTGGATCTAGAATGATGTCTACATCAAATTTTGACTACTGGCACTCAAAAAATAGAGATTTTCGTAGGCAGAAATGGCTAAAAACCTCTCAAAAACCATATTTTTGCCTCCTTTTTGAGCCTCTCGCTACGCTTTTTTACCAATCTTGGGATATTTCATTTTTGAGGAGCTTCACTCAACCATTTTCAGAGCTCGAGAAAATTTTTGACAACTCGACTGGAATATATTTCCAATGAGCCATATTGAGCTCAATTTTGACTTCGGGAAGTCACTCAAAAGTGGTTTTGAAGGCCCACATTGCGCTTTTCCCAAGCATGTTGTGCTTTTTACGGTTTACTAATTTTTCCAGAATTTTCAGGTTTTCTTGGTTGATTGATGGATTTCAAGGAAAGTTACTGATGTAATTGTGAAATGTAAATGTAATTATGTCATAAATAATTACTAGAGGTATATACATCAGGTAAATGTGTAATTATGGTCAAAGTGAATTAGTTTCATGAATGATAGGGATGAGTTGTCTAACCTCCCTAATCACTAGGATTCTAGTTGAGCACTTTGGGGATTAGCTCTAAAAGTCATGGATTTGACCCCTGCAAGTGGGATAAGTAGTTTTTGGTCTATATATTTCATTTCCTTTCTCATTGCAAGGGTTGGATGCAATATAATTTGATCATTGAACACTAGTGTAATCAGACTTTTTGCAGGAAATAATAGACTGAGTTGCAACTATTTTTGTGGGATTCTTGTGGTAATGTGATTTGAAATTTTTTCTTATTATGTTTGCAAATGTTTGAATGTTTTATGATATTCATATTCATTCCATCTCTGAATCTAATTGATTCCTAAGTCAGAAAGACATAATTCATTAGCTTATGCTCTGTTTTGGAGGAATAGTTACAATTTTGTTTCATCTTCTTCTAATTGAAAATAATTAATGTTTCTAATGATATTTTCTGAAACCCTAGCAGTCTAGACCACTCCATCAAGATACCTTAATGTGTTAAAGTGCATACCTACCTTGACCCATTAGATATTTGCAATTCCGATCCTTATTTTTCCTGACCTAATTCACCATCCAACACTCAAAATCAATCAACCAAAACCTAGTGCTACTATACCTAGCCTAAAATCCTCTTTATCCATTCATCATGGTTGTGATTTATTGGAGAGAGCCCTCTCCTACCTAGTAGGGCTAACTAATTGGCGAAATATTGGTCTGTGGTTACCTTTGGTGGTTTCTTCTCAGCCTTAGAGATCTAGTGGAGTGATAACACATTCAGAGGACTAATGTAGATTACTATGATAAGGCTATTGATTTCCTAGATGATGATGGGGAAATGAGATTTTTTCAAGAAAATAAGAATCCTACATTAATGAGAATGGTTCAACTATGCAGAGAAAGCGTGGTTGCATAAAAGGATGGGTATTGTTTGCTGTTCATATTTCTAGTGACAAAAGGAAGGATGTTTAGGATGCTGAAATTATGAAGAGGTATATGATTTTGCAACAATTTTAGGATGTGTTTCCAGCAGATATTTTAGATTTTCCTCCTCAAAGGGAAGTGAAATTTTCTATTGAGTTGATGTCAGAAGCAACACCAACATCTAAGGCACCGTATAGGATGAGCACTCCAGAGTTGGTGTAATTGAAGTTTCAACTTAAAAAATTCTTGATAAATGATACATAAGGCCAAGTGTGTTGCCTTGGGGTGCACTAGTATTTTTTGTGAAGAAGAAGGATGGTACTCTCAAGTTGTGTGTTGATTACAGGAAGTTGAACAAGGTGAATATCAAGAACAAGTATCCATTTCCATGAATTGATGACTTGTTTGATCAATTTAAGGAAGCAATAGTGTTATCAAAGATTGACTTGATATCAAGATATCATCAGGTGCACATCAAAGAAGAACATAGTTACAAGACCACATTCTATACAATGTATGGCCATTATGAGTTTGTAGTGGTTCATTTTGGTCTTACTAATGCTCCAACTATTTTCATGTGTTTGATGAACAATGTGTTAGACATGATGAAAAATATGTTGCATCCTTATATAGAAAATTTTGCGATAGTGTTTATTGATGATATATTGATATAGTCTAAGAAATAGGAAGAGCATACATATCACCTGGCAACATTGTTAATATTGTTGAGAGAGCATCAATTGTATGTCAATATCAACAAGTGAAGTTTCTTTCAGACTGAATTTCATTACTTGGGACATGTTTTTTCTAAGTGTTATAGGAAATTTTGTCACATATGGTCAATAGGCCTGCAAATTGGATCATTTTACATCCATGAACACCTTTTCATCATCCCTACATAAATACCTAAACATAAGTCTCCCAAATCCATGAGTTTCTAGGATTAACTACTTCATTTTAATGCTTTTAAGTCCCAACACACCCAGGCCCTTTAGGATCCTGCATTCAATGCAGGTTGCTCCATTCTACACTTTTACTGATCATTAGCAGGTTTTCCCTTTTTGGGGGTGCATTGATTCTAGAAATTTAGGAAAAATAAAAAGAATCTTGAAGCTTCCTCTTCCAGAAGCTTCCAGGAGTTGTTTCAACCATTTACCTTGGATAAGAAATTTGAATCCTATATAATCCTACCTTGGATATTTGACCTCTTATCCCTTGAGATTATCCTCCCATCAAGAGTGAATCTCAAGCCTAGATTGGTAAATGGATAAGAATTCATAAATTACCATCCTCTCCTATATATTCACTGCCATCCACAAGCTAGGGGTTGGATTTTGGAGATTGATTACCTTTATGTTGCTGCTTTAGATATAAGGAGAGTCATAATTCCATGCATTGAGGTGACATAGAGGTGTGCTTTGTGGAAAGGAAGGAAAAGTCAACTTGGGGATTTCTCTAGATGATCAACACCTCTATTTGGTTATAGCTCTCTCCATTTATATTAATACAAGGAGTACATTTCTTTCCTATATATGATTCTTATGTTTGTATGTTTCATTGCTTTCTAATCCATTAAATGAAGTGATTAGATAATGCTACATAGATACAATATATCTTTGGCTTGCTGTGTTTTTTTGTGCAGGTTCTAATTATAGAAGTCAGTGTTAGGATTGGAGCATACATGCCAAGAAGAGAGTGAAGCTTGTGACAAAATCTAGGTAAGCCTCATCGCATTGTTCAATTACTTTAAGGAAGAAATTATATTCTTTTCTTTTTGTTTTTCTACACTAGGACACTAGGTCCAGGGAAGATACTTCTATATGAAATCGTAGATTTCATATAAAAGAATTGGCGACTCCATTGGAGATCAATTCATTCCCTTAGTGGTTTCCTTGTCCTTAGTACTTGTTTTTCCTCTTGTTCATACCTTAATTGTTTCACTAAATCTAAATTCACCCCAAGAACATAGTTCATTGAGCTTCAATTGCATTTTTTGTGTTAGAACTTGGTATTTATTGATCAATTCTCCCTCTGGTCTGGAGATAGAGCACCACAAAGCACCATAAATAACTTCCTACTTGCACTATAGTGCACTTTCTCTTGTGTTTCAAATGTGCTGATTGCACTAGACAAAACTTTCTCCTGTGCTGAACCTGCATTGATTCCTCTATACCTACATTGCAACACAACTTATCCTTCTCTGCACTTGCTCTGTATAACACTATGGCCCTTTATTTCTCTCAGAAAATTCTTTATTTTCCCTGTGGTAAATTCCTAACAACAGGCATCAGCCGCAGATGAGATGACAAACTTTTCTGAAACCTACTCCCGAGAGTGCTGGAAGTGCATGTCACACTTTTTGGGCCAAAACCTGCGACCTGAACCTCGAGGGTGCAAAAAATAGGCCAAAACCTGCGACCTATGCAGAAAACATGTCAGAAACTATGACCTAAACTTTTTGCGGGAATTTTTCTGAGATTTTTCTGGGTTTGTCTGGGCCTCTGTCTCCACCCATTTTGGACTTGTACTTATTCTGTTTTACTCATAAAAGTAGGAACCTAGCCCCCTAGGGCTTCAATACCCTCCACCTTTCGTGGAAGAGTTTTTGCTGTAGCAGGTCACCTAAAATTTCAGTGTGTTCAGCCATTTTTTTAGATCTGATCCCTCACCTTCAGATCCACTTCAGATTTATTATTTATCCATCCAAAAAACCTCCTTTATTTTTGTTTGGGTCTTCCTCTAGGGTTCCCTCCGCTTCTGTCCAGGTTGTAGCCTTTTTCCACCTCATTTAAATAAATTTTTCCTCTGATTTTTTGTTGTTTTTCTGCACCTATTTCCAGCAGATCTGACCTTTAGATCATTGTCCCTCCCGAATTTAGATCTATTGGCTATTTTGGTCTGTTTTGACTAGATTTTTATCGACCTACAAACTAGTTGTTGAGAGGCCCGCCTCCTTGGGTTTAGATTAATGCATAATTAGATGTTTATTTTCTGTTATTTCAGTTTCATATACTATTAGCTGTAGGTTTATTTACAGTTATACAACACACTTTTTTTTTTCTCTACAAACGTCTGGGCTTAAAAATTAAAATTTACACACTTAACACACACACCCTAAGCAAAGAAGAGGCTGGTTAACACTGCTAGGCAAAGACTTTAAACATTGTAATCAATTGATCTTGCACCTCTCTTCCCTTATTTCGACATTGTAATCAGTTGATCCTGCACCTCCTTTCCATTGTTGGTCTCTCTTCCCTTTGTGCTGTGTTTGTGCCTTCATCATTTTCCCCCCAAGGCGTTTATCCCAGAGACTTCTTGGCCTTCATCCTTAGTTTCTGGTAGGAAGACTTACTCCTTCGCGTAGGATTTGAGTTAGTCCTCCACCGAGTCTGCATTCCGACTCCTCTTCTAGTTTATTAGGTTCCCGTTCTGGTTCTGCCCCCAGTTCTCCCCCAGTCACCTTCACCATGTCTAGTTCAGGACCTAACGCTGGTGGTAGTCCTGGCCCTAATGCTGGGAATACTACTAGTGGGACCGCAATAGGAACTACCCCGGCTTCTCCCTTGCTCCCCTATATGGCAGGCCTCATTCGTCCCAATTTTAACTAGTTGATCAATGACCCTATACACCATGATTTTGGTTGGTCTGATATGCCAACCAAGCTCTTTTCTGACATCCCCAAGTTTGAAGGTCTTGCTGGAGAGGATCCTACAAACCATGCTCGATCTTTCCACATGTGGTGTTCGTCTAACTCCATTACTGATGACTCTGTCCGTCTTTGGTTCTTCCAACATACACTTACTGGAAAAGCTTCTAAGTGGTATGTTGATCAGGCCTCCTCCTCTCATACAACCTTTGCAACTCTTTCCTAGGATTTTCTGTCTTATTTCCAGTTTCCCCTTTGTTATGACACTGGTACCAAAATTTTGACTTCTTTCCGTCAATCGTTTGCGACCCGCCTATCCGATCATGTCCAGGAATAGCGAAGAGAAAGAGCCTATGTGGAGCCCCTAACTTCGTAGACCGTGTCTACATGGACTGGTTCCTTAGATCCATTTTGCCTACTATCGGCAAAGATGTTGCATTGCATTTCCCTCAAACCGAAGAAGCTTCTCTCTAGATTTCCTTAAAATATGACCTGATCTACGCTCAGTCAGGTTATGTTTATACCATTTTCCCTGATCTCCCTAGACTTGGTGGTGCCAATGCACTAGGGGCATCCATGCTGCCGACAGTATCGTTGGAGCTCTTTCTCGTCCATACGCTCAGCCTCCCATGGGCTATGGTTTCCCTCAGGGAGGGGCCAACACCTCCAGCACCTTTCCCCCTCCCAGTAGCATGTATCCAGGATACGACAAGTCTCCTCCTTTTTCCCAACCTATTACCACAATGTTACCCAACCTCCTTGTTATCCGTATCCGCAGCCTGGTGCTCCAGCTCCTCAAGCATTAGCACCCCCACCTCCTTGGCCTTCTCAACCCCTGTAGCAGCAGCCATCACCCCCTTAGGGGCAAGTGTATGCACATCAGGGCGTGACTAATCCTCCTACTTACAAAAAGAAGAGGAAAGACACTGAAAATCAATTTTCCCCTAGTAATCTTGGACCTAATCACCAAGGTAATGCTCCTAACACTACTAACCAGCAACAGGGCACTTAGCCCAAGCAGGACAGGATTGTTCACACGAATAAGCCTTGTTCATGTTGTGGTGTCTATGGTCATTACACCCATGATTGTCCTCTTTTACCACAGATGTGGCAGATGTGGGAGACTCAAGAAGCATCACGAGGACAATAAGCCTCCCCTTCTGTCCCTCGCAATGCTGCACCTAGTCAGCCGGATGTGTTTACTAATCCTTTCCCTCAGCAAGGATTCGTGGCTACCCAACCACTTGAAGGTCAGGTGGCCACTCAACCTCCTCCATCTGGTACCTCTGATTACCAAATTCTCATGATGAACACTAACCAACCTATTACCGTTGACTTCAGCCTTCAGACTCGGTCCCGTCAATACAACAAGCCTCCTGCTACGTCTGCCCCCGAGCTCCCTTCTTCAGGTTCTACAGAGCCTCTTTCGAAAACCAATGGTCCTTTGCAGATCCCTCAGCCTAAGGCATAGGTTCATACCAATATCCCTAAGGAACCATTACGTCAAAATGTTTCTTCTGGAAAAGATGCCCATTCGTATAGTATAGTAGATGATTTGGTGCAATCTCCTGCTGCCATCTCAAAGCTGGAACTCCTCCAGTCATGCTATTCACAATGAAAAGCTCTACTATTTTCCATGGGCACTATAGATCCTTCAGATGATCGCTTGATCATCTTCGATGTTGAATGGTCAGAACATCCTCCCTTTCCTGCTTCTGTCGATTTCGAAATCCCCTTCAAGATCTGGAATGCCAACGTCTCACGTTGTATCATTGATGAGGGGGAATCCACCTGTGTGATGTCTGATTTGGTTTGGAAACAACTCAGATCACCTGAGTTGGACCCTTCCACTATCACCCTTCAAGCATGGGATGACCACTCCTCCAAGCCCATTGGTATGTTCCGCAATTGTCCTATTACTCTTGCAGGCAAGACTGTTTGTGTTGATGTATAAGTCATTGATGCCCCCTTAGATTACAAAATTATATTGGGTCGTAGCTACACCTATGTGATGTCTGCTATAACATCTACGGTTCACTGCAAGATTTCCTTTCCCCATAATAGAAATATAGTCACCATTGACCAGTTGAAATATTACGAACCGAAGTCTCGGACCTCCCTTGAGTCCATCATATCTTCGGTGGCCAATAAGCAAACCGTGGATCCCTTGACCAGTGTTTCACTCGAAGTATACAAATACTCCTCTTTGCTTGGTTCATTCCCTACTCTCCCTCCTCCTGTCTTTGATCCCAGCTCATCAAATGTTTGCATGAAGAAATTGTCTCGGGCTTCCCTAAAGCAGCCCGCTTCGGCTAGTCAGCAGCCCCACCCTCCGCAACCTACTCCTAACACTTCGACTCAGCCTTCTGAACCCCTTCCTTCTATCCCTTCACCTGTAACGGGTATCCATGAGCCTCTCTACCCTCCTGGAATGGTTCCTCTAGGCCTTAACCATCTTGGAGTCGTCCCGCCTGGCCATTACCCCTCTGGTCAAATATCGTTCCTAGATCCCCCTCCCGGAGTGTTCTTAGTACCTATTATGGCTACCCTATCCCTCCTTAACCTGACCTTGGGGATTCTCGTCTGGTACATCAATCCCCCAGTCGCTACCCTACCTGGTCAACCCAAACCTTATATTGCTTTGACCCCAGTTCAACCGGTCCCCATGACTCCTCCCACTGCTACCGTGCCTCAGCCACCTCAACAAGAACCTTCTCCTGTTGCGACAACTTTGGGTAAAAAGGGCAAAGTTCATAAGAAGGCATCTAAAGACAAGGCCGCCTCGACCGACCCTACTCCTTCTCAGCCTCTAAAGCCTTGTGCTTTGTGTGATGTCATCGGCTACGCCACCCATCAATGTCCTGAATTGCCTCGTATCAAGCCCATGGTTAATGTTGCATTCCCTCAGTCTATGGTCCCTGAAGCCTCTGTTTCTTCCTTGACTATAGCCAAGAACCCTAAGACTATTCACACCAACCAACCCTGTGCTTCGTGTGATCTCCATCGCCATTATTCCAACCGTTGTCCCCGACTCATGCATTACCGCGCTTCTTTGGAGGTAGTTCAAGCGTACGAGATTGAATAGAACTAGTCCACCTCTCCTGTCCTTGCACAATATGCTTTGGCCAGCTTGAGGATTTACTCGCTCCCATTTACATTACCCCTCTTGATGTCGATATGACGGAGCCCGCAGCCACCATCCTCTATATCATCATTCATGAGATCCACGGTGGAAGCTCCCCTTAATACTTCCCCTTCTGTTTCGCTTGACCTCCCTTCAACGATCACCCTGGGCTCAACATTAGTGGATCCCTTATTTGCTTTTTCTTCCATCACTATCCATGAAAATGCGCATGTGAACCTTTCTTCTCATGATGATGAGTCAGGTAGCTTCACCGCGTCATGTGGTCTCTCTTCCTCCAGTCACCCCATATTCTATTGTGATGATGACTTTATGGAAGCATTTTCCACCCCTGACTTCATATTTCCTGCCCATAAGCGGAATGGCACCATCCTTTTCCATGGTGACTTTCGTGACTTGAGAATAAGATGCCCCAAGGTAGCTCCCACACACTGCCTTCCCGTCAGTGTGCAGGTGGTAGACATCCTACTCAGAGCATGTTACACTGAAAATTGTCACCTTGACGTTTTGTTGTCTGTATGAGCTCATTATCACTCATACATTTCTCCCTTGCAAGTCTAAACACATCAGTTCCTAAAAGTCAAGCCTTGAAATTAAGAGAAAAGCTCATAAAATTCTTAAAAACACTTGTACCGCACTTTCTTTTAACATTGCCTGTGGTGCCGCACCTTTTGGCTATAAATCCAGTGGAGCCAAACACACTTTTTATTCATTAAGGGTGCGGACCCCTATAAAAGGTAAAGAAAAGGCACAAGAAAAATCTAGAAGCTCAGTTTGAGTAATTTTTGGAAGCTTCTAGAAACATTCCTGCGGTGGAAAGTCCACTCTTTTTAGGTTCATGTATCCCATCCATTAAGGAGCTAACCCCTTGATGTAAGGAACTAATCCCTTTGAAGGAGGATTCTATCCCTTCTTGTATGGAGTTGTAACTTCCTCTCTTTCACTATAGAAAGAGGCATAGGGCAGCCTCAAAGGGTTACAATGGATGAGTTCAAGCTTTAGTATTATTGGAGGTGAAGTGCTGCTGGAACTTAGACCCTTTTAGCTGAGATTTTATGTGGGAAAGATTACATACCTATATGTATCTCGTTTGGAAGAGTGCAAGGCTGATCAGAGTAAAGGAAACACCTGTTCCGGACCCCAAGAAGGCCTGCATGACATCAAGGTGGACACGGTTGTAAGGCTCTTCCTTATTTAAGTTAATACAAATAAATCCGTTTTTCTCAATAAGCTGTCGATTGATTGGTATATTTTATGGATTCCTTGATCACCATAATAGATATGATTTATGAATATATGCTATGCAAGTGATATTTGATGTTTGTTTGTTTTTGATTGCAGATCTTCGAAGGAAACTCTTTCGGGTGACTGAAGGACTACTACTACAAACAAGTGTTGGATCAAAGGTAAGATCATCAAGCCTTTGTAGCATTTAATTATGAATCATGATATATCTAGATAAAGATAGATTTAATTTTCCATTTGTTGATAGTTGTCTGTAGGAAACTTGGGAGGTATGGCTTGTTTGCAAGAACGACTTATCCGTCCAGCAGAGCACTCCATCTCATAGCGTTTGTTCGATTTCTGCGTTGCGCTCAGGATGATATCATTGCTCATCACCCTCCCATTTTTTGTCCTGTGGCACCTTTCAGATGGACCTCACTTCCACACCTTATATCTGTTATGCCGATGGTGCAAGTTGCTACTCTTGGAATCTAGCCTTGGGAGGTTGGGCCATTTTTACCCCCTTACATTCGCTTGTTCTCTCGAAGGGTGTATGCATTGGTACTGCCACCAATAATCAGGCCAAATATGATGCAGTGCAAGGTTTATTAGCCGATGCTCTTCCCCATCGCATCCTCCACCTTCATGTCCATTTAGATTCCCTGCTTCTTGTCATGCAATTGAATGGTGTCTATCGTGTGCATAATCCTATCCTTTTTAGAAGATATTTACGAGTGAAGATTTTGATGCATGAATTTGAAATCATTACATTCAGTCATGTACCTAGAGCACAAAATCACTATGTAGATAACATTGCAAACAACATTCTAGATTGGCACTTATCACATGCATTTAACACAAGACAATAACATAGAACCATCAAAACGATGCATATCCATAATATGTGTCGTATAAAATGTTTTAGTGTCCATTAACTCTGATACATATGACATGCCCATAGAATGTTACAAAAACTAAAAAATGGGGGCACAACCTGCCCCTACACCTAATCACTATTTGGAGGATCCCGAGCCAATGGCTCTGCTCCTGTAGCTCGTAGATCACGCATACCCTGTCTGGCCATCACCATGCGCCACATGACCCCTCGCCACTTCGAGGGTAGACAAATACATGGCTCTATGTACTGGTCATCCAATTCTTGCCAGCCGTGCTCTGAAACACCGGTCAGAAGCCTCTCACATCTACGACGGATGTCCTCCATGAGGGCCGTTGCATCCTTATTTTGCGGTGCTCTCGATGCACTAGGCCTTGCAGTTCCCGGTACTGCAGGTCGTCCAATATACCCGGCTGATTTCACCGGCGCTGTATCTACATACCAAAAGTAAAAGAATCAGTACCATATACAATATTCTGAAACTTTAAAATGCACATAAAATATTAGCAACTTTTCACTTACCATCGGGCCCCCATACTTGACCAGGCAACAGTGGAAAATCTGGGTCCCCACGATAACTCATCCCATTATTGGGATAGTCGTCTATGTACAATGGCATCTGATCCCAATGAGCAAAGAACTCGGGTCAGAACACCCGTCCGACCACCCCACCTCCTCCTATGCATAGTATTCACCTCCATCGGTGCATCCTAGGCTCCCTTGGGCCCCCATCTTGGAGTTGTATACGAGGTCAAAGTGTGTGGATCTTCTCAAAGAAGAGCGAGCACAACACTGTACCATATGCACCGTCATGGTTCACTTTCCACTTGCATAGTGACAACTGTAATTTCAACGACGACAACATCATCTGGGCCCACCCATAGTAGGTCCCACTCAACACACTCTCCACAAGCATCATCTGCCATCCATTGATGTGGTGGAGTGCCTGGTTGCCCAGGATCTGCAGCACCATTCTGGCCACAGCACGGGTCTCTAACCTCTCTAGATCCCCGATGGGTATTCGAGTCCCCTTGACATGGAGAACTGGTCGATAATAGCGCTCTAAAAAATCCATGATGTTCCACCCTCGCGGTAACACTAGCTGAGTATTCCCTATCATCCCAAGTGGTGGGAGACCAGTCAGAAAATATATATGGACTGTCAACTCGATCCGGTGCCCTTGCACTATAAATAACTCATGGTCCAGATCCCAATAACTGACAATCCGGGCCAATAAGGGCTCTCCAGTTCTCATCAGAGGGTTCTCCATAAACTTCAGAACCCCAAACCTAGCCAATGCACTACGGACACCTTGATCCTCTCGGATCTCCAACCGTAATGTGTCTAGGTCTCTCTCTCTCCAGGTGATTTGTAATTCTACCATATACACAAAATACCATTATATTTGTCAGTGTACATAAAGGAAAGACTGTATTTAACCACAAAGACCCAGCTCTCAGCCAAAAAACAGCACAGAAAAACCCCTCTCTGACAGGTCGCACTTTTCAGGCAAAATCCTGGTACAGGTCACACTTTTCTGCCCAAAACCTGCTACCCAAGTCGTAGATATTGCCCCAAAAAGTGCGACCAAACCGTGAAGAGGAGCAGGGGTCTGTTCTTGAGCTATGGGCACCTAAATTAAAATTTCAATCCACTGAAATGAAAGTGTAAGGTTAGGCCTCTTACCTACAGCTGACAGATCTTGATTCCAACGGTTGGTTTGTCCACTACGATTGCCGCAAGATTTAGGGCCTTCTCTCCTCTCTACATTCACCATAGCTACACTTGCAAATGAGTGAGTTTGGAGGGAAAATGCCTTATTAAAAGAGAAACCCCTGATTTTTCTTTTTCCTACTGTGGCCAAACTATAGCTCAATTTAACAAACCGTCTATACCGTTGGAAAGCTCTCACCGAGCCCTCAAATGGTTATCTATTAGTTTTTCGAGATTTGATACTTCACCAAGACACATTTTTTCCAAGAAGGGTCACTTCACCACTCCTCAAAATCAAATTTCTTCACTTGCAACACTTGTACTTATGGCACCACTTTGCCTCCATACCTGTCCATGCTCGTGTCAATTTTTCTCATGAGTAACCATCTTGTACTCATGTTTTTATGGTCCCCATTGGACCTTTTCTGTGTGGCGGCACCATCAAGTCGCCCTTGTTTAGAGAATCCGAGTTGAGTCATCATCACATCCATGGAGTCTATCCCAAGTCCCTTTGTATCTCGATATAGTCTTCCATCCTTAATTTCTTGGTCCCTCACTCGTGTTGCACATTATGGCCTTTAGTCCTACTGTCCCCTATCCCCATTGATATTGTGTCAATCATTGCCAGGTCATCCATGTCCTTTATGCTCTAACAAGGGAAGTCATCCTTCCACTACTTAGTACCCCCCATTTCATCATCATCACTAGTGTCAGTCTTTCAGTCACTCTAATATTTTCTCTCGTGCCTTAGTTGAGGATCCCTTATTTCCTCACGTATGGTGGACCTCCTTCTGTCGACATCAGATCATTCATTCCAGAAGACAGGTCTAAAGGGCGGTGTACCTTGGTTCCACTTCCACTTTTGTTTGGTGCCTCAGATCAGGCAAAGGGACTCCTTATTGCCCTTTGACTTGATTTTTTCTCAGCTCCAGCTCCTTACAGCATGATCAAGATTCATATACTTGATGATTCATTGATGCAGCAGATTGGACTAGTGATTCCCGAGTGTGTGTGAGTTGTTTCAAACCTCATGAGGGGGTGGCCCTTCAGGTAGCCCCCCACATTCTTGGATGACCTCTTCATTATAGCTTTAGATTCAGCTCCATCGATTTGATGATATCGGCCTCAGCCGCTTGCAACGCCTTTTTGTTTGCATGTATCAGTCAGATATTCAGAGCCCTTTCCTGTTTACAGGGGCACTTTGGTTGTATTTTTATCTCATGTACTCAGATATTATTGTATAATTCTTGGCTGTTATCCTAGGCACAATATGTATGTGGGATTCATTATCATGTTTTTATCTAGCTCATGTTTATGCCATCATGTACTATATAGTTCAGTCCCTTATTTACTGGATGCATTATTCTTTGTACTTTGTCTCGACGGGCATAGGTATGCCTCCCCCACCACCTATAACATAGGTAATCACTCATAAAAGAAACTTGTCGCACCTGTAAGTCTCACCTCCTCAGGGTCTAGTCCTCTAGCGCTTTGGTCTACCTTATATTTCTCTCTCTTTGACTTTCCCTTCTGTGTCTAGTGATTGAGTTCTTACAACGTACTTCAGTGATACGATTAGCTCCTAACACTCGCACGCTGGGGGGAAATTTGTTACACCATTTTTTGGTCATCTAACCAGTTACTATTAGATGGACCAAAGTACACCATGTAAGACCAATTTTACCCTAAGTAAAATTGCTTTCAATATGAAAAATAACTTAGTAAACCACATTTATTAAGTTGTTTATGGTCTAAACAGGAAACCCCATGAGGAAATATCGAATAAATCCATATTTTTTTGGTTTTCCTCAAGGAATAATTAGTTAAACATCAGTTTAATTAATATTCCTGGTCATATTTAACCCCAAACAGGAAAATTAATTAGATAAATCATTATTTATCTTATTATTTTCTAGGAATAATTATTTAAACCTTATTTAAATAATATTCCTTGTTAAATTTGACTAAATCATTTATAAATAATTATATGTTTGATTATTACTCAACCACATCCTTAAAATAATAAATAAATAATTTATTTATTTATTATTTACAAATAAAGGGATTTGACCAAAGTCAATTTTTTTTCCCTCCAACAAATATAATAAAATATTCCATAAAAGTTGGATCTTGATTTGGTTAATAATATTTTAATTATGCACCAATATGTAGACTAACTCAATACTTTGTTATAAATAGAAGGGTTTTTTCATTCATTCACTACCTTTTGTTGCCTAAATATCACTCTGGATCTATACTTCTGGTCTAACTTTGATCCTCCATCATTGTCATATTTTGCTACCATTTTTTTTGTGAGCTCCCTTTGAGTTCCATTTTTGTCTGGGTTTTCTACACCATCAAGAGAGAGAGATTTTAGATATGAAGTGCTGAGAACTTACAAGAACCCATCCCATTGAGGGGTACTGGTAACATCTTTCTATGTTCCCTTCCCAAGTGTCAAAAAATACAAAAATTCTTTAAAACAATCTTGTCTTATCTATTGGATGCATGGAGCAACTCTTGCTTTTATTTACTGCTTAATGTCTTTTAATGCATAGATCTAGATTTTGCAGCATTTATCTTGGTCAAATAATTGTAGATCTAAAGATATTGGCAACCATATTTGATGTTAGGGATGTTTTTTATGCACAACTAAAGTGAGCCTTTTTTGTACTCTTGCGATTAAGATTCATACTAACACGACATATTTTCTGTGGTGTTCGAATTCAACTCATTCATTCACACCCTACGTATTATACTACAATATCTTAAGAGAATTTAACATCATCAATGGTTTCTCTCACATCTGTTAATGGCTTACATCATTGTCCGATAATTAGATAGTGTCTACCATGTTCGACTCCAGCTGATTTATTCGCATTGTTATACTAGCGCATTGGGTGATCAAGTCAACAAGATAGAAGACCCCAGATCTCTTTCCATCGATCTGGGCTGTGTTTTTAAGATTAATATGAGATTACAAAGTATAATGGTTATGATCATACAATCAATCATCTAATCATGGGTTCACTTGTTGTTATCAATATGTAAATGTATTGTAACAGATGATAATATCGACTGATTGTTATTGATATAGACTTGTCACAAGGTAAAGCACTTCAGTCCTCAGTCATTGTTTTTGACTTTTCGCTTTAGGGGAAAATATGTTATAAGCCATTTTATTGCATCTGGTCAATAGGATTGTTAACTGGATCAATCAACATCCATGAACACCTTTCCATCATCCCAACACAAAGCCTTAGACATGACTCTCCCAAAAACTTGGGTTTTTGGGCTTAACTGATTCATTTCCATGCTTTTAAGGCCCAACACACCCTGTTCCCTTATGAGACTGTGTTCAATGCATGTTTCTCCACTCTGCACCTGCACTGATCATTAGCAGGTTTCCCTTGTTGGAGGTGCATTGATTCTAGAAGCTCAATAAAAATAAAAATAATTCAGAAGATTCCTCTTCCAGAAGTTTCCAAGATTTGTTTCAACCATTAACCTTGGATAAGAACTTCGAATCCTGTCTCATCCTACCTTCGAGATTTCACCTCTTATCCTTTGATATTATCCTCCCATCAAGAGTGGATCTCAAGCCTAAATTTGTAAATGGATAATAATCCCTAAACTACCATCCTATCCTATATAGTTATTGCCATCCACAAGCTAGGGGATGGCTTTTGAAGATTGATTACCCTCATGTTGTTTCCTTGGATCTAAGGAGAGTCATCATTCCATGCATTGAGATGAAATAGAGGTGTGCTTTGTGGCAAGGAAGGACAAGTCAAATTGGGGAGTTTTCTACATGACCAACTCCTATATTTGGTTGTAACTCTCTCCATTTATATTAATAAAAGGAGTACATTATTTTCCTATATATGATGTTTATGTTCATATGTTTCGATGTCTTGTTGATCCATTGAATGAAGTGATTGGATAATGCTACATAGATATAGTAGATATTTTTCTTGTTGCGATTGTATATGTAGGTTCTAATTATAGAAACTAGAGCTAGGATTGGAGTGTTTAAGCCAAGAAGAGAGTGAATCTTACGACAGATTCCAAGTAACCATCATCTCATTGTTCGATTACTTTAAGGGAAACATTTTATTAGTTTCTTTTTATTGTTCTAGACTAGGCCAATAGGTCTAGGGAATATACTTCTTTCTCCAGTTTTAGATTCCTTTGTGATTTCTAGTTTTATCAGCCTATTTATGCTAGATGAGCCTTGGTTTTCTCTTTCCATCATCACCATCTTCTTGACCAATCATATGCTTTCACTTGGTTGTTTTACCCTTTCCCGAGAAACCACTGGGATGGGTGGTTTTATTATCCAACCTCTTGACCTCTACGTGTTTTGAGTAGTTCCATCATGACTGGAACTAGCTGCTCCTTTATACCACTCGTTCCTCTAGGAGCAGTCCACTTTCATCTCTTTTCAGATTCCCTGTTAGCATTGCAATTTTTCCAAATATTTTCAAAGTCTCGTCATCATTCTGCAAGGAATCAATCTGCATTTTCAGTTTGATTATAAGAGGAAAGTGTCGCTGTCAAAGTGTAGTGGTGAGAAAATTTCATTTTCTACCTTCATTCATTTCATTTTCCCTCTTTCACCTTTCATTTTCCCAAAAAACCCAAAGTCCAACCTCTCATTTCCCTTTTCAAAAACGCTTTTAACTCATAAAATCAAATTTTAATAGTTAAAAAGCATCTCCACACACCCATCAACAGCCATATCATATTTCCTTGTTAACTTAACATATATTTCTTTTTTTGCAATTTTTACCCACACCACAAAAAACCTTGGTTATATCATATATTATATGATATAACTTACCGCACTTAATAAACAGTGTGGACCCCTTACCTTTCATCGCAATCGTCTCTTCACAGTTTTAACTCCCATTCACGTTACAATTGTGATCTCCTACAAAACCACCGAAATGTGATTTGCGGTATGGTATGGGACCCATACTTCCCTTTGATACGCCTCGAATATGTTATAAAGAATTTTTTTTTCTTCGGACGTCTTTTTATCATATTACCATGACTTAACAAAGTTTTCACTTTCTGCTTTGATAATCCGTTTAAAGGGCCCCACCTACCTTTTCTCTTCACATTTTCGCAAATTTAACTTACCGCATTCACTTCTGCTCCCTCAAAACTTCTATTTTGCGATTTGTGGGCAGTCCCACCATCTGTCATGACATGTCCCTCCCTCAACACTTCCGATGTACGATCTTCGGGAGACCCCACTGTTTTTTATGCCACATCACCTCCGCTCTCATCGCACATCACACATCATAAGTTTTAACATTTAAACCTTGTGTCTCATAACAAAACTTGCGATGCACGATCTACGATCAATCCCACTTCTTTGCCATGTCATCACCCCATTTCAAATCACATTTTCTCCTGTTTGTGTCTTAATTTTAAACACTCCAACCCTGATTTGCGATTGCAATATATTTCTAAAATTTTTTCTCCTCCCGCTTATCATTCTTTCCACTCCACCTCTCCCCTATCAATTAAACATTTTTCAAATGGTTTCTTTGTAATATCTCATAAAATGAACCTCCACCATTCTATCCAAAAATTTTCGGGTTTTCTGCCATTGCAAAGGGTTTTCCAACAAAGAAGGAAAGGAACAACGAAACAGCGACAAAGTTTCTCTGAAACATTTTTCTACCACTACTCTCAGCACCAGCACATTTCTACAAGGTACCAGGCAACATTCAAGGAACAACCACACACCATTTTCACTGTTGCTTACACATTTTGTGGAGTTGGTTGCACTAGAACAAAAGAGGTGTCTTCCCATAGATTGCCACATCATACAAACCACTTCAAATTGTTAGCCTTAATGCTGTTTATTTTCATTAATTCATGGCACTCCATATTAATGTTTTAGATAAGCCTCACCTCTTGCACGAGGTTGTAATGATCATTGACACAAATTTACCTTTTTCTATGGAAGATGGCAGTTTCATATTTTGTAGATGTATGCAAAATTGATATAAAGTGAGGGTTGGTTGGTGGTTATAGAATTTTTACTTATATGAACTGTAATTTTTTTTGTTAATGAAATGGAATAATACTACTGAGGACTTATTACCAATTTGCTGTGTGTGTTGTCTACTTTACTTTGGTTTCCATATCTCCTTTCTTCCAGTTCCAATTTGCAAATCATCATACTGTTATGTGTTTTTATAAGTCTCTTAAGCTCGTTATGTGTTTTATCGATTTTTGTTAGTATCACATAGTGAGAATTCCTGATAAAATCTATATTATAACAGTGGAAGAGCATCACTCATGATAGTTAATATTCATGATATTTTAGTGAGAATCTTGTCAGACTAGAAATAAATTTCTCTCAATGGAATATTATAAAACTTCTACTTTTGTGAATTTCTACTAAATCAGTAGATTTCTATTTTACAGACCTACTGATTCTTCTCTCATCTTATAGTTTCCTCTCCTCATAGACTAAAAAATTGCACCTTTCTACCACATCAAGTTACAATACCCTCATTAGTAGAACTGTGGATTTGACTGAAATCTCTTTTCAGTGAATCAAAGTTTGTACCAGCTACTAATCTCACAAACAAAATCATTAAATTGATTTATAGTTTAAGATGTGTCTGGTCAGGTGCTTGCTGTAGTCCAAGTGTTGATTCCAGCACCAACATCTTTTGGTGCATCTGCCGGGACACGAAGGCCTTGTAACGAAGTATTCTCCTGAGTCTATTGTTATGAATTGTTGATAATCAGTTCTTGATGGTGAACAAGAATTGGTGACTTGAAGAAGACTGAAATTTTTTTCACCTAGAGACTCCACGAAGAGGAAGAGGAGTTTCAATACCTCCTTCTACAAGGAGGAATCAAAGATTTCCAACTGTGACTGCAATTTCTGATCCAAAGAAAATTATCAAAGATGCTAAAGGAAAATAGAGATCAGTTGAAGCCACATCTCAGTCAGTGAAGAAGGTACACAAAAAGTACATTCCAAAGAAAAAGGTATCTCTATCTACTTTAGAATCTAAACAGGTTTTAGTTTCAAAAGATTCTGCTGAAAAATCTCAAGTTGAAGCTACTCCTCTAGAAATTACAGTGGATGTTATTAACCTAGGCTCAGCTGAAGGATTTCCTTACTCATCACCTAGTAAATATGAAATAAGTGTTGTTCTAATCAAAGAAGGGGAAACTAAATTTCTAAGTGTTGAAAAGAAGTCAGAAGAATTTGTGCTGACTAAAGGGGAATTAGAACAAGTATTGGCTATTTCACCTTTTATTGATAGGGATATTTTCACCGAATAAGACTTCAAGACTATTTTAAATTTCCTTCAAACTCATCCTAAATACCAGTCTCTTATCACCCCTTAGCAAGAATATTTTCCTTTCTCTCCAAATCCATCTGTTGGGTCATCTTCCTCCCATCCACTTAAAGAGAATGTACTTGAAGGTCTTACTTTTAGTTTATCTAATTTCCTTGCTTAGAAAAATAAAGCTAAATTAACTCCATCCCCTCAAGAGACAACTTTAGATTCTGATTCTTCTATTGAAGGAGGATTCAAGACATCCTCTATTCATCTTTTTGAAAACCTACTCTTCTCAGTTCCAAAGCCTGAAAAATCATCTCAAGGCCCCCAATTTTCTGCTATCCTAAATCAGAATCAGAATTCACCAATTGTAATTCCAATTTCCCAAACAACTACATCAATTGTACATCCATTAGGGGAATTTTGAGGTCTAAAATGGGCCTCCTAAGAAAAATGTACAAAAAAATAAACTTCACAAGAACCAATAGGATTCAAGATGATGATGTCAACCATGGGGGATGATTCACCATTTTTTAAGTAAAAGGGTAAAAAGATTAAAAAATAATAAAATAATAAAACAACTTTTTCAACTCGTATTTTCAACTTATCTCGCAAATTTTTTACTCAAATTTCGAGCGGGAGTACTTGTTGGATGCAAAATTTAATTCCTCATCCAAGGAGTACCCATGTTGCATACTTTCAGTGGACCCTGCTACACGAAAAATGAGAAATACATAAAAAAACATGATTACATTCACGTTTTTAATGTATTTCTCATTTTTTCGTGTAGTAGGAGCAATCAAAAGGGTGAAACATGGGTGGTTCTTAGATGAGGAATTAAATTTTGCATCCAACGAGTATTCCCACTTTAAATTTGAATAATAACTTTGGGAGATAAGTTGAAAATATGAGTTCAAAGTAGTTTTTTTCTTTTTTTCCCTCTAAAATTTGATGATGTAATCAAATCTTATTTCATTATTTCCACTATTATTTTATAATTTCCTTAGGAGGCCCATTTTAGACCTCAAAATTCCCCTAATGAACAAAATATGGTACAAGGATGCAACAAATAGTGGCTGCAAGATATGCGCCACTTGTTCTCCCTCAACACATGCATGTACTTCCCCAAGGAGATTACTTGAAATATCTTCCAAAATACACTGGGGAGGAAGAAGGAGTTTCTTCTGAAGAAAATTTAGTGGCTTTATATAGTTATGCTAACAATCAGAATATTGAACATGAATATGTATGGTCAAGACTCTTTGTTCAGAGCTTGGATGGTGAAGATCGAAAATGGTTTAGAATTTTGGCTCCAAATTCAATTACAAGAATTAATGAATTAGAAGATATATTTGTGAAGCATTGGGGTGATAGGAAAGACTATGTTTATTATCTTACTGAATTTGGAACTTTGAAGAAGAAAGCAGATGAGTCTTTAGTTTATTTTACTAAGAGGTTTAATAATATTTATTAGAAAATTTTCCTGAAGAAATTAAACCTACTGAAACCACAACTATGATAAATTTTGCAAATGCTTTAGATTCTGAGTTTTCCTTATGGTTTAGGGCTGAAAAAGCACAGACGTTGACAGCTATGCAAGAGGTTGCAATTAGAGTACAGTCTAATCTCATGGCTTCCAATAAATTAAAAATGGAGGAAGAAAAGGCAACCAATGACAAAAATAAGATGAAAGAAGAAAAGGCTTCTTCTTATAAATCTCTTTCAGCAGAAGAAAAGAGCGATCAAATGTCCAATTTAATCAAGGGACTTGCCTCTAAGATGTCAAAATGAGAGGTATAAAATAAACCAGCTACTAGAGCCAATAAAAACGAAGCTAATAGAAATCAGGCTCCCTTCAGGAGGCCTTTTCAGCCTCAACAAATCCTAGAACGCCCAAGGAGGAATGCTGATGATCAAAATGTTCAGCCTCCTTTGAATAATTTTGCTGAATAAGAACAACAAGGAAATGAGGAAGAAAATGAAGAAATAAACCATGTGGGAGAAACTTCACAGTCAACATGTTTGACATTGCAGGAATATGAAGATAGATCAATAATTTGTTTGTTTTCTGATGATAGGAATGCTCAATTTTATGCATAGAATGATCAAAAACATCAAGAATTTCAAAACATAAATTACCCTTTGAGGTCCAAAGGTCCTGTTCAGCATCCTCAACAAAAATTAGATTCAGATAAACAAGGTACTAAACATAAGGCCAAGGTAAATAAGGTTCCTCCACCTCAAAATTCTGCCCAATTATTAAAATTACTGCAGAAAATAAGGAATTAGTTCCAATTTATTTTAGTTTCAAATCTGAATTGGATAAAATCAAAATTCCAGTTCCACTCTTGCAATTATTGAAAAATCCAGCATATAAAGAGTCTTTTAAAAGTCTGTTGCAGCCTCCTCTCACCCCTGATTTGGTCAATCTTGAGGATGCGAATCCCACTATTTATCTAGGTTATCATATCCAAGACCAAAATGATGATAACTCGCCACCTTTTTACCTGTAACTCAATATACATAACAAATTACTGCATAATTGTTTGTTAGATACTGTAACTTCCCACAATATCATGCTAAAGAAAGTGATGGATGAATTGGGATTAGAGATCACCAAGAAATACCATGACCTTTACACCTTTGAATCCAAAAAATTCAAGTGTCTAGGAGTGATTAAGGATTTGGTTATTTCCCTTACCCAGCTGCCTATGAAGAGCTTAGTGATGGACATTGTGGTTGCCAACATTCCTTCTAGATTTGGGATGTTACTTTCCAGATCTTGGTCTAAGAAATTGGGAGGTACCCTCTAGATGGACATGGCATATGCTACCATCCCAGTATTTGGAGGTGAATTGAGAAGGCTATATAGGGAAACTCAAATGGCCTACATCATTAGTGATCAGCACAATCCATCAAACCATCCCATATATGCTGAAGAAAATGAATTGGGGTCATCAATTCTGCACCTTGATTCTAATGATAATGATTTCCAACCTAAAATAAGTGAAAAATAGAACTCTCAAGGTCCAAATGAGCAACATTCAAAAGGAGGACAGATCTAGAAATTTTACTTTGATGGAGCCTCTTCAAGAGAAGGATTGGGAGCTGGTGTAGTCCTCATTTCACCTACTCAGCAGAAGGTGACCATATCATACAAACTACAATTTTCTACCACTAACAACACTGCTGAGTATGAAGCACTTCTGCTGGGTATGAAGGCAGCGAAAGATTTCGAACCAGAACAACTAATTTCCTTTGGTGATTCAGAGTTGGTGACTAAGCGGGTGAGAAACAATTACCAAGTGATAATTTCCAAATTGAATAATTATAGGAATGAAGTCTGGGATTTGATTGAACATTAATTTTCAACATTTAATATAAATTTGGTCACTAGAGAAGAAAATCAAATTTCTTATTCACTATCTATTGCTTCTAGTAATTTCAAAGTTCCTCTATATGTCAAGGCAGTCTATGATGTTCAAATAAAAAAAATACCTTCACTTCCTGATAACATCAAGCACTGGCAAGTATTTGAGGATGAAAGGGAGATTCAGAAATTTTTGGAGTGTGTAGAAGAGTTTGCAGAGATACAAATTGATGATGAGCAGGAAATTGTTGAAAACCAAAATAGCTACCTTTTTAAGAAAACTATGGCTGGGAAAAACATTATAGATCTGAAAACTAACTTTATTCCTAAGGGTTTGGTTCCTTTAGAAAGACTGTTTGATAATAATGATGTTTTTATCAAGCCTGAAAGCAAGGTTTATGGAGAGAGTACAACAGAGTGTAACATTGGTATAGAATATCAGCCAAGATTAGTCAAATTGTCCAAATTCCTTCCTATGGAAACCATAACAAAATATATCAAACTACTGAAGGAATTTGCTGATATTTTTGCATGGTCTTATATCAATCTACCTTTCCAGTTTGATTATAAGATGAAAGTTTCACTGTCAAAGTGTAGTGGTGAGAAATTTTCATTTTCTACCTTCATTCATTTCATTGTCCCTCTTTCACCTTTCATTTTCCCAAAAAAACCCAACGTCCAACCTCTCATTTCCATTTTCAAAACCCCTTTTAACTCATAAAATCAAATTTTTATAGTTAAAAAGTAGCTCCACACACCCATCAACAACCATATCATATTTCTTTTTTAACTTACCATATATTTCGTTTATCGCAATTTTTACCCGCACCACAAAAAAACCTTGGTTATATCATATATTATATGATATAACTTACCGCACTTAATAAACATTGTGGACCCTTTACTTTTCATCGCAATCAGCTCTTCGCAGTTTTAAATCCCATTCACGTTACAATTGCCATCTCCTACAAAACCCCCAAAATAACATTTGCAGTATGGTCTGGGACCTATCCTTCCCTTTGATATACCTCAAATATGTTATAAATCCTTTTTTTCTTCGAGTGTATTTTTATCATCTTACCATGAATTAACGAAGTTTTCACTTTCTGCTTTGAAAAGCCATTTAAAGGGCCCCACGTCCTACATTTTCGCATTGCATTTTCGCAAATTTCACTTACTGTCACTTTCGCTCCCTCAAAACTTTCGATTTTCAAGCTGCGGGCAGTTCCACCGTCTGTCATGACACATCCCTTCATTCACATCGCATATCGCACTTCGCTAGTTTCAATGTTTAGCTCCCGTGTTTCATAATAAAAATTTCGATGTGTGATCTTTGAGTGACCCCACTGTTTTTTATGCCACGTCACCTCCACTCTCATCGCACATCGCACTTCGCGAGTTTAAACATTTTACTCTTGTGTCTCATAACAAAACTTGCGATGCGCGATCTATGATCGGTCCCACTTCTTTGCCACGTCATCACCCCATCGCAAATCACATTTTCTCCCATTTGTGTCTTAATTTTAAACGCTCCGAACCCGATTTGTGATTGAAATATATGTCTAAAAGTTTTTCTCCTCCCGCTTATCATTCATTCCACTCCACCTCTCCCCTATAAATTAAACCTTTTTCAAAGAGTTTCTTTGTAATATCTTGTAAAATGAACCTCCACCATTATATCCAAAACGTTTTGGGTTTTCTCCCATTACAAAGGGTTTTCCATCAAAGAAGGAAAGGAACAGTGGAAGAGCGAAAATTTTTCTCTGAAACAGTTTTCTACCACTACTCTCAGCACCATCACATTTCTACAAGGTATCAGACAACATTCAAGGAACAACCACACACCATTTTCACTTTGGTTTACACTTTTTGTGAAGTTGGTTGCACCAGAACATAAGAGGTGTCTTGCCATAGACTGCCACATCATAAAAACCACTCTGAATTGTTAGCCTTAACGATGTTTATTTTCATTATGTCATGGAACTCCGTATTAAAGTTTTAGATAAGCCTCACCTCTTGCATGAGGTTGTAATGACCATTGAAATATATTTACCTTTTTCTGTGGAAGATGACAATATCATATTTTGTACATATATGCCAAACTGATATGAAGTCAGGGTTAGTTAGTGTTTATAGTATTTTGACTTATATGAACTGTAATATTTTTTGCGAATGAAATGGAATAATACTACTGAGGACTTATTACCAATTTTCTGTGTGTATTGTCTACTTTACTTGTGTTTCCATATCTCCTTTCTTCCAGTTCCAGTTTGGAAATCATCATACTATTATGTGTTTTTATTAGTTTCTTAAGCTTGTTATGTGTTTTATTGGTTTTTGTTAGTCTCACACAGTGAGCATTCCTGATAAAATCTATATTATAATAGTGGAAGAGCATCACTCATGATAGTTAATCTTCATGATATTTCAGGGAGAATCTTGTCAGACTAGAAATAACTTTCTCTCAATGGAATATTGTCAAACTTCTACTTTTGTGAATTTCTATTAAATCAGTAGATTTCTGTTTTACAAACCTACTGATTCTTCTCTCATCTTATAGTTTCCTCTCCTCATAGAATACAAACTTGCACCTTGCTACCACATCAGGTTACAATACCCTCATTAGTAGAACTGTGGATTTGACTGGAAACTCTTTTCAGTGAATCAAATTTTGTACCACCTACCAATCTCATAAAACAAATCATTAAATTTCTTTATAGTTTAATATGTGTCTGGTCAAGGGCTTACTGTAGTCCAAGTGTTGATTCTAGCGCCAACACTCCCTAAACATGAAAAGAAATATGAGTGCTTGTCTTTTCGAACGCGTTAAAGTAAATGAAAATACATCTACTTAGTATAAGTTTAACCCTTTTCTGGACTGAGATAAACTATTTACGAAAAAGGAATACCTTATTCGATCATGGCTAAGAGGTTCTATTAGGTATCGTTTTTTGCCTTTTAGGACTCAAGGGACTATCTACGAAAAGGAACCTTTGGAGTTATATTTTTAGCCTCTTTTTCAAACTCTCTATACATGAAAAATATGTCGAGTTTTCACCTTCGTCGGACTTGTAAAAAAATCAAACAATGGTGGACTCATTGAACATGATGGGACCGAACCACTCCTTCTCAAGGTTTGTTAAACATACTTGGAGAGATTCATCCAAAGGATGAGCTTATAGGTCAAGCATATGCTATCCTCCTCAAGCTTGCTAAATTTTAAATAGGTATTGGCCATCAATGGTTGGGGAAATTGGGAAAATAGGGTACTCTACTTTTTAATGGAAACAAGTCACTGTTTAACATGACACTATTACACTTCATATTTGTGGCTCGTTGGGAAATTTTCTTGTCTTTTGGTTTGTCACACCATTTCAAAGCCTCCATTTTTGGTTTTTGGATCAATGCTAAAAAATCCGTTCAATGTTGCTGATACGTTCAAGAGAATTCATTCATACGATATCTGCTACAATAATCTTAAGCCTTCATTCCATGTCTGTTGTTCCCTATCCAGTTCTATATCTACATCATTCTGTCTCAAATCATGATACACTATTCGTGTCGTTGATGAGGGATACATCAAGGCCCTCCTGCGACGAGTCGCTTCCTATCGACATCAACTCATTATCTAGGAAGTTGACTTAGAAACTCGCTTCAGTACTTTGGGGATTGCATACATAAACGGAAACTTTCCTCGGTCTCGGTGATAGGTTTTCATCATTGGCCTTCGACCAATACATTCAGTGTGGTGTTCAACTTCAACTCATTTATTCACACCATACAGATTTCACTGTTTTACCTTGAGATCCATTTACATCATTGGTGGTTTCTCTCGCATTTGTTAAAGACTTACATAATTGGTCGGTAATCATATGGTGTCTACCATGTTCGACTTAAGCTCATTAATTCGCATGGTTAGACTCGTACATTGGATGATCAAGTGAACGAGATAGAAGACCCCAAATCTAGTTTCATCTATCTGGGATGTGAACTCAGTATTAATACATAATTACAAATTATGATGGCTATGATCATACAAAAAATCATCCAATCATGAGTCCACCTTTTGTTATCAGTGGATGTGTCTTTTGATCATTGTACACTTAATTCTATCTTATGTGTTGAGTATAGGTACGCCTACCTCAACAAAGATATCATGATGTAAATGTATTGTAACAAATAATGATCTCAACCATTTTTTCTTGATCTGAACTTGTCACAAAGTAAATCACTTCAGTCATCAAACACTATTTTATAAATTTATGCTTTAGGGGGGAATATGTTATAGGCCATTTTTTCGCATCTGATCAATAGGCCTACAAACTGGATCAATTCACATCCATGAACATCTTGTCATCATCCCTGCACAAATCCCTAAGAATGAATTCCCAAATCCCTAAGTTTATGGGCTTAAATCTTTCATTTCAATGAATTTAAGGCCCAACTTATCTTGGCCCTTTAGGAATATGTGTTCGGTGTAAGTTGCTCCATTATACACCTACACTGATCATTAGTAGGTTTTCCTTTGTTGGGGGTGCGTTGATTCTAGAAATTCATAAAAAATAAAAATAATCCCGAAGCTTCCTCTTCCAAAATCTTCCAAGAGATGTTTCAACCATTTAACTTGGATAAGAACTTCAAATCCTATCTAATCCTACCTTGGATATTTCACCTCTTATCCCTTGAGCTCATCCTCACATCAAGAGTGGATATCAATCCTAGATTGGTAAATGGATAAGAATTGCTAAATTACTATCCTCTCCTATATATTTATTATCATCCACAAGCGAGGGGTTGAATTTTGGAGATTGATTACCCTCATGTTGTTTCTTTATATCTAAGGAGAGTCATCATTACATGCATTGAGGTAACATAGAGGTGTGCTTTGTGGAAAGGAAGGAAAATTCAACTTGGGGAGTTCTCTACATGATCAAATCCTATATTTGGTGATAACTCTCTCCCTTTCTATTAATACAAGGAGTACATTGTTTTCCTATATATGATGTTTATGTTCATATGTTTCAATGCTTGTTGATCCATTGAATGAAGTGATTGGATAATTCTACATAGATATCGTAGATATTTGACTTATTATGTTTATTTGTGCAGGTTGTAATTATAACAATCATAGCGAGATTGGAGAATATTAGCCAAGAAGAGAGTGAAGCTTGCAATGAATTCTAGGTAAGCCTCATCTCATTGTTCAATTACTTTAAGGAAAACATTGTATTATTTTCTTTATGTTGTTCCAGACCAGGCCAATAGGGCTAGGGAAGATAATTTTTTCTGCAGTCATAGATTTTGCATAACACCAAGGAAGGGATATTATTGGACCCGAGAATGTGGATGAGGTCATATCATTCATGGGACTAGTATGTTATTACAGTTTCATCGGGAAATTCTCACAAATTTCATATCCGATTACATTTTTTCTGTGAAAAGGAAAGAATTTTGAATGGATAGAGGAGTGTGCAACTAGTTTTGAGTGTTTGAAGCATTTAATTACAAATGCTTCAGTCTTGAAGATTGGAGATTCTGAAAAACATTCATGTTATGCTCAAATGCTTGTAAGAGAGGACTTGGTGGAGTCCTGATTTCAGGAATGATAGGTGGTATGCTATGAGTTGAGGAAGATGAATGAACACGAGCAGAACTATGTGACTCATGATCTTGAGTTGGAAGCTATCACTCATGAACTGAATATGTGGAGACGTTATCTATTTGAAAAGAGTTTTATTTTGATGAGTGATCATAGTGGGTTGAGGTATTTTTTTGACCAAACCAATATGAATTTTAGGCAAGATATATTCTTGGATACCCTTAGTAAGTTTGAATTTGAGATTAGATACATTAAGGGAAAGGAGAACAATTTTTCATATGCTCTCATTAGGAGAGTGCAGGTGAATCATATTAAAATGGTGAGTTATAATTATGGGACATAATTGTAGGAGAAAATCTTGCAGGCATGGCAACATGGTGATAGGTACCAGCAGCTGAAGCACATGTTATAAAAATAGGGTGAATGTGATAGGGATAAGGAGTATTAACTCACTACATATGTCTTGGTTAGATTCAAGAACATGATTTATGTGCTAGATGAAAATGATCTCAAGAAGCTTATCTTGAGGGAGTTTGATGTCAAGTCATATTTAGGTCACCCAGGATATTAGAAGACATTAAAAACAGTTAAGAAGTTTGATTATTGGCTAAAATTTAAAAAAGAGGTGGCTAAGTTTGTTGCAAGATGTTTGAACTTCCAGAAGGTAAAAGAAAAGTGTATGCATCAAATTGGTTTACTACAACCAATTTTGATTCCAAAGTGGAAATGGAGGTCATTTCCATGGACTTCATTATAGGTTTTTCGAGGACATCAAAGTATCATGATTCCATCATGGTCATGATTGATAGGTTAAGTAAGGTAGCTCACTGCATTGCACTTAAGTCTACATATTCAGCTAACGAGGTAGCTCAAATATTCATCAGGGAGATGGTGAGATTGCATGGTGTTCCCAAGAAGATGATATCAGACATATATGCAAAGTTCACTTGCAGGTTTTGGAAGGAGTTGTTTGTATGTTTTGGGAAAGAGTTAGCTTTCAGTACAACTTATCATCCACAGGCAGATGGATAGATAGAGAGGGTTAACAAGATTCATGAGGACATGTTGAGCATGTATGTCATGCATCAATATAGGAAGTGGGAGGAGTATCTTCCATAGGTGGAGTTTGCATATAATAATGGGTATCATTATTCCTTGAATATGAGTCTATTTGAGGCACTTTATGGGCGGATTTTTAATACTCCTATCAGTTGGAATGATCCAATGAATAGGGTGTTAACTGGAACAGACATGTTGGTAGAGATGGAACAGGAAATGTAGGTTATTAATATGAATTTAAAGGAAGCACATGGCATGAAAAATATTTATAGAGATCAACATAAGGAATTCAAGGATTTTAGGTTGGGGAGCATCTGTGCTTGCACATCAAGCCCAAGAGGATCTCATTGAGTATTGGGTCTTGTGCCAAGTTGGCACCTCGGTTTTTTGGGCCTTTCAAGAACCTTGAAAGGATTGGACCAGTGGCCTACCGAATTGCATTTCCTCTGACAATGAAAGTCCATGATGTTTTCGATGTTTCATTTCTTAAGAGATATGTCAAGGATGTTGATCATGTGATTGATTGGTTTGTATTGCAGGTGGAACCAGAGGGAGAATTATAGCTAGAAACTTAGCGCATTTTGCAACTGAAACATCTCATGCGCTAGAACTGAGAAATAGAGAAAGCTAAAGTGCAGTTGAAGCACACTAGGCCCAATGAATCTACATGGGACATGGCTGATTAGATGTGGGATTTATATCCTTCATTACATACTAGTTCAAGAAAATGAGTTTTGGTATATGTATATGGGTGGAAACGTGTAGGTGGGTTACAATTTTGTGAGAAACCCACCAGAAAATTTCACTCACGCACATGTTCGACCGAACTTTCTAAAATTTTGGCCGAGATTTTAAAAATAGTTCGGCCAAAAAAATTTCGTTGTTTATGTTGAGAGCTTCTCTAACCAGATTTTTTTTCTTTTTCCCATAGGCAGTAAAATCAGAGATAATAGTTTGGCCGAAATTTTTTAAAAATTCCAGCATAATTTTTTCTTATAAATATGGCGGTCCACAGATCACAAAAAGATTTACTTCTATTTTAGTTTACTATTACTTGACCGTTTGAGAGTAGGTTGGAGAGTGGATTGGAGAGAGGGTAAGTGATTCTGTTGCAGTTTTTAATTTGATTATCTAGTTTTTTTGTGTTAAATACTTGATATTAATTTTTTTACTTTGTTTTGTTAGTGTATTTGTAGGAATTTTCTTTGTCCTCATCTCCTCGTGTCCTCAGCATCCTCGACTCCTCGATGTCCTTGGCTCATTCGCTTCATTTGTTCCAGGTTAGCGTTCCTTATCATACACATTCATTATGTTTTTATAGTTTTTACTATTTCTAAGAAAATAATTGTAATATCTTGATAATTTGTTGTTTATAACCTTCTAATTTTAAAACTTTTAATTTTATTAATTAACAGTCATATTTTAGAAAACTGGCTTAAAGTATGTATTTAAGTTCATTTTGTATTTTTTTCTGACAAAATAATTGTAATCTCTTTATTTCAAATAGAAATGTATGGTGAAATTATATTTAAGACGTATCAAAGGACATTGAACCAAAAAGAGAGTTGCAAGTAGTTCACTCATGACATAAAATCTATGGAGAAAACATCCCAATAGGTCTAAAATTGTATTTAAGCCAAAAAATTAATGAAAGTAACAATACCAAAGATGGCCCTAAACACATTTATTAAAATCCAATCATCCACTTCCCCATCAAACTAGTATAAAAATTTATAGACAGATAGCAGCTACAAGGCAGGATGTCAAGGACTCCATTATGTGTGTCACTGATCTCAATTTTGGCTACTTGAGCTCTCACCACCTGCTTAGACATAAAATTAGTGGAGGCATTTAACTCTCTGAATATTTGTGTGGAAGTAAAAGAATCAAATCTGTGCTCCTCCTCCTCATGGATGAGATCTTCTAGAGTCAGATTGGGATTTCTCATTCGACCATTGATCCAATTAACAACCAACTTCGAATCCCTAAAAGTTTGAAGTTTTGAGATACCCATTTCCAATGTTTTCCTGACCAGAATGAAGAGTCTTTGACCTTGGTTACTTTTATTCTGGGCCATATTATCCCAACTAACAAGTGCAAGAAGAGAATTGATTCTCTGAAATGTATCGAACTCCTCTAGCACTGCACATGTTCTCTTTGAAACTTGAATTTACAAGGACTAGACTCTATGCCATAAAGTTATTTATTGTGGGTATTTGGCACTACTATTGTGGCTACAAACAACCCTTATTTATTTTGTATTCTTTTTCTTCACAACCTACCAAGGTTCGACCTTCTAGATTGTCCGTAAATTATCCTTATAAATTATGCATCATGACTGTGTTAAGTAACAATTAATATTGGGTTTAATTAGTTCAACACTTTACTTTTTTCCATTTATACTGTATGACTGCGCCAGAACTATCTAATGCTGCGATATAAATATCTGGGTATCTAAGAACTAATTTCCATTATTTTTAACTAGGAGTGTACAATATATTCCTTCGCCAACCTAGATGTTGAGTTACATCACACCATAACCAGTTAACCATAATTGATTGCCTCAGTCAATTTCTTTGTCTTTGCACACGTGCCTTACAGAAGTTTTCTCATATATTTATAATACTTTGATTACCAATTTCATTGTAGTTTCATATCCATCCAAATATAAATATTAGAAAATAGCTAAACTATGCATTCAACTTGAAAAATTGTAGAGTTGCTTTTCCAACTTAAGCATCCAATCAATATCACTACTTCTAGCATCTTTAACTATTCCATTATTCACAAATTAAATAGTACCATAATTGCACCTAACCGTAATCAGATGAATAGGATTTTTAACTGATAAAAAAATCTATGTTAATTGTAATTATGCATAACTACATTTATCATTTGATACTCCAAAATAATTATATTCAACCATATACACAATTCTAAAATCTTGAATCTAAGGTCAATTAAGAATTGCAGATTAATGCATTCGCTATTCTCGTCACCCTCAAGGTATTTCAACATGTATTTTTTTCATGCATGCACATAGAATTCATATATAGATAAAATAACATATGAAATACTAGATGACCATGCATGTAGAACGTATGGAATGTATACTAAGTACAAGCATTCATCACTTTTTCTATCTCATCTACGCAGATCATTGTGCAATTCCAAAAGGACCATAAGAGTAAAACATGGTTTTATATACCTGTTATTGCATGGGGAATAAATAGGAGTATAGAACCTTTCACCCAACCATGAGCTATCTCCACTAGCCCCCCCCCCCCCCCCAAGCCAATACCTTCCCTCCACCAGGATTCAACCCCCCCCTTCGATCCTTAGGATTAACTTGAAATGTAACATTACTACTCAATTGCTGTTCTTTTGTGGTTTAGTTCTAACAGAGTTAGTATTTCCACAGAACAATCAATTTTCTAGTTTTACATTCTAATATTCTATACCATATCATACACATTCATTATGTTAATATATTCTTTATTGTACTTTAATTTATAATGAAAGTAATTTCAATAAACAATGTTTCATACCAGAATTTTGTTTAGCTAATAAATCAATAATATATATATATATATATATATATATATATATATATATATATATATATATAAGTGAGATGTGAACTTGGATGGGAAGGATGGCATTTCTCCTCCCTAACCACCACAATGACATTCCCTCATATTGTATTTCCTTCTGTCATTCGAAATTGTTTGTTTTATATTATTTGTATGCTTAAAATACGGAGGGGGCATTGGATTTCCTATTATTTAGTAAATCAAATACTTATTCAACTTTTATTATTTATTTTTTCTAAAAATCCAAGGACCAATCCAAAAGGAATGGATTTAGAGACCCTAACATTATTTCTAATATCCATGTTTCTTTTCCAATCCACATATTCTTCATTGGGATAGAACTTGTAGGCTACAGAAGCATAAAAGATCCTCGTTCCTTCTGATGTTGCCCACTGTTGAGAAATTGAGAGGAATTAGTTTAATTCAAATTCTCTACTTGATAATTACTTGTGAGATTACTTCTTTTACTTATGTCTTCTCCTCTTAGTTTATTATGTCTTTCATCAATTCAATTACCAAAACACAAGTGTCAAACATTTAGGCACTTTGAGCCAGGGCCAAAATCTCTCCTTCTTGGAGAGAAAAATCCACAAGAAATTCTTCTTATAGACTTTCAGTTGACAAGTACCATGACCATGACACATGCCCTTGACCCTTGTATGCCTCCAAGACCTTGTCACTGCTTTTTCCTTGACTCCTTAGGCTGATCCTTCTTTTCTACACCATCCTGCACCATTCTGCACCAGGGCTAAAGAACTCGGTCTCTTAGATAAACTTGATCAACTTCACAATCCTTGATAATGTATCTCTTCTTCTTTGGCTTCTCTCCAATGCTTCTAGACTTTCTGCACTTCTGAACTAAGCTATGTCACTTCCTTGTTGTACTACCAATATGTGTTATTAACCAAGACAATAATGTAATCTGAGACAATGATCTTTTCTTTGCTATGGTGTATATCTGTAATATTCCCAATTAGTCCTAAGCTAATGGGAATATTCAATTTTTTTTTTTTTTTTCTGTCACATGAATAAAATTGTAAAGGAGGATCAATAAAACTCCTAAAACAACAAAATAAATCAATGCCCCATGTGAACAAGGCTAAATCTGGGCTACCTTAATAAAACACCCTTATGTGTGAAAGGGATTGAGACATTTGACCGGGTCAACAAGACCAAATTAACAGCGTTTTCCAGATGCAATGAACCTCCTAGATGCACAACGCAATTTTAGTTGGAGGCTACACATGTGAATAGAGCTAAATCATTGAGATGGTTTAGGGTTTGGCAAGATTTCTATCTTATAAAAGGAAGAGGAGGACATCAAGAGAAGGGTTGTTGAATGTAAACAATTTCTGAATATATTGTATGTTTAGACATATATCATTCTCTTGGTTTTTTATCAAAGAATAGTGTTTTTTAGCACTGGGTGTTCTTGATTGGGAATCCCACCTCTTCCATTGAGTAGATCTTGGAGGAGTATTGTACATCTTGTCCACTATCAGGAATTTGGCCAAGCTTCATCTTCCAACTACAATGCAGATCTTGTTGAGGTTTTGGTTGTCCTTGTAAGCTGCAGCAAGTGGAGGCTAGATCTATTCAGATCTAGGCCATTCTAGTGCCTCTTTTCAGTGGGAAATTTTTCTATCCCATTGCAAGAGTGTATTAGCTTATTGAACCTTCAGATCTACATCTTGGCATTAGGCCAAACTGTTCTTCAAGTCAATAGTGCAATTTATCTTCCTGGACTGTGTTATCTGCAAGAGGAAATTTGCAGGGTATTTTGGGCAATCTTTGAGGAGTGATCTCTAGTGTTGGGGATCTGCCCTTCACCGTGGTGATCCATGGATTTTTGATCTATTCCATGTCATATTTAGATCTGACTAAATACTCCTATATTTGACTTAGAAATTCTGAATCATTCTACATATCTGCTGCAGAAAATCTCAGATCTACTCTCTGTGCTTCATGTAATGCTGAAAACCCCAAGGGGTATGTAAAGTAGAGACATTATAGTGTATGGATTTGTCATAGATCTGACTATTCATCCATTATTTTTTCCTAGATCTAAGTTTTAATCTACTGTTGTAGTACACTCTATAAAATAACGTTGTCAAGCCTTTTTGCAATCAATACATGTGTTGCAGTGCCTCTCTTTGAGGAATTTCTTCCATTTTTGTTTTCTATTTCCTGTTATACATTGTATGGGCCTCATTGTAAAACTGATTTGCTGATGTATAAGTAAATATTGAGCCTCCTTATTTGAATCCTATTTTTTTTTAGTCAAACTATGTTATTTTCCTGCAGTATTGTTGCAGCCCCACTCTTGGGTGTTTTCCAGCTATACTAGGTGTGGGAGGTCTGTTTACCTCACCTAGTTTGATTTGTTTTTTCTCTCCTCTTGGATTTAGATGATATATCTCTAGATATAAGGGATCCAAGAGCTGCATTGAAATTTCATTGCACATACTTCTGAAAAATGCGTTATTCTAGCATGCATTGCTGACAGTCCCAATTTGGGGATATTAGAGTGGTATCGAAGCATCATATTGGCACAAACGGTGCATTCTAAAGAGGCAGTATGTCTACAGAAGAAGAAGATCCTCTTAATGACAGAGAGAATATGTATCTAAGAAGAAGACAAAATAAATATGATTACACAGAAGATAAATAAAACAAGGGTGAAACCCCTTTATCTGGAAGGTTAAAAAGAGAAGAGTTCACTAACACTCTTTCTCAAGCTATGCATAAGCTGAAAGAAGAAATATGGGGAATGAGGAGGGAAAGACTTGCAGATCCCTCAAGAACATTTTCACATCAAGAAATCCCTAGTACTTCTTACTATGAGTGTGAGAATTTAGCCACACAACATGATCTACAATGATGTAACATGCCTACTTTCTTGTCAAAGGAAGAAGGAGAAGGAGGAGAACCAAAGGAGGAAACTCTTGGTGAATATCTCCAAGAATACGTTTCAGTCAGAGAGATTCAAGGAGCATCTCAGTTTCCTATATTTCTGTCAAGTTAAATAAGAAAGGAGATCCAATAGCTATAGCAGAAAAAGAGGGTGCATGCAACACACTTTGGGTAGATTTTATCTACCTACTTTTGATGGATCACCTGAGAGCTCAGCTAAGTCTTGGGTAAGAAATCTTGACACATATTTCCAACTACACCAAGTTTCAGAAGAAGAAGCCATGAGAGTAGCAGCGCTGCATCTTCAAGGTAAGGCTTATGCCTGGTGGCTATTTGAGTCCTCTTCCTTGAAAAATGTAAATATCTCTTCTTATGCAAATTTCACTAGGAGGTTAGTGAAAATATTTGATCTGAAATGTTCTGAAACTTTCTTGAGAGAGAAAAATAAGCCCAAGAAATCTGAATCTTTTCATGAGTTGGAAGAATCCATAAAGCCAACTCCATTTCTAAACATTGTTGAAAAGGTTGAAGATCTGTTGCATGTTCTACCAAAGGCAAAAGCCCCACTTCAGCAAGAACTCTTTTCTCAAGGAGAAGACATGAGGGTTCCTTCTTCAATGGGAGATCAAGGAAAAGGGTCTCTTAATGATGATGCACTCTCCATTGATAAAGAGAAGGGGAAGAGAGAGCAAATAAGATCCTCCAATTCTATGACAGCAAGAGGAGATCTATTTCTATTGGGAAATGGAGATGAAGCAATTGCTTCCACTAGAGGGGCTCTTGCATCTTTGCAAGAAGTTACAAGGAATCTTACATATGGAAAACATGAGAAGCACGTGTCTAGGATGTTATATAGTGAGACAGAACAAAGGAGGGGTCACAACGCTGACATAGCAAATTATGACCCACTTTTTCATGAAAGAAAGAATGGAGCAAATGCTCTAATCAAAAGCACTCTTGCATCTTTAAGAGTGATACCACATTACCATGGGACTTCCACACAAGAAACAGAGATGGAATTGTGCAATGGAAGTAGGGGTATGATGATCCCATCTTATTGGCATGTGAGGATGAACCATGAGACATCATTGTCTTATGGTAAACCACCTGGGAGACCACCTAATTCAGATTGGGTGCAAGATGTCTCACATCTTGATGCTCCATTCATGAAGGGAGCATTAGAAGACTACAATACAACGCTGAGAGAATTGATGGAGCTCAAGGAGGAAGGAAATATTTCCATACCATCACCATTGTCCACTCTCTCATATCATACTGCGCTGAGGAAGGAGGCTACAAGATTGGGAGATAAAACCATCATGGGGCAAGGAGGGAGATCCTTGACTATGAAAACTCAGAAAATAATCTCACTTGGAGAGAGATCTTCCATACATGATAGAAGCTGGTGGCCACACATGCATACTTTGGCAAGACCAAGGGGGTTTTGGATATATGATAACCTCCCATGGGGGACTAACTTCCAAGAACCTCCATCTTCATTTGAGCATGTGCATGTGTAAAGAGGGCAGTAAGGAAGGAATATCAACCTTCCATCATATACCTTTGGCATGGAGAATGCCAAGGAGGAGAAGAATGGAAGGGACAACCTTCCAACACACACCTTTGGTATAGGAGATGTTAAGGATAAGTTCAGCAACATGACATACATTTCTGTTGGTACATCATCAACGTTGTCATTGTTGAGCAGTGTAGATCTGTATTGGAAATCCCAACTGCTAGTGGATTATTCCAAAGATCTTCACACATGTATGATACTTGATGAATAGTTGCATGAAGAGGGCTACTTAGTCCAAGAAGGAGTCATCTATCATCATGGTAGGGTCTTCTTGTTTAGAGCTTCTAAGCTCAAGAAAAATATACTACAAAGAGTCTACAAAGAGTTCTATTTCAGCCATATGGATTCCATGAGGATCTACAACTTCATCATGAGGAGCTTTGATTGGGAAGGCTTGAAGGAAGAACTATATCAGCATTTCCAAGAATGCATGTGCTATGTGGAGTCGGGGCAACAACAAGACTCTATGACAGAGTTATTTCAGCCATCTCTTCCTATCTTAGAAGGAGGAGAAAGATCCATACACCCCTCCACTTGTATAAGGAGAACCTTGGGTGAAGGACATACATATGTAAAACATGTTTCATTTTATGTTTGTATGCATTCTTTCACTATTTTTATGCAGGCCATGACTCCAAGGAGGATTGATACATCTTGCAAATCTCATGGCAAACATTGGGCCACTAAAAATTTTGAACTTGGCCACTCCCTTGATGTGTAAAAGGGGATTTTCTTTCATGATGGGTGCTTCCCTAAGGCACCAAACATATATCTCACCTTCAGAAATAGTGAGTTGGCTTGGGCAGCAAGTAAGTGGTGGGAAAACCACTTACCATATCTTGATTTGAGGCAAGCAAGGGATCCACCGCATTGGTACCATATATGGGACTATGACCCACCGCTACATGCTCAAATTTCTGTTTGCTTGTATGAAGTTTTGCTTCCATACCTTGATGATATAGTTGTACTTTTTATGGGTATGTATGGAGGAAGGATGGGAGGCATGTATGTACCACATGGGATGGAGACTCTCCATGTATCATATGCTACATGTTTCAGGGAGAGTATTGGTTCAACCATGTTTGTTTCATGTGAGTTTTTGAATCCTTGTGGGATGGACTTTGTACATCTCATAATGAAATTAGAGAAACAATTCAAGGGAGGATGGTTTGGTGAACACTCAGCTCATGGGCGAGGCTTATAACTTGATTTTGTCACCAATGGAGGAGGAAAGGAGTTGCAACACTCACCTTATTAGTTGCTTGAGTACAAGCAACATTTTGGAGGGGAGGACTGTAATATTCCCAATTAGTCCTAAGCTAATGGGAATATTCAATTTTGTTTTGTTTTCTATCACATGAATAAAATTGTAAAGGAGGATCAATAAAACTCCTAAAACAACAAAATAAATCAATGCCCCATGTGAACAAGGCTAAATCTGGGTTGCTTTAATAAAAAACCCTTATGTGTGAAAGGGATTGAGACATTTGACTGGGTCAACAGGACCAAATCAACATCGTTGTCTAGATGCAATGAACCTCCTAGATGCACAACGCAATTTTAGTTGGAGGCTACACATGTGAATAGAGCTAAATCATTGAGATGGTTTAGGGTTTGGAAAGATTTCTATATTATAAAAGGAAGAGGAGGAAATCAAGAGAAGGGTTGTTGAATGTATAATATTTATGAATATATTTTTCGTTTAGACATATATCATTATCTTGGCTATTTAGTAGAGAATAGTGTTGTTTAGCACTGGGTGTTCCTGATCGGGAATCCCACCTCTTCCATTGAGTAGCTCTTGGAGGAGTCTTGTAAATATTGTCCACTATAAAGCATTTGGCCAAGCTTCATCTTCCAACTACAACGCAGATATTGTTGAGGGTTTGGTTTTCCTTGTAAGCTGTAGCAAGTGGAGGCTAGATCTATTCAGATCTAGGCCATTATAGTGCCTCTTTTTAGTGGGAAAGTTTTCTATCCCATTGCAAGAGTGTATTAGCTAATTGGAGCTTCAGATCTACATCTTGGAATTAGGAAAAACTGTTCTTCAAGTCAACAGTGCAGTTTATCTTCCTGGACTGCGTTATCTGCAAGAGGAAAGTTGCAGGGTGTTTTGGGCAATCTTTGAGGAGTGATCTCTAGTGTTGGGGATCTGCCCTTCACTATGGTGATACATGGATTTATGATCTATTCCATGTCATATTCAGATATAATATGAATACTCCTGTATTTTAATTAGAAATTATAAATCATTTTTCAAATCTGCTACAGAAAATCTCAGATCTACTCTTTGTGCTTCATGTAATGCTGAAAACCCCAAGGGATATGTAAAGTAGAGACATTATAGTTTTTGGATCTGTCATAGATCTGAATATTCATACATTATTTTTTCCTAGATCTAAGTTGTAATCTACTGCTACGGTACACTCTATAAAATAACTCTGTCAAGCCTTTTTGCAGTCAATACATGTGTTGCAGTGCCTCTCTTTGAGGATTTTCTTCCATTTTTGTCTTCTATTTCCTGTTATACATTGTATGGGACTCATTGCAAATCTTATTTGCTGATGTATAGGTAAATATTGAGCCTCCTTATTGGCCTTCTGCTGCTGTTCAGTCAAACTATGTTATTTTCATGCAGTATTGTTGCATATTGCTGCAACCCCACTCTTGGGTATTTTCCAGCTATACTAGGTGTGGGAGGTTTGTTTACCTCACCTAGTTTGATTTGTTTTTTCTCTCCTCTTGGATTTAGATGCTATATCTCCAGATCTAAGGGATCCAAGGGCTGAATTGACATTTCATTACACATACTTCTGAAAAATTCATTATTCTAGCATGCATTGCTGACAGTCCCAATTTAGGGATATTACAATATCTTATCACAGAGTTTTACTTTACTACTTGTCTCATTATCTTTGTTGTATATTTCTTCTATTACACACTGATTTAAACACTAAATGATGCACTTGATACCAAAATCCTTTCCTGAATGAACCACAAAATTTTCACTATGATTAGGTTGGAAAATATCAGAGGATTCTGAGCTCTGTCCTGTCTATTTTCTGCATAGTCTAGTGGGCTATTTATAGTGTCCAGGCCCTGTAATAAGCCAACCTGACAATGAATAGATGTGACAGTTCATGATCCAAATTTTACACTGCTTATAGGGTGACTTGAAGAGGTATTCCAATGATGATCTGATATGGAGTATCATATTTATTCTTGAGACATGTCTTCAAGCTTATTTGACAAGGTATTTGAGGCATACATCACTGACTTTGACACTTAATATACATGAATCCTAATTAATAAATTTATGACAAAATGAAAATTCTAAAAGGCATCAAGAATAAGTCTTTGACCTATAATAAAATCCTTTCTCATGAAAACCATGAAGCAAACTCAAAAATACATTTTATTATCTTTGTCTTCTTCATTACATAAATACATAATTACATAGTCAATATGAAGACCGAACCTAGTTACACTTTTCAACACTCCATCTTAATTAGGGAGGTATTCATAATGGTACATGCTTACTTTCAATCTGAAGAATCTCATGAGAAGAATAGGATTGGTAATCACATTTGTATAGCATCATATAAACTGGAATTTTCCTAGTGCAAGGCCTTCACTGACAACCCCATATCTCAACGAGACAATGGGATATAATGATGGTGAGACACATGACTTATAGACACCATTGTCATTGTCTCTCCAAGGTACATACTTCGTTCGGGTGTTCTAAAAGTATGACCTTCTTAGACTATTCTTCTCCCAAGTAGGTAGCCCTCGAAGAATATTGCTCCATGACTACTCTTATCTTGAATGCCATATCTCATTCTCAAAGAGTATCAAATGTCAGATGATTACCCAATCCTCGATTTTGTCTTCCCAGTTAAAGACCAAAGTGATATGTCTATCTATCCCTCTCAGCCAGGGAGGAGCTATTCCACAAGGGAATGTACTCATTCATGTACAAGGAATGTACTTAAGCTTATTCTTAGGAATTACCTAGTTTCTTCCAAGTAAGAAACTTACCACCAGGCTCCATATTTACTAGGGACTTGCAGCAGCAATGGTGAGACACCCATCTGCTCATGAAGAATTCCTCCCCTCGATGTCATGGATTTTTAACTTGAGGAATCTTCAATTTTAGCTTCATAGGGCACATATCATCCATCAATTTCATCCATGAATGATGTCATCTACCAGAAAGTGATTCGTTGGTATTTCTCATCCGATCCACCTTAATGCCATGTTGATTTCCTTTGAACCATCTCCCAAGGATCTTACATCCTTCAACATGGTTTGTAGCCCTTCATAAACTTATTCAGATAAACAAATACATAATAATTTTTAAATCAAAAGTGACCTCAGTGATGATATTTCACCATGAAAACTTCTTGTAGGCATCATCATCCTTTATTCATATTGACATGTCTCCCAAATATATGTATTTTCAAGGGTATTCTTCTTTACCATACTTCTATCAGAGTCTACATATCTTCCCAGGAGATCTACCAGTCACATATTCTTGGCTTCCAGATGATAACCACCTCTTATCATGGTTGCACTTCACGATATATTCTTTCATTTATCCACATAGTTTCATTCATTTCCAGGAACTTCTAGCATATCATTCCTTGTTTGTATATAACCACCTAATATTCTATATGAGGAAATATTTGATTTCTTCTGTTAGTGAAAACTTGTGCATTAGAAGAGAACATCCTTCCTTTTATCATACTTTTTAGGATAGAATTCCATCACTTGCAACCATATGAAATGACTTCACAACATCCAATGTTATCATATATGTACCTTATCTTATTCATTTGAGTCATCCTCCAACAATTTCCTTAGAATGAATAACTTCATTCCCTTGTCCTGCTTCATCAATATGTCATCATATCCTAAATCTCATAATTATGCAAGATAAAATTCCTGATGAAACCTTTTGCTTTCTTTCTAACCAATGAATCCAAGGAGGACTCCATTAGAAAGTTCCAACACCGGTTTCATAGATGACCCTTGATACAAATGACTATCTTCCATCAATGTTGTTATTAGTGAGGTTCCCAGGAGCCACTTCTTCTAAGACAAGTGCTCCTTCCATGATTCTATCATGATGCTATTAATATAAAATGCTTCGTATCATACTATTTTACAACCAACAAAAATCACTTAAAGAAGAAGATGATCTCAATCATAATAGAGATATCTTGCTTTTTCTTTCTTAGATTTCTTTGCATCAAGTTCTTCCATTTCATTTTTGACATGGGATTATTCCTTTTTCCTTTTTTCCTTTCCATATTTATGACAATCCCGTTTATAATGACCAAATTCATTACATCCAAAGCATCATACTTTGTCCATATTTCTTATTTTATTATGAGGACCAAGTTTACCGAATCTTCTTTTATTCATGGACATGGCTGCAAAGGCTTGATTCCCTTCACTTGATCCTCTATCAACTATGGATTTCAATCTTGTTTCCTCTATTTTACATAGATACCATAGATCATGGAATGGTGTTTCTTGTTTCTTCTCATACAAGCTTGAAGTGAATTTTCCTCATTCTTCTGGTAGAGCATTCAACACCACTTTAGTCATTTCACTATCAGAAATTACTTCTCCCAATTCCTATAGTTGGTCTTGTATTTCAGAAATCCTCATAAAATATGAAGTGATTCCTTCCTCTCTTGATAATTTCATCTTGTATAGCTCTTGTATCAGAGAGATTATTTCTCCTGCATCACTCACAGAGAATAGCTCTACCAATTACTCATATATTTCTTTTGCAGTTTCCAGTTTTGATACATAGGGTATGAGTGAGTCCTTAATGGATTATATGAGAATCCTCTGGGCTCTAATACATTCTTTTATGTACTTGGCATGAGATGGAGCATCTTCTTTTGAGGGTTGAGTTTTAGATCCTTTGATGTAGCCCATAACTTCATCTTCGATTAGATTCAAATATTTCCTCTTCTTCCATGCACTAAAGTTTGATGACACAACCAATTTTTTTCTCTCTTTGCAATAAGTCATTTTGATAGATTTAGATGAGCTCATAGAGATACTTACTTGAGTGTATTTATTTCTTCCTTCTATCAACTTCCTTGAGGATGATGATGAAAATGATGGCAGGAATTCCCTCTTAGATTGATTCCTTTAATGACCTTTAATGATCAAGGATGTCTTCAGAATAGTGATGTCTTAAAAGGTGTTGAATAGTGTTAGATGATGCTTGATGATGTGTCTTCCAATGATGTCTTCAATATCATAAATATTTGATGGCAAATATCATATCCTTGATGACGGGATCCTTTGAAGGTCTTCTTGAGATGGCTTGAGAACTTTCTTGCAAACTAATTTGAACTTCGAATGAAAAATTTGACCTTGAGTTTGATGATTTCTAAGAAATGGATTCTTGTTCTTTAATCCTTGAGTGTCTCCTTTTCAAGTAGCCCTTGTCTTCAACACCCTAGCTCTGATTCCATGTTGAGAATTTGAGAGATCTTAGTTTAATTCAAATTCTCTATTTGATAATTACTTGTGAGCTTACTTCTTTTACTTTTGTCTTCTTAGCTTAGCTTGTTATGTCTTTCATCAAGTCAATTACCAAAACGCAAGAGACACAAATTTAGGCTCTTCAAACCAGGGCCGAAACCTCTCCCTCTTGGAGAGGAAAACCCACAATAAATTCTTCTTATAGACTTTCAATTGACAAGTACAATGACCATGACATAGACCCTTGACCCTTGTATGCCTCCAAGACCTTGTCACTACTTCTTCCTTGACTCCTTAAGATGATCCTTATTTTTTGCACCGTCCTGCACCATTCTGCACCAGGGCTAGAGAGCTCAGTCTCTTAGAGAAACTTGATCAAATTCACAATCCTTGATAATCTATCTCTTCTTCTTCGACTTCTCTCCAATGCTTATAGACTTGCTACACTTTTGAATTAAGCTATGTCAATTCCTTGTTGTACTACCAATCTGTGTTATTACCCAAGACAATAATGTAATCCGAGACAATGATCTTTTCTTTGTTGTGGTGTATATCTTATCACAAAGTTTTAATGTACTACTTTTCTACTTATCTTCATTGTATAGTCCTTCTATTACGCACCAATTTCAACACTAAATGATGCACTTGATACCGCATTCCTTTACTGAATGAACCAAAGACTTGTCACTATGATTAGGTCGAAAAATATCAAAGGAGTCTGAGCTATGTCCTGTCTATTTTCTGTGCAGTCCAGTGGGCTATTTATAGTGGTCAAGCCCTATAATAAGCTGACCTAACCACGAATAGATGTGACGGTTCATGATATAAATTTTCCACTGCTTATAGGCCGACTTGGAGAGGTATTCCAACATTGATCTAATCTGGAGTATCATATTTATTCTTGAGCCATGTCTTCAAGATGATTTGACAAGGTCTTTGAGGCATACATCACTGACTTTGACACTTCATATACATGACTCTTAATTAATACATTTATGAGAAGATGAGAAATCCTAAAATACATCAAGAAGAAGTCTTTGACCTATAATAAAATCATTGCTCATGAAACCCATGAAGCAAGCTCGAAAATACATTTTATTATCTTTTCCTTCGTCATTACATAAATACACAAATAGGATAGTCAATATGAAGACCGAACCTAGTTACACTTTTCAACACTCACATCAGAGAATCTTTCCCGAAAATCATCATTGAATTGAAATGTAACATTACTACTCAATTTGAGTTCTTTTCTAGTTCATTCCTAATAGAGTTAGTATTTCCACAGAAAAATCAGTTTTCTAGTTTTATATTCTAATATTCTTTACCATATCATACACATTCATTATGTTACTATATTCTTTATTGTACTTTCATTTATAATGACAATAATTTCAATAAAGAAAGAAACAGTGTTTCATACCAAAATTCTGTTTAGCTTGTAAATCAATAATATATATATATATATATATATTACAAAATAGGAAAGGTAGTAATATTGAAAACAATAATGGAAAGTAGCAATGAAGATCAATGTACAAATTTATGAGAAAAATATGGAGCCATTTTATTAATCCTAACAACAGCAAAGAAGTGTAATATATTGAGGCACAAATCATAAAACATAAGCCAACAAGCCTCCAATGATCAAACCTTCTCAAATGTGAGATGCTGCTAATATATAAAATGTCGGAGAGCTGCTACAACGCAGTCATAATGAACATAGCTACAACATGAGAACGTACATAGATGTAAAATAATTTATATATGCCTCAAAATATGCTATACATGAGGATCTAGGCTCTATATCACCTTTACAAGACAACACAAGGGGTTCTTCGGAAAATACACCAAAATAAAAATATGAACTGCAGCCCTAGGGCTGAAGATTCACTACAACTAAATAGCTGGGAATATATGGCTGATATGATGTAGCATAGAATGAATCCTTCTCCCAATAGAATCTCCAAGTGAAAGGATCATCCCTTCACTGGAAATCTATCTCCCCAAATGGTGCCCTAAAACCACCCCTGCAACTCCTCCCTAAAATAACGTAGTCCAAGACTGAAACTATGCTATAGGGGATAATAATAGCTTGTCCTGGTGATAAATGCTAGAATAATTCTCAATGACCTTCTTTACTAGCCTCCCAATGGAAGGAATCCTTCCTCCACTAAAAAATAGCTCAAAAATAGCCCTATCCAATCCTCTACTGATGCACCCTGCAACATAGCACAACCCTCAGCATAAACTACACTGTAGAAGAAAGATGTAGCATGGTCTGATGTCGAAATGTGGAAATGTAGCCCAAATAATTCTCCTGAGTGGGCACTCAAAGTCCCCCAAGGATGAAGGTGGGATTCTCGCTCGGGAACACCCTTGTGCTAAAAAACACTACAGTCTCCGCTAAACAGCTGAAGAGAGAAACAAGTCATACAGACCATAAAGAAAATAATAATCAATCATGCTTTCCATGGCTGCCATCCCATTCCTTATATGCTTGGTGAGCTTCCTCACCTTGGGTCCCACTCATTAAAGCCACTACTTCCATGCATGGAATCTCCCTCCAAAACTGTGTTGTCCCTCAATGAATGTCCACTCCCTCCATACCAACGTTGTTGATTTGGTCAAAGTTGACCCAGTCCACATGCTCCATCCCCTATTCACACGTAATGGAGATTAATCCAACTACTTAGATGACCTCCATTCACATTTGGAGTGATTTTATTCCTACTAAGGATATTTATGGGTCTTCCTACCCTCTTATTATTCTAACTAAGAAGCAAAAACAAAATTTAATATTCCAACTAGCTAAAAGCTAATTGGGAATATTATAGTCCTCCCCTCCCAAATGTTGCTTGTCCTCAAGAAACTGTAAAGGTGAGTGTTGCAACTCTTCTCATCCTTCCCCTGTGATACCTCCATGTGATAAGCTCTCCTCATGAACCGAGTGTCCCCCAATCAATCCATCCATGAAATGCTCCTCCCAAGTATCCATGAGATGCATCTCCCAAATGCTCAAGCGAACCAAATGGCTCCTCTCATGAGGAAAAAAGAGGTCTAATGTAGCAATCATGTGATGCTCAATGTTCTCCCTGAAGCATGAGGCATAATAAATGGGGAGGATCTCCCTCCCAATGGGGACATTCAATCCATGTGTCTTCCCTCCAAATATTCCCACAACAATGATAAGAACATCATCAACATATGGGATCAAAATCAAGGATACATAAGCTTCCATATGAAATATCGGAGGAGGATCATAGTCCCACATGTGGAACCAATGCATTATGTCTCCTGACTGCCTCAGAACATGATATAGGAAGTGGTTCCCCCACCACTTGTTTGCTGCCACAATCTTCTCACATGCTTGGAGAAGGTGAATGATGTTTGGTGCCAATGGAGTACACCCTGAAGAATATACCATCTCCCTAAATCCTCCTAGGGAGTGGCCATCATCATCACTTATTTTGGCCCCAAGTAGACCATGAAGTCTATGAGAAAGAGTACTCCCTCTTGGAGAAATAAGATGTACATGAATGGTAAAGGAATGAAAATACACATATAGTAGATCATTATACACAAAAACATAATCCTTACTAGATACCTTGGTTAATCTAGTGATGTGGCTCATAGATGGGATTCCTCTCATTCCCAATGAGAAAATAGGTGGTTTTGATAACTCTACCAAAGAGTTATATCTCACCTCCATCTCCAAACAATCCATGCATCTCCTAATATGTTGATGTATCTCCTCTTTGAAATCTTCCCAAGTGAATCGCTCCATGATAGTATGATATGCTCTCATGGAATAAGTGTGGCTGAAGAGAAAATCCTCATGTACTGCATGTAGTAGCTTCTCCTTGAGCTTAGAGGCTCCAGTCAAGAAGATCCTACTCTGATAGTATATGACCTCATCTCTCATTGAATATCTCTCATCTGATAATTGGCCATCAAGTATCCTGCATGTAAAGAGATCCTTGGGGTATTCCACCAACAGTTGGGATCTCCAATAAGGATCTATACTCCATAGTGACAATGCTGATGATCTATCATGTAAAGCACCTATCATATGGATGCCCTCTTCTTTGACATCTCCCATTCCAAAGTCACAAACTGGGATGCTGATGTCCTGCCTCTGTTGCTCCTTCTGTAGCTGCTCATGCTCAAGTAAAGGTTGGATTTTTTGGAGGTTATCCTTCCATGGGAATCTATCACCCATCCAAAACTTTCTGAGTTTGGCCAATGTATGCATGAGTGGCCACCAACGTCTACCATATGTGGAATATTTATCCCTAAGTGGAAGTATCTTATGAGTCTAAAAAGCCATGGAGTGGTCTCCTTACACCATGATGGTGCCATCCTCCATCCCTACAACATCCTCTCTCAGCGCAAGATGTGGCGTGAGATTGGGTAATACTGATATTGGGAGAATGTCTCCCTCCTCCTTGAGCCTACCCAAGACTCTTTGCACTGTGTCAAGTCCTCCCAAGGTTCCCACTTATCCTGGATCTATGAGTGGTGCAACCTATTGTGAGACATCCCTCATCAGGTGTCCTCCCAAGTGGAATGCCTCTAGATAGTAATGTGTCATGGGAAAAAGTCATCTATGTTGGAACACCTAATCCCACATGGGTAGGTGTGGAATGCCAAAAAGTCACAATGGGAGTCCAAGTGACCTTGGAAGATGAAACCAAGAGTCACACCATCAGAGCCTATAAATGGCACATCTTTGTTAAGAAGAAAATAAGAAAGCCTCACGCTTTGAAGCTCATTTGGTGAGTTGAGTGAGCCCCTGCTCCAAATTGAGTGAGCCATTTGTGTTTATGGCTTGTGTATATCTGCAAAAATTGTTGGCATTTTTGCAGCATTTAGAGAGTTTTTGCAGCAGAGTTTTTGCCGCCATTCAGAAATTCGTTGTGAAGGAGAGCAGCAGTGTGCGTCTTGCGTTCAAAAATTGGCAGCAGTGATTTTGAAGAGGAGCAGCATTCAAAATCCTTGGCAGCATTCAAAAATTGGTTTGGAGAAACGCAACTTTGGTTTGGAGAAACGCAGCTTTGTGCATCTGAAGGTTTTCTCACTGCTCATTTTTTTTGCAATTTCTGCCCATTAAATTCTGCATTTTAATTTGGAGAGCTGCTGAAAACTATTTAAAATGGGTTTCTAAAGAAGAAGTTTTTTGGTTTTTACTGCAAAAGAATTCTGAGTTTTGCTGGATTTTTTACTGCTGAGAAAATTAATTTTTACTTCAAATCTACAAGATTCTGCTATACATGTGAAAAGTCTGCAAAGTTTTCTGCTGAAAATTTCATGAAAACTCTGCAATTCACTATTGCTGGAAAAAGTACATTTTCTGCTCCTGAAAGAAAATTTCTCTCCATTTCGCCTTTGCTGTATATTACTCCTCTCTGTTGTTATTAAAAAAAAAAAAAAACAAAAAAAAAAACAAAAAAATTTGAATCTCAGCCCATCGGCCTTCCCATCTCTGCATCGCAGGCTTAACCCGCCCCCTCACTGTAATATACCATCCCTATCGCTCACCCCACAAGCCCCGCTCATCCCTCATACACTCTCGCCCTTCCCTCCCATACGCAGACTCGCCCCTCTACACTATGCGTTAACCTCCCCCTCACGTTCACTCTTCCCCCCACGCGTCGACCCCAAATCCTCACAACTCTCAACGCCCCTTGCGCCCTTCCCAACGCTCCCTCACTGTTACACTCCTCCCTCACCCGCTCTGCCCCTCCCTCTCAACGCCTATCCCACAAATCAACACCCGTGCACTCCACTCAAACCCCAAACCCGTGGTCTCACACCCCCCTCACATCTCACCTTACCCACACCCTCTTACCAACACTCATGCCCTATGCACTAACCTTTTAAATTTGTTTTTTATTTTTTTTAAGTTTATTTTAATTACGCCCCCCCTCTTTCCCCTCCCCTCCCCTCCCCTCCCCTCTCATATAATACCTCCATCCCCTCCCAATTTTTTTTTTTTAAAATTCCCTCCTCCATTTTTAATTATTAATCTCTTTTAATTAAACTCCATTTTTTAATTAATTCCCATATTTTAAAATCCCTTCCCTCATTATTAAATTCCCCTCCATTTTAATTATTAATCTCCATTTTAAAATTTTAAAACTCCATTTTAATTAATCCCTTTTTTAAATAAACCCCTTCCCATTTAATTTAATAATCCCCGTTTAATTTAATAAACCCCTTCCCAATTTTAATAATCCCCTTCCCATTTTTTATTTAATAAACCCCCATATAATATCCAACCCCCATCCCTTTTAATTAATCCCATTCCTTTTTATTTTTAAGTATTCCCATTTTTTTAATTAATTTTTAATTAAAAAAAAAAAAAAAACAGCAGAGAGAGAGAGAGGAAAGAGAGAAAATTTGAACAGCAGAAATGAAGAGAAAATGACATATCAGTAAATGGACAGTACACATCGAGAAAATTGCAGATTTGACATTTTATGATTTGTGGCATATATAAGAGGGTGATTTTCTGAAGAATTTGACATTTGAAGACAAGTTTGCCATCATTGAAAACAGCGCTTTGAAGAAGAAAATTTAGTTGCCATAAAAAGATTCTTGCACGTGTTTTCAGCTACACCTTTACAAATATTTTGCAGAGATATGTATTGAGCTGACGTTGTATTTTGAGTGGAATTTGTAGCTTCTTCATAGTTGCAATCAGTATTTGAGTTGTTGGATTGTTGATTACCCTCCATCATTTGAGGAGCACACTTTGTACTTTGAGAATTTCTTGAGTCATTTGTATTTGTTGTTGAATCACATTGTAAACGGGTGCATTTTCGGTTGTAGCCGACACCCTTTCATTTTTTGAGCCTAAGTTGTTGAAAATGGCCAAAATCAATGAGGTATTAGTGTTGTTGAATAACCTCATTCATTCAAATGTTGATGACATGATAAAAATGAGCAAGGATGCTCTATGTAACATTCAGAGTTGTTTGCTAGATGCACATGAAAAGATTGAGTTTTTGCAGTTGGAATCTCAACTCCAACAAGATGAACTTCAGCAAAAGAGTCACCATTCTGAACCTGTTTCTGTTCAGAAGATTGAGAAGGACTCTCATCAGAAGAAAGAAGATAAAGTTGCAGTTGATCCACATTCAGTTCCTTGTACAAGAGCAGATTTACATGCAGATGCAGCAGCTCAGCCTGCACTTCTCAAGCCCATCATCAGACCTTGGGAAGAGCTTGTCCACAACAAGCACAGAACTGGTCTTGGATATGACAAGGATGTGACCTTTCATATTCCAGACTACACCAAGCCCATCATATTTCAGAGTGCCGGATTCATGTATGACAATTCACCTGCAGCTGTTCCAGATCCTGTTCCACAACAACATCAGATCGTAAAATGCCAACACTGTGATCGAGTTGGCCATATGAAAGATCACTGTTTTGATCTTCATCCATGCAAGCACTGTGGTCGGCACACTCATTCTTCAGACAGATGCTTCAGAAACAAGCCTCCTGCAAGAACCAAGATTCATCTTGGATGGATCGCTTCTTGGCAATGGGCATCAGCAGCCAAGAAGATTTTTACGACACATGTTAGAACTTGTTCACGGATATTGAGCAAACTTGCAGTTGAGTTTTCGCCATCATCTCACCTTGTCCCTGACAGGGGGGAAAATGGTGGTCATGTACAAGCTTCGACGACAGATCAAGCGAGCTTGAGCCACAATCTCTCATTCCATGTTCAGAGTTGTAGCCAGCAGTTCAAGCGAGCCTGAGCCATAATTCGTCATTCCGGATTCAGAGATGTAGCCAGAGACACGGATGCCCATGAGCATGCCTTCGATTGGTGGACAACCTTAAACCATCATCTTTGGTTGGTGGATAACCTAAAACCATCATAGGTAGTAGACCTCCCTTCTTTTAGGTCGAAGGTCTCCCTTTCATATGAGGAACACTTCCTCTAGCAGAAGCCTTCAGCTTCTTGCCAGCTTTGGTTGAGTTCCAAGAAATGCTTCAAGCATTCCAGAGTTGTTGGTAATCCTAAAACCATCACATGTAGTAGACCTCCCTTCTTTTAGGTTGAAGGTCTCCCTTTTTTATGAGGGACAATTCCTCTAGCAGAAGCCTTCAGCTTCTTGCCAGTTTTGGAAGAGTTCCGGGAACTGCAACAAGTATTGCGTTCCAGTGTTGGTGGTCATCCTTAAACCACCTCTTTTTTCCAACATTTCAGAGAGTTGATTCAGCCCAAGTGTTGCCATGTATACTTTGCAGATTTGTATTACAACTCTTTTCTTGGACTCACACATACCCCTTCGGATTAAGGGGGGATGTTGGAACACCTAATCCTCCATGGGTAGGTGTGGAATGCGAAAGTCACAATGGAGTCCAAGTGACCTTGGAATATGAAACCAAGAGTCACACCATTGTACTATAAATGTACATCTTTGTATAATGGAAAATAAGAAAGCCTCACGCTTATCCTTCATTGTGTGTTGAGTCTCTTGTGTGTGTGTATTCTTCTCATACACCATGTGTGTGCTTTTACATGGTGTTTAACAATCTGCATAATTGATAGGATTGTTAGGTCCTTGCTTTCACTGCAAAAATCCATATTTGTTTTCTATGTAGAAGATATCTGAGAGGGATAAGTGTGCATTCCCCTAATCATTTGATGTTTACCACTCTTTTTATCTATCCACTCCATCTGTAAAGTCTCCCAATCTGTAGTGACCTTCCCCAAAGTAATCAACCACTCCACACCCAATATCACATTGGTGCCAGGTATGTTAACCACAAATAAGTGATCAGTCAATGTATAAGTCCCCATAGTGATAGATAAAGATGGAACATAACGCATGCACTGCATAGTTCTAGTTCCTGGGACCAAAACTGAAAATACCTCAAAATCATCAATGGGTATTGCCCTCCTCTGCACTATTTTGGCATCAATAAAGTTGTGGGTAGCCCCACTATCAATCAACATGGATACCCACTGATCCTGAATGGAACCTTGAACTCTCAAGGTCAAGTACTTGGGTACCCCTTTCAATGATGCAAGGGCCCCTCCAATTGGAGAAAATGCTCCATTCCCACCTCCTGGTGGTGGTAGATCCTCCCCTAATATCCCAACGTTGTGACCTCCTTCTAGTTCCTCTTCTTCTTCCTCCTCATCCTCAAAAAATACCTTTATATAGTGTGCCTTCCTTACTGCACATCTATGTCTAGGTGCCCATGATTCTTGGCATGTGAAGCAAATCTTCCTTCTCCTCAAGTATCTTCAGATATCATCACTAAGAGGTACTTTTTTTTGGCTCTCCTTTGAAGGATGAGCCTTCTCATATTTCCCTTTGATGGAAAAGTGGCCTTTTTCTAAAATGTTGCATTTGCTCTTGGAAAGGAATCTTGTAGATCTCTATCCATTTCAATAGAATCTTGAAGGGTAGTGGGTTTGGTTGATTTAACCAACCCATGTAGAGGTTATGCTATCCCATCAATAAACATATAGCCCCTCCTAGCTGTAGATAAATCAGGAACCATAACATAATTTTTTAGAAATTTAGAAATGTAAGTTTCTGGATTACCTGATTGTTTGAGCTTAGCTAGCCCAATGAAAGGTGCCTCCGGGTCTCTTCGATCAAACCTCTCCACCAACCTCCTTGTGAAGTCTGAATATGCAGTCATATTGGCATGAACCAATGTAGAAATACCATGAAACCACTAATCATGTACTTCACCCTCAAGGTGCAACGCTGCTATTTTGATGGCTTCCATCTCCGATACTTGGTTCAACTCGAAGTAGATGTCTAGTTTTTCTACCCATGATTTGGCAGTGCATTTGAATGACCCATCAAAAGTGGGTAAGGAAAATATGCCCATAGTCCAGTGAAGATCATGGTTATGTATGAATCCTCCACCTCTATTGTGATGTCGGGGTCTCCTATTTTCCTTGATCTGACAAAACTCCTGAAAGCTCAAATGATCTTTGAATCTCTGGGATTGAGACTCATACTCAAGAAAATAGTCTTCAAGAGTTTCTTGTTCTTGAAACCCTCCATTTCCCACTACTAAAAATGTAGGCATTGTAGAGCATTGGGAAACACGTTGCTTCACTGGTTGATCATTCTAGTGATGTGAAATGTCGAAGCCTTCTCCATGTAGAAACCCTTTAGGGGATTATTTATGTCTATCCATCCTCATCTCCTTTATTTCTCTTGAAATATCTTGCATGATTTGAAGAAGAAGCTTGGGATACTCCTTCTCCTCATCTCCTCCTAATAAGGGGGTTTTGCCCTTGTCTTCTCTATCATATGTATAATAATATCTCTGGTTTCATCTGAGATACCTATTCTCCCTGTCTGTGAGAGGATCTCCTTCTTCTGATGACATATTGGCTTAAAATTCACAAGTTGAGCCAAGATTATGCTCTGATACCACTGTAATATTCCAAAATAGGAAAGGCAGTAATATTAAACACAATAATGGAAAGTAGCAGTGAAGATGAATGTACAAATAAATGAGACCAATATAGAGCAATTTTATTAATCATATCAGCAGAAAATAAGTGCAATATATTGAGGCACAAATCATACAACATAAGCCAACAAGACTCCAATGATCAAACCCTTTCAAATGTGAGATGTTGCTAATATATAAAATGCCAGAGAGATGCTACAACGCAGTCATAATGAACATAGATACAACATGAGAACATACATAGATGTAAAATAACTGATATATGCCTCAAAATATTTTATACATTAGGATCTAGGCTCTATATCACCTTTCCAAGGCAACCTAAGAGGATCTACGGAAAATACACCAAAATACAAATATGAACTACATCCCTAGGGCTGGAGATTCACTACAACTGAATAGTTGGAAAGATATGGATGATATGATGTAGCATGGAATGAAGCCTTCTCCCAATAGACTATCCAAGTGAAAGGCTTATCCCTTCACTGGAAATCTATCTCCCCAAATGGTGCCCTGAAACCACCCCTGCAACTCCTCCCTAAAATAACGCAATCCAAGGTTGAAACTATGTGGTAGGGGATAATAATAACTTGGCCTGGTGCGAAATGTTGCAATAATGCTCAAGGACCTTCTTTACTGGCCTCCCAATGGAAGGAATACTTCCTCCACTTAAAACTAGCTCAAAAATAGCCCTATCCAATCCTCCACTGCTGCACCCTGCAATACAACACAACCCTCAACAGAAAATGCATTGTAAAAGAAATATGTAGCTTGGCCTGATGTCGGAATGTGGAAACGTAGCTCAAATACTTCTCCTGAGTGGGCACTCGAAGTCCCCCAAGGATGAAGGTGGGATTCTCGCTCGGGAACACCCTTGTGCTAAACAGCACTGCAGTCTCCACTAAAAAACTGAAGAGAGAAACAAGTCATACAGACCATAAAAATAAAAAATAATCAATCATTCTTTCCATGGCTGCCATCCCCTTCCTTATATGCTTGGTGAACTTCCTCACCTTGGGTCCCAATCATTAAAGCCACTACTTCCATGCATGGAATCTCCCTCCAAAGCTGCGTTGTCCCTCAATGAATGTCCAATCCCTCCATACCAGCACTGTTGATTTGGTCAAAGTTGACCCAATCCACATGCTCCATCCCCTATTCACACATAAGGGAGCTTAATCCAACTACTTAGATGACCAACAATGTGCAACAACAAATGCAAGTTTTGCAATTCTGGGCACTTTGTACTTCAAAGTATAAATGACGAGGCAAAGAACTAACTAAGTGTAACGAGATAAATAAATAATAGGATCTTAATTATTATTGAAGTAAAAATGGGATAAATTTAAGGATTTTATAATTTTTTTCAAAGAAAGTGTTATGAGATTATACATTTCAGGAAAGATTTAAACCCATCACGACTATAAACACAATATTTTGAATTGTTATTGAAGTAAAAATGGGATAAATTTAAGGATTTGATATTTTTTTTCAAAGAAAGTGTTATGGGATTATACATTTTAGCAGAGATTTAAACCCATCACGACTAGAAACACAATATGTTGATTGAACAAAAATTATCTTTCCTATACAAATAGAAAATTCACTACAATATTTTTTTTGGTACAAACATATAATTGGCTACAATACTGTCTGTTTGTACAATAGGTGTTTCTCTACAATTTTGTCTTTCTGTATAGCAATATTGTCTTTTTGTATAAATAATTCACTACAATATGGTATTTTTGTACAAGTATATATTCCAATGTTACATTTTTTGGATAATAATTTGTGTTCATTTATGCATTGAATAATCCCCTACTTAGGAAAGGAAAGCAAACATATATACTTAGATTTGAATTGGTCCTTTCATGCATAAAAAAAAATGTGGAGGGAGGAGACAATATAAATACTATCTTGTCTTAGCACAATACATTTTCCATAAAAAATCTAACAGAAATTTGAACTTCAATGGCAAATAAATGGGCTTAATTTCCTATGATAATAAATTCCATTGAGTGTTGTTAAGACTCCATATCTTACTTCCCGGGAATGACTTGAAAATTTATTAAGTTTACAATCTCAAAGTCCATGCAATCATTAGGAATGCATCATTATCATTATTCAATAAAAAATTTTGGTGCCTATCACAATGGTGGGTAACATATGACTCTTGCTTGGGGACAAGTGCTCCATGTGGGATTGCTTGAGAATCCTAGAATCTCATCATGAAATGAGGTGATTCCAATTTAAGTTCGTAGTCCAATGTAAACACCTAAAAAATGTATCTAAATGATGTGCCTTTCCATTATTCTTCATCATCATGGAGAAAAAAGAAACATCAAATATTGGATACATGTAGGTTGTGGCCTCTTTCAATGATACATCACAAGCCAATTTGAGAACCTGCTAGTAAACAAAATGCTAGCTCACAACCCAATATTTTCTAAAGAAAAGATGGGTTTACCACACAAGCACTCTACATATTTAGTTGAAATATGTTTTAAAAATATTCAATAATCTAATCCAAAAATTTCCGATTAGATTCCTCAGCATTGCAACCACAATATTCAAAAATACTATCGGGTTGCACTTGTTGTATATTTGTGGCAATTATTTACTTCAAGATATCCCTCATATTCTTGGTTTTCATGTCACTATTTTGTTTGGATAGAAAGCATGAAAATATGGTCTATTGTGGGGTTGCACTTGTTGCAGATCTGTGGCAATTCTTTACTTCAAGTTATCCCTCATCTTCTTGGTTTTCATGTCACTATTTTGTTTGGATAGAAAGCATGATAATATGGTCTAAAATGAAGATGGGTAAATACCACACAAGCAATATACATATCAAAAATATTATGGGGTTTCACTTGTTGCAGATATGTGGTTATTCTCTCTTCCACCCTATATTCATGGTGGTCTTAATTTGTGTAATAAAAAGGTTTTCTTCCTCAAGTTCAACAATGTTTTCCTCTCCATTATTGTTGCCACAAAAGTTTTATTTTGGGCCTATAATTTGGGAGGACTATGTGTCAGCTACCATTCAAAAAATTCAACATTTTTTCTATATTTACTTCAAGATATCCCTCATCTTCTTGGTTTTCATGTCACTATTTGATGCATGAGCACATAGCTAAAAAAAAATAATTGTATATTCGGTTGACTTAGGGCGTCTGATGTTTGATAGGGAATTTGATTTCTTAATAGGAAATTTTGTATGTTTTGAATGATTCGAGTGAGAAATATGTGTGAGAGGTTTTTAAATGTAAATATTCTCAAATATGTGAGAATATGATATATTTTAGACTTATGAAGATCCTGGGAAGATCTTAGGGATTAGGAGATCCTATAATAGTGATTTAGGTGAGTTAAAAGTGGATCTAGAGTATTTTTAGGATATGCTTGAGTAGATTGAGGATATGAACCATAAATGGTTGCATAATCCCTTTTATATATTACTATAAGCCTCAAAGGAATTAGGGGAGGCCATTTTAATGAAGAAATCAGGCCATAGTGAGAGAAGATGAATTAAACACGAGTATTTTGAGTATATGTACAGATTGATTAATGAAAGGAATTTTTTCATCATGTTAATTTGTCTCTCGATGATTGTTGATTGAAATCCTGTATGTGAATCTAGAATTAATGGGGTTTCATATTTTGTATATAAGTTTGAAATTTAAACCTTAATGACATGATTGGAAGCGGTTCTGTGGTTTGAATTTGCCTCTCAGGATGCGTGGAGAAGACAAAGTATAGACTGCATTGATGGAAATGTGTTGCGGTTTGACTATGGAAATCGCTAAATGGAATCAATTGAGAAAGAGAATCACTCTAATGTGAAAAAAGTACTAGATTGAATTGAATTTCAGAGCTGAGTATTGGTATCAAAACTATATTCAAGCAGATTCCATGAATCAGTCAAGACAATAATCAGTACAGAGTATGTGGATAAATTAAGTCAACAGTGAGTAGAGAGGCCATGGATCAGTAAAAAAACAGTGTTATTGAGAAGCAAAGCTGTATAAGTTAGAGCAAAACCGACTCGTTGAAGCTAGGAGCATGCTCTATGCAAACACGCCAAGCCGTGAGAGCCAAGTAAGAAGACAGAGTCACTCGTTGAAGACAGAGGAACATCTCTACAAATCTTAATTGTTTGAAGTTTGAATTGGTGTTGGTGAAGGCCGGAATTGAGAAGTTAACCCACATAGAAGAAAGGAATATATCCTCAGTCAGTGCATGATTTGTTCGCATGAGCCAATCAAGAGTTAGAAGTAAAAATGCACAAATGTATCGTCATATTGGAGGAGAGGTGATAACAATCGTCGATCAAATGGATAGATGTAGAACAAAGTCAAAGGATGGGGGATTGAAAAAGGGTTACTGGTAACCGTTGATCGTAGCTAATTTTTTATATCATTTCCTATTCCAGAATTCTAGTTCCTATTCCAACAGTTGGGTTCCTATTCTCACCTCCACGATTCTCATACATCAAGTTGTCCTAAAGGAAAATGAGCACATGGGTTTTGAGGAATAGAAGTTCGGTATGTTGATCTGTTCCCTCAATCACGCTCATGTCTTCCAGATAACACATAAGACAATAAACTCAGAAAATTGAATCCTTCCATGTTTACATAACTGATATGAGTGCAGTTTAATGAAATAGATAGAGATTTGAAGGGTTAAAGTCTCTTTCTTGAGACTTCTAGTGTAGCCTCTAGTGTTTTAAAGTTGCCTATTGTGGAGTCATAGACCTAGTAGGTCATCAAGTGGTATCAAAGCGAGTAAAAGCTCTTTGGGGGAGAACTAGAGCAGAGTTATGCTCTTGAAATTGTATATGCAGATACAATTGTGATTGCAGAAAGAGGAGATCAGTAAAGACTGACATAACGAAGTAGGAAAACAAAGCTAGTGTGCTTTGTGTGCATTTGTTAAAGATATTACACAGGAAGAAATGATCAAATTTTAAATCTGACAGGCAACAAGCACACAGAAAAAAAGTGTGGCAGAATATGGGGAGTAATTATACTCTTAAGGAGAATTTGTAGAGGCAAATGAACAAGGAATAATCCATTCAAAGTGCAGATAAATGGTGGAACAAGATCATGCAGAGATCTTGAAGATGTGATATAGTATGTTTTTATTTTTAACTCTGAGTTTGAGGATTGTGTTTGCAGATTTCAGGTTGCAGACAAAGAGGGTGTTAGCAGCAAAGACAACTGAGAGGAGCTGTAACAAAGAACTAGTTGTGTTCTCAAGAGGAAGAGCATGCGAGCTCTTAAACAGTGGCAGAACCTTGAAGAATTCGAACAAAGGTTGGATAGGGAGGACAAGTGAATGTTCTCAAAGGAAGTGGAAGCTGTAGAGCCTAAAAGAGAAAAAGAGTTTGGTCAAAGAATGGTTCCAGAGGCAGAGAACCATAGATCAAGCTCAAGGAGATAGCTTGGTAAGGTAAGGTATCAATAGGCTAAGCTTAAGAAGAAAAGCTTGTTGAGTTTTCAAAGGCAGGTATGGAAACTTGCTGAAAAGGGAGACTTAGGTGCAGTCCACAAGTGAACAATATGGAGTTCACAAAGGAGGGGAAGCCGATGATCACTGAAGGTCATTGCAGAGGTTCAGAGGAAAGCCACAACAGAAGGAAATATTCCAAGGTAAAGGGCATAGAGGTGATGAGTCAAGAGGAGTTTGACAGAGAGATGACTGAGATAATAGGTGAAATCAGTTACATGGAGAAGCTGCTATAGAAAAAGGTGGATGTAAACCAGAGAAGAGGATGGAGTATGAAGAAGCCAATTCGGTGGCCAGTGGTATGGTTATTCGTAAAGAAATTGAGGAAAAGTCTAAGGAAAATGAGGAAGAAAGAGAAACTCAGAGGAGCTGAGTTCATATACATGCCATTGACAACAGAGGAAAGAGTTCACTATTGTGAACCAGAGCAAGGTGATATCCTTGGACAGGATGACGTTGAGAAAAGATTTATTGAGGATCTTATAAGTCGCTTGGAGAATGAGGAGGAAGAGAGACTTGCAGGGAGTCTCATGAGCTCTTTGAAGAGTTCAGATTAGCAAATGGATATGTTGATAAGTAAGGCTGATAGGCCTAATGTTTTTATTTCTAACATTTTGTGTGGTTGTAGATTTAGCAGATGAAGACAGTCAAGGTAGAGTCCATATGGATGTTGCCAAAGGAGCAAATGAAGAACAATTATTGCAAATTGTTGTACATGTTAAGGAAGATGAGAAGCCTAATGAATGTCTCATGTGCAATGATAAATTAGAGATGATGCTGGTAAAAGGATATCATGTTTCTCATGATTGGTGTAAGCAGGCAGGTTTTGAAGTAGATAAAGATGGACAATCTTCTGCAGGTATCATAGAAATTGAAGAAGATTGTAAGCCCATATATGATGATGAATACTTCTTAGAAGAAGACAATTTTGAACTGGTACAACAGAAGACGTACATAGATGCACTACTTAATAGAGGACAAGTTCAGCATGAAGATCAAAGAGATGAAGTTAAACACAGAGATTGTGATATGGAAAAGGAGAATCGGGTGATAGACAGTCACTTGAAGCTGTCATGAAGATGAAGGAAATGTACAAAGACATTTCAAAGAGGCAAGATCAGAATTGCATTATGATGGAGAATGAGACTATGTTGTCTCATGAGGACAACCAAAGGGGAGCACATGCACATTTGGTTAATAAAGAGATCGAGAGACAGCCAAGAGAATTTGCATGAGGATATGAAGGGAGATGAAGAAATTCATTGGTGTGAACCTAGAAAATATTGTTGCTCATTAATGGTATTGGTAGCTTCATTGTTTCGATGGAGACATGCAAGGAATTGCAAGAAAAGTGTTTGTAGGTGAAGATGCAATACAGCGAAAGGATAGCAGCAACAGCAGACAAAATCAAAGATGCTTAGCCCAAGAAGATGTTAATGAAAGCAATCAAGGATTGCAGGGAACAACAAAAATTGATTCTATGATTGAGGAACTGTGGAAGTTGATGAAGGGACAGTCCAGATGGAGAAAACTGACAGCAGAAGGGATGATCAATCAGAATTTGAAGCTGATTGAAGGAAAATGAACCAGAAGATAGCAGACATTCAGCAGCAGCAAAGGTGCAGAGCATTTGGACAATTACAAATTAAGGTTTGGGACCTTGGAGGTTTTCATAAGCATATGAAATCACATGATCAGGAGATCATGAATGTTTTCAACTTTGGGAGTCTGATGCAGGAGCATCCTACTCAAGAAAATCATTGTATATTTGGTTGACTTAGGAGGTCTGATGTTTGATAAGAAATTTGATTTCTTAATAGGAAATTTGGTATGTTTTGAATGATTTGAGTGAAAAATATGTGTGTGATATTTTTAAATGTAAATATTCTCAAATATGTGAGAATATGAGAGATGTTGACTTCTGAAGATCTCATGAAGATCTCAAGGATCAAGAGATCCTAGAATAGGGATTTAGTTGAGTAAAAAGTGGATCTAGAGGATCTTTAGTGATATCTTTATAGACAAGAGTGGGCAAGCAATATAGAAGTGGGAGTTCATGTACCCATACCACGAAAAAGCATAATAAGGGTGGGAAAGAAATGAAAAATGAAGTTATGTTATTCTGCCACTAGTATGAATCTAGTTATAAGATTGTGGATCAAAACCAAACATGACTTAATCCATTTTGTTTATTATTGTAAGCCCTCCCCAAACTAGGCAAAGGGAGGCCATTTTAATGAAGACAAAACTAGGCCAAAGAGAGTGCGAGAGTGTGACTATGATGAAAAATACCAAGGGATTGATATTCCCACGTATAGTATATATCATCTATTTAGAGTTGAATATAATTTATAGATATCATATGTTTTATTTTAAATATATCTAGAAATCGTTTACGAGAAACCGGCAAGTTGTTTGTATGTGACCATTTCATCTTCTCTGCATGAGAATTTGGGAAAAGTGATAGACTCAGGTTTTACATGGAATAAAGGCTGGCCATTTCAAGTCGAGTTCAAAACCATTAATGTAGAGTCAAATTTACCAAATCAGAGAATAAGATTTTGGGCAGTGCTTTGGAAATAGAATTGACTGTAGGGAGACAAGATGAATAAAATGATGATTTTTGAGTATATGTATAGATTTATTAATGAAAGGAATTTTTTTATTACGTTAATGTCTCTTTGGATGATTGTTGATTGAATTCTAGTGTATGTGAATATAGAATTAATGGAAATTTGGATTTTGTATATAAGTTTGAACTTTCAAACTTAGTGATAGGATTGGAAGCGATTCTGCGGTTTGAATTTTCCTCTAAGGATGGGTGGAGAAGAAAGAGTATACACTGCCGTGATGGAAATGTGACACGGTTTTACTCTGGAAATCATTGAAGGAAATCAATTGAGAAGGAGAATAACTCTAATGTGAGCAAAGTTTTGGTAAGATAAAGTAAAATTGCATTAATTATTATTGTCCATAATAATGAAACCTGGGTAAATGATTATGTTGTGGGGCGTTGATTTTGTTGGAGGATAGAAGTCTAGATTCAATGATGAATGTTAGAAATCATTGTAAATGATAAACATTGAGAACATGGTGAAGGGATTCAATTTATTTGTGAATCAAGAGCCATCACAAAACCAAAATTTAACGTCTAAAAATATCTTACACATGATAGAGAGTTGGTTCCATGATTTTAATTCCTTGTTCTTTGATCAAATCCTGATGCGATGAGAAAGATTTCAAATTTTTGGGTAAGTATCATGATTACAGAAGAACGATCTATAGGTACCATCAGATCGAATGGATAGATGCCTGACAGAGTTAAAGGATGGGGAATCGAGAAATGGTTAATGGTAACCATCGATCATAGCTAATTTTTTATATCAGTTCCTATTCCAGAAATTCAGTTCCTATTTTAGAAGTTGGGTTCTTGTTCTCACCTCCTCAATTCTCATACATCAAGATATCCTGAAGGAAAACGAGAACATGGGTTTTGAGTAATAGAGGTTTGATATGCTAATGTGTTCCCTCAATCATTCTCATGTATTATAGATAATGCATAATACAATAAAATAGAAAATTGAATCCTTCCACGTTTATATAACTGATATGAGCATAGTTTAATGAAATAGATAAAGATTTGAAGGGGAAAGGTCTCTTTATTGAGACTTCTAGTGTAGCATTTAGTGTTTTAAAGCTACCTATTATGGATTCATGTACCTGGTAGGTCATCAATAGGAAATATGAAGGGAAGTCTTAATGAATATATGCAAACAATAGATATTTACTGGAAAATGAATTTTTTACTAGAACACATTATCTTGGACTGACATAAGTATTGTGAGGATGTTCTCTACTCCCTTGAAAACCAACACAGACACATGAGGGACCTAAACTAAAGAATGGAGATAAAATAACAACATCTCGGTGTATCACCTATGGAAAGAAGAACATTTAAGGACCCAAAAGAGCTTATCCTGGTTGCAATATTAGATTCAAATCACTCAACCTACTTAAGTAATGTCAATGTTTGATGTCTCTATTGTCACTACTCGTTTCCAAGGCCACTTAGTCCAGTATTTGATCTTGAGTTTAGTTTTTCTTATATATGTTAGCTTAAAATTATCACTCTTTTCTCTAAGAATAGTTTATTTTGGATATGGTCAAGTCTCCCTAGTAAGAGACTCACATGATCGTCTCTACTTACTATGTAAACTCCATTTTATTTACAAGAAATACAATTCACCCTACTATATCTATCTATCTATCTATATATATATATAGATATAACATGCAATATAAATGGGTGAAAGCTTGAACATGGGTTACACTTTTGGGTCAAATGTAGATGAAATTTTAAGTTTTTCTTCTTATCAACTTCTAAGTTTTTCCACTTTTATCGAATTGCACCTGTCAAAATTCATATAGGCATTGTGAATTTTGATTCGGAGTAAAAAGACAATGTGTAGAAAATTATGTTATTTCAATAATGGTATTTTTTGCAAAAAAAATAGTGCCATATAATCTTTCAATTTTCCATTAAATGCAATATATGTCCTTGCAAATTTTTGCAAAACTTAGGAGGTTTCTCAGAAGTGCTCACATAACATAACTTATCAAAATGTAATTTTAAAATATATATGTATGCAGAACTAAGTTTTTCATATTAAAAATTTATTTTTGTTAAACAAAGGCTTGATGTAGCTATAAGATTGATCGAGCCTATAACTAGATGGAACTATCATAATTATCTTAAAAAAGAAGGAAAAGAATGAACCCTCTCAATACTTGTATTTAAGAGAATTATAAACTCTATTTATTCCATAAAATATTTTTTATAAATATTGAAATATATTCCAAATTCTAATTTTCCTTAATTATAAATCCAAATTTTATTTTATTTTACAAAGAAAATAATTATAATAATATATAGATAAATTTCTATAAAAGTTTTTGGCTTTTCTTTTTTAGTTTTGAAATTCTTATAATTGATAATTTGTTTATTTTTTTTATTTTAAATATAACATATTTTTATACTTAATTATTTAAAAAAATATTATGTAGACACTTTCACTAAAAATAAATCAAATTATAATAAATAAATAAAAAACAACAAACTATACTAGATATAATTTTATAATAATATTACTTTCAAATTAATTGTATATGCAAATTTAAATCTAGATTACTCTAATTCAAATTAGTCAAATAACTTTTTAAATTTTATGATTTAATTATGTTTTTATTATTTTGAAAATATATATTGAAAATGTAAGTGAGGAGTAAAAATTTGTATATAGAACTTGTGCAAACTGAGGAAAAAATTGAATAAAATCACATCTTACAGGTTGAGAGAGATTTATAACCACATATACCATTGCATCCATTACAACTATATTAATTATAACTTACAACTATTACAACTAAGTTTATTATTACTGCACATTTTTTTTCTCGTTTGTTTGATTTTAATATATATGGTTATGGAAAAGGGAATTATGTTTATTAACTCTTCAGTGAACTTTATAAAATATACATTTATTCACATTTTTGAGTTACACTTATTCATATAACAAAGTATAATATTTATTAAAATCAAACTGATCAATTTTATTATGTTTAATCAATTTACTATTTAATTATATTTGTAATAAATTGATTATTTAAATTATAATATTTAAAATTTAAATCATAGTAAAAACTATTTTTTAAGTTACTAAATTATAAATATAAGAATATTAAATTTTTTGTAAGTGGGATAGGATTGTTTTTCAAATCGATACACCAAAACCCTAGAAATGTAATGAGAAATTAATCCACACCAATGTCAATTATCTATTTAAATGTAATTAGTAATTAAATTGGTTTTTTATTCCGACTATAAAATAATTACAATTTTAAAGTTTGCATATCATTATTGATATTTACATAAATTTTAAAATTTCTAGTTTTAAGGCTCGATCGAGCTCCTAACCTAGGGTTACACAAGATCTCGATTGAGGTTTTGTTTAAACATTCGACTGATATATTTTTAATTAACTCAACAACGCGATCGAGAACTTAAAAATTCCTCAATAGAGAACTTAAAATAGCTTGATCGAGCATCCGTTTTTCAGCAAAGCATGCCCTCATTCTGCCAAAAAGTGTAACTGAGCTCCATGCTTTCACCCAAATGATACCCCTAAAATGTGTAGAGCATTTTTTATTAAGATTCATAGAATGCAATCTAATCTCAATAGTATGATTCTCATGTACCAGCATTCTCCCTTGTGATGGAAGACCCTTTATAAAATTTCTATTTTTCTTATTAAAAATTTTCATTCAAAAGATAGTGGAAGGGAAGAGAATGAAGAAGAATATGAGGAAGGAGAGAGATTGGGATACAAATAATAATTTGAATATGGAATAACGAAGTGAGATTAAGAAATATGTGCGTGGAAAGGGAAATTAAAGGGATAACAAGGAAAAATCATATTATAAAACCTAAACACTTGTTTTGTTTTGTAAATTATGATATAATTTTTTAAACACTATGGTAAAATCTCTCCCACTTCCATTATCCCTAAAATATTGTAACACCCCCTTTCCACATCTACCCAATTAACCATCCAATTAGGGTAAACATGCGACAATAGGTTACTATAATGAGACTGAACTTCCTATGTGACGTTAAGGAAGTGGAACCGATGGAAAACACAACATACAAACCTTGTAAAGCATCAATGACACCCCCATGAGCTAACCCAGCCTTCCAGGCCTATTACCCTTGGGACACACTAACATTTTGGCCTCTTTGAGCCATAGCCATAGGCATAACACTGCAGGCCACCTACCAGGAGGCTATAACCATAGGATTGACACTGCATGCCAATGGATAGGGACCTAATTACTTAGTTCTATGCTCGCTGCTCAGATATTTCAGCCACCTTTTCAGGCCCAAAGCCTAGGTCACTTCCCAAAACTTCATGAAATGTTCAGACATGAAAAATAACAATGGTAAAATTATGCACAAGCAAACATATCATCAGGAACTCAACCATGACCCTTACTAGCCATGACAAGATTTTTTTCTGAACATGTCAAAAACATTGAATCTATGGGTATAAACAACATATTTAAGCATAGGGGTATCATACTTATATAATAATTGCTAACATGAATTTATCCCTTACATAATTAGTTGCAATACAATTTATTTTCACATTGATACATTGTGCATTCATTTACGAGTAAAAACATGGATAGAGCCATACATCATCACTGATAAAATACAAGCTTATAACCATCATAATAAAAATAGAAATATGTTGCATACAAAACCAATAGAATCCACATAGAAACTATTACATTTGCATACAAAATACCAAAGGAATGAGCTCATCCTTATCAAATGTAAAAACCAAACAAAGATGGGACTTCAATGTTCCACCTCGCTATATATTGTCTTAGCCAAATCTCTCTTCAGTCAATCACCCCCGTGCCATATTCAAGTCATGAATGTGGGACTAAAACCAAACAAACCAACTAGGTTAGCCTAAGGCTACACCACCTCACCCTCATGAATATAAATAAGGTTTTATCGTGATCCATCCTAGATCACCAGGCCAACGCAATAAACATTTCATTACCCACGTTACCATGATATACTACCCATCATTAGGCCAACACAAGCATGGATATCACCGCATTCTCTCCACCTAAACGGTGAGGAATTTTCCTGTCTCCTAGTCTCTCAGAATTTACCGCAACCCACAATATTAATTAGGGGTCACTAGGGCCTAAACCATGACATACTCTCCAGGATTTACCGTATATCCAAAACCCTGGATTCCTAGGCCTAATGTAGATAAAAACACCTATAGGATTTACTGTATATCTTTCCATTCACCGGTCAAGGATTCCTAGGCCTACCAAGGCAATACACCATTCAACTTTACCGCAACCCACAATCCAGTTCATGGGTTACTAGGTCATGTTTCATATCAACAATGTAGATCCACCCCACTCAGCTTCTAATCCATCAGGTAATCCAGTTAAACCAAAACATGATAAATGGTAAGGCTAGGCTAAAAACATTATCGCACCTAGAAAAATCCCTTTCCAAGAAAGAAAAGAGCCACATGCAATACCATGCATGCCAGATATAGAAAGGAAAACACACATGCAAATTGATATCTTCCTAGAATCCTATTATAGGTGCTTGATTCCTGCTATTTCTTGCTTGCTTCATCCTTATTCCTGATTTCTTGCCTTTCTTGGTCTAATGCAAAAATAATCCAAGAAAATCTAAGTGTCCAAGAGTGAGAGAGAGAGAGAGAGAGAGGATATAATGAGAGAGCTCTAAAAAATGCATTGATAAAAGTTACTAACTAGTCCTTAGAATCCGTTTTATCTAAGAGGCCTCTATTTGATTCATTTTCCATTATTTTCCTTCATTTTCCTTGTCACATAAAACCTATGAACTTTCATCTCCATTTTCTCCTAATTTCCATTATTTTCATAAATAAATGTGTCAAATAAAAAATGCCATTTTCCTTTCCAAAGCCTTTTCCATTGCCATTTGCAATTTCCTTTAGCCATAATAAACCAAATTAACACCCAATAAATTATTTTTCCCAACATTTAGCTTGGAATAAGCGTACCATCAACCGTGGTTATTATTTTTAACTTTATTACATGGAATTTTCACCAAGGCTATTACAGAACCATCCCCCTTGGGGGACACCATCCTCGGTGTTCAAACAAACATATACCTCAACAAAACCATTGAAAAGAAACCATACTACCCATAGAGCTTTATAACATAGCTCGATGCAATATATATATAATAATCACCCTGCTGAGAAGCAAATGAACATGACATCATAAAAACATGACAACTATAATGACATGAAAATATACCGCTTATTGGATATTTATAACATATTTCATCGTGGTATTTACATCCATACACATATCTACCTATACCTGAACATCACATCAAAAAGTATCTCAAAACATCATCAAAAAATATTCCAAAAAATTACCATCATCACATCAAAAATTCTTTGCCTCAACCCACAAACAAGGAAAAATACATGGACCGCATCTGGTGCACCATCTCCCATCTAGCTTCATCAGTGAAAAATTCCTTCCATTGTACTTTAAATTTCTCTATTTCTCAATTTCGTAGCATGAGCACCTTTTTTTGTAATATACACTTAGGATTCGACCATAATTCTCCATCTGGTTCCACCTGCAATACAAACCAGTCAATGACATGGTAAACATATTTAGCATACTTATTAATAAATGATATATGAAAACAATCATCGACTTTCACAATGGAAGGAAGTAAAAGGCGATAATCCACTAGCCTAATCCTCTCAATGATCCTCAAGTGTCCACAAAACTATGGTGCCATCATGGCACATGATCCAATCCAGAAGGAGATCTTCTTGGGCTTGATGTGAAAGTACACCTGATTCCCAACCTATAAATCCTTGAACAACTTGTTATTTTATGAATAACCCTACTGCCTATAATGTGATTCCTTGAAGTTATTCTCAATCACCTGTAGTTCCTGTTCCATTTATGCCAAAATATATGGTCCAATGAATACCCTGTTAACTGCATCAATCCAACTAATGAGAGTGCTACAACTCCTCCCATACATAGCCTCATATGGACTCATATTCAATGACTTTTGATACCCGTTTTTGTAAGTAAACCCTACGAGTGGAAGATATTCTTCCCACTTTCACTGTTGATGCATCAAAAACATCCTCAAAATAACGTCTTGTATCTTATTGACCCTCTATGTTTGTCCATCTTTCTACGGATGATAAGTTGTGTTGAAGGCCAAGTCAATGCCCAAACCTACAAACAACTCCTTCCAAAACTTGGAAGTTAACATCGCATCCATGTCTAACACAATCTTCTTTGGAGCACCTGCAATCTAATGATGTCTCTGATGAACACTTGTGCTACATCGCTAGGTGAGCATGTAGTATTAATCGGTATGAAATGTGAAACCTTTGTTAACCTGTCCACGATAACCATGATGGAATCATGTTCTTTAACTGTCTTAGTAAAGCCTGTGATGAAGTCCATGGAAATGACCTCCCATTTCCACTCTGGATTCAAAATTGACTGTGGCATTCCACCTAGATTTTTACACTCTTCCTTAACCACATGATAATCCAAACATCTAGCTACAAACTCTACCACATACTTCTTTATATTCTACAAATAATAGCATTTGTTCACTATCGTCAATGTCTTCTGGTATCGTGGGTGACTGGAATATGGTTTCGCATGAAAATATCTCAAGATCATCTTCTTGATCCCGTTGTTTTCTAGTACATATATAATGTTTCTAAATCTAACCAACTCATCTATTGTGAAACGATAGTCCAAATCCTATACATGTGTACCTATACCTATACCTATACATGTACTATCACATGTACCTATACTTGTAGCCTATTGCAACCTGTGCACAATTGACATATACCTGTGATCCTACTGAAATTCCTGCAAGATCCTATCCTATAATTTTGTCTAGTAAGAGCTCATAGCTGCTATGTGATTTACTTGTACCCTACAGATAAGAGGATATGTGACTTTGTCCTCCTTTCCCTTGATGTACTTGATGTCGAAGTCAAACTCACTGATCGTGGCCAACCATCTAGCCTTTGTGTAATTCCAATTCGGTTATTCAAACAAGTACCTCAATCCAATATGATCACTCATCAGTACAAATTACCTACCAAGAAGATAGTTCCTCCACGTCTTTAGTGCATCTATGATCCTTGCTAGCTCGAGAACATGTTTTGGGTATTTCTTCTCATGCTCATTTAGTTTTCGTGACTTAGCTTTCCACCTATCCATCATGCATAAGGACTCCACCAAGTCCTCTCTTGCAATAATTTGTACATACTAAAAAATCCTTGCCTGAATTTTCAATATTTAACACTTAAGAATATGTCAAAAACTGGTTAAGCTCCTCAAAAATAGCCTCACACTCCTCTATCCAATCAAAATTCTTACCTTTCCTCTACAATGATGTAATAGGATAAGAAATTTGTGATAAGTTCCTGATGAACCTCCTGTATTAACTTGCAAATCACATGAATTATCTCACCTCATCTACATTATTCAGAGCTACGCACTCCATTATGGCCCTTATCATCTTTGGATCTACTACAATATCCTCCTTGGAGGAAACGTGTCCTGAGTAGTGTACCTCAGTCTGGAAGAAGCTGCATTTGCTAAGCTTAGAATACAATTGATGCTCTCTCAAGAACCTCAACATTGATGCCAAATGCTCAACATCCTCTTCCTCGTTTTTATAATACATCAATATGTCATCAGTTAACTCAATAACAAACTTATTCAAATAAAGGAAAAACACACTTTTCATCAAACACATAAATGTAGTAGGAGAATTAGTCAAACTGAATGGAACTACAAGAAACTCATAATGCTCGTACCTGGTCCTGAATGTAATCTTGTAGATGTCCTACTCTTTGATGGGTACCTAATGATAGCTTGATCTCAGGCCAATATTAGAGAACACTGATGCTCCCTTCAGCTGATCAAATAAATCATCAATCCTTGGTAATAGGTACATGTTCTTGATGGTCACATTATTCAGATCCATGTAGTCAATGCATAGTTTAAAAGTTCCATCCTTCTTCTTCACGAACAACAATGGTGAACCCCATGGAAATACACTTAGGCTAATATATCCCTTTTCAAGCATCTCTTTCAGCGAGAACTTTAATTATACCAGCTTAGGGGTGTTCATCTTGTCAGGTTATTTTGATGCTCGAGCTTCCCCTAGCACCAACTCAATAGAAATTATATCATCTTGTGAGGTGGAAACTCGTAAATCTCGCCTGGAAATACACCCTAAAACCACTGTAAAATTGGTTACCTGCTCAAGACTTATGCATCCTCAACTTCATTACCTTTGTCACTAGACATATGAAATGAAAATAGCAGGCACCATTTGCTGCGATTGTGCTTGTCCTGCATAACTGTTATGATCCTTACTAATGTGAATTTCATCTTTCCCTATAAAACTCTTGGTTCCCCATTGTCATCCAAGCATTTAATATATTTTTAATATAAATCTACCTTGGTCCTATGAAAATATAACCAATCCATTCCCAATAGCATACTGTATGATCCCAATGGTAATAAATGAAAGTGAGTTGTTGTAGGGATAACGTTTAAGTCAAATGCACAAGCTCTCACCTAATGGTGAACTCTTTTCTTCATATCTGTAGCCAATTGCACTAACCAAGATTCTGCATGTATTTCGTTACTCAAAACACACTTATTGTGAGGATCTAACCTAGGTATTTAACTAACCTGGAATTATCATTTGAAATAAACATACTAAGAAGGAAAATAGTTTATTTCTAGCTCAACATTTATTTGATTTTAACATACAATTAAAATCCATTTGCAACATATTTAAGTAATAAATTTCATTTTCATTAATTTATATGAGTAATCAATAATCGAAGAATATCTATATCAGTAGCTTGGTTTATATGCCTTTTGATTTTTGTTGATATGCTCCTACTGCATTACCCAACTGGATTTACCTCCCAACCAAATAGATTGATTTCCTAGCCCAGGGAACCTCCACAATCTTCCTAGCCCTCTGAACCTAAGTCCAACCATATGTAGTGTGTCCATGTTGGAATCAACACCCTCCAATACCAAACAACAAAAATGATCTCATCTAATGCCAAGAAATACTAATAATATCCTCCAATGCCAAGAAATACCAAGAATCTACTCCAATGCTAATAACGACGAAGAATATCCTCCCCTTCCTATCATTCTCCTTCCCTTTTATATCTTTTCCTCTCATCCACTTCAACTACTTACCATTAATTTCATGACTACCCCCTCATCCTTATAATTTATTAACCTTGACTTTCTCACCTTATAAGGATATTTTATTCAAAAATAAATGGGAAAAGACCAAAATGTAGATTTTAGAAGACATATTGGGTGCACAAAATATAGATATTTGATACTATAAATAAATGAGGGAAGGCCATACCTTATCTACAAGTTGAATTGAGAAGAAATATTGGGTGTACAAAATATAGATACATGATTTTATAAATAAATGATGGAAGACCATACCTTATTTAAGATTTGATTTGAGAAGACAAATTAGAAATGAAATAAATAATAAAATTCATAGTAGAAAAAGTAAAATAAAATTACAATTTCACAAGTGTAGATATTACTCAAAAATTATAAGTCATCATTTACAGAATAATTAAACACTAATCGAAATTTTCCTTGTGGGATCAAGTGGGATGAGAAAAATTCATCCCGAAGTTAGTGTAATATCTCCAAAAGGGAAGACTCCACAACTAGAATAACGCATTTTGAGAGTTGAGAAGTATGTGCATTGAAATGAATTTAAAGCTCATGGATCCCTTAGATATGGAGATCTAGCATCTAAATCCAAGAGGAGAGAAAAAAAAAATCAAACTAGGTGAGGTAAACGGACCTCCCGCACCTAGTATGGCTGAAAAATACCCAAGAATGGGGCTGCATCAATATGCAACAATATTGCAGGAAAATAATGCATTTTTTCTGAGAAACAACAAGGTACCAATAAGAAAGCTCAAAATTCATAGATACAGCAATAAATCAGATCCATAATGATGCCCTTACAAAGTACAACATGATACAAAATACAGGAATAGAAGAAATCCCTCAAAGAGAGGGGCTGCAACAGATGTATTGACTGAAAAATGGCTTGACAACATTATTTTGAAGTGCTGAAACAACTATATATTACACTCTAGATCTAGAGCAGATCTGTGTACAAAATATTAGATCCATATCATATCTATACACTATAAGAGCTCCTTTACAAATTCCCCTTGGGGTTTTGAGAAAAACATGAGACACAAAGAGTAGATATGAGATCTAAAGTTGCAGATCTGTAGTAGTATTCAAAAATTTATGAAGTAAATTACAATAGAATAATATCATATCTGAACAAAACATGGATCAGAATTATAATCCATGGATCACCATAGTGAAGGGTAGAACCCCAACACCGGATATCTCTCCTCCAAATGTGTGTCAAAACACCCTGCAACTGTATACTTGCAAATAACGCAGTCCTGGAAGGTAAAATACACTGTAGGCTCTAGCCCTGGTTTGGCTTGATGCCAAGATCTGAAAATACAACTCCAAAGATATAATACTCTCTTCTCAAGGGGATAGAAGTCTCTCCCACTGAAAAGAGGCACTAGATTGGCCTAGATCTGAGTAGATCTAGCCTCCACTTGCTGCAAATTACAAGGAAAACCAAACCCTTAACAAGATATATGTTGTAGTTGGAAGATGAGCTTGGCCAAATTCCTGATAGTGGAAAATATCAGCAAGACTCCTCCAAGATCTACTCAATGAAAGAGGTGGGATTCCTGATCAAGAACACCCTAGTGCTAAACAACACTATTCCCAGCTAAACAACTAGAGAATGATATATGTCCAAGCAGACAATATATTCAAAAATATAACATAATCAATAAAATTCTTCTACTATCCTCCTCTTCCTTTTATAAGATGAAAGTCCCGCCAAACCCTAAACTATCTCAATGACCTAGCTCCTTTCACATGTGGAGCCTCTAACTAAAATTGCACTGTGCATCTAGGAGATTCACTGTATCTAGACAGTGCTGTTGATTTGGTCCTGGTTGACTTTCTCAAATGATCCAGCCTCTTTCAAACCTAAGTGTGCTTATGTAAATAGCTCAGATTTGACTTTTTTCACATGTGGCAATGATTTATTTTGCTGATTTGGAGTTTTATTGATCCTCCTTTACAATTTATTCATGAAACAGAAAAATGAAACAAAATTGTATATTCCAATTAGCTTGGGCTAGTTGGGAATATTACAATCATCCCCTCCAAAGTGTTGCTTGTCCTGAAGCAACTTATATGGTGAGTGCTGCAACACTTCTCCTCCTCAATTGGTGACACCATCAAGGATCAAGCTTTCTTTACAAGATAAGTGTTCACCAATCCAAACCTCCATGAATAGTTCCTCCAAAATCATCATGAGATGTACATAATGCATCCCACAAGGAGTTAAGAACTCAACTGAAACAAAAATGGTTGAACCAACACTCTCGCTAAAACATGTAGCATAAGGTACATAAAGAGTTTCCATCCCATGTGGTACATACAAAGTTCCCATCCTCCCTCCATACAATCCCATAAAAGTAGAACTATATCATCAAGGTATGGAAGCAAAATTACATATACACAAACATAAACTGGAGCATGAGGAGGTGGGTCATAGTCCCACATATTATACCAGCGCAGTGCATCTCCTGCCTACATCAGATCAAGGTATGGTAAGTGGTTTCCCGACCACTTACTTGCTACACATGTCATCTCACCATGGCTGAAAATGTGAGATATGTTTGGTGCCTTTGGGAAGCACCCATCATGAAAGAAAATCTCCCTTTGCACAACAAGGGAGTGGCCAAAATTAGAAATTTTAGTGGCCCAATTTTTGACATGAGGTTTACATGATACATCATTCCTCCTTGGAGTCATGACCTGCATAAACATGGTGAAAGAATATGTCAAATTAGAAAATGAAACTTTCTTTACATGATCAGATTTTTCACCAACAATGTGTCTCATACATATGGAGTTGTGCATAGATTTTTCTCCTCTTTCAAAAGAAGGAAGATATGGCTGAAATGTCCCTTGTCTGCCCCAACTCCACATAGCCATGCATTCTTGAAAATTCTAATGTAGCTCTCCTCCAAAGCCTTCCCATTCAAAGCATCTCATGATGGTGTTCTAGATCTTCATAGAATAGGTAGGGCTGAAATATAACTCTTTGTAGGCCCTTTGTAGCATCCTCTCCTTGAGCTTGGAGGCTCTAGGTAAGAAGATCATATCATGATGATAGACGACTCCCTCATGGACTAGATAGCCCTCTTTATGCAGCTAAACATCAAGCATCATACAAGTGTGAAGATCTTTGGAATAATCCACCAACAGCTGGGATTTCCAATATATATCTACACTTGCCAACAATGACATCGTTGATGATGCATCAATAGGAATGCATGCCATGTTGTTGATCTCCTCTTTGACATATCCTATGGCAAAGGTACAAGTATGAAGGACATACCCTCCCTTCTTCTCCTCCAACAACGCAAAATCATAAATGAAGGTGGGTGATGATGATGAGAGAAGAAAGTCTCCCTCCTTATTGTGCTTACCCAAGCCTTCCAGTGCTGTAGTTGTGTCTTCTAATGCTCCCATCCCTCCTGGATATATTTTTGGAGCATCAAGTAGTGAGATATCTCTCACCAAAATTGAATCAGGTGGCCTCCTAGGTGGTTTTCCACTAGATAAGAGTGTCCCTTGCAGAAATCTCATGAACATAATAGAAGGGATAGTGAGGTCCTTGCTTCCATTGCGAAAATACATCTCTATTTTTGTGTGGAAGTGTTGTGTGAGGGGTAAGTATGCATGCCTTTGATTATTTCAGGTGCACCACTCTTCTTGTCCACCCATTCCATTTGAAAATCCTCCCAATCAGTGGTGACTTTCCCCAATGTAATCAACCATTGAACACCCAAAATAACATTGGTTTCTGGTATGTTAACTAAAAATAAGTGATCCACCAAAGTGTAGGATCCCATGGTGACTAAATGTGATGGGACATAATGCATGCATTGCATTTTTCTATCTCTTGGGACTAAAAGAGAGAATCCCTCAAAAGTATCAGTGGGTATTGCCCTCCTTTGCACAGGATGGGCATCAATGAAATTATGGGTTGCCCCACTGTCAATCAATATAGAAACCCTCAGATTCATGATTGAACCTTGAAATCTTAGGGTGAAGTACTTAGGTAATCCCCTCAAAGATGAAAGAGTTCCTCCAATAGGAGAAAATGTTCCATTTCCATCTCCTGAAGGTCTTGGATCTCCTTCAACATCGGCAGCGCTGTGACCCCTTCTTGGTTCGTCATCTTCATATTCTTTAAGATCTGAGAAGAACTCTATATAATGTGATTTATCAGTAGCACATCTATGTCCAGGTACCCATGGTTCCTGGCAAGTGAAGCATAGCTTCCTCTTCCTTATATCTTTCCGGACTTCATCATCAAGAGGCTTCTTGTAGGATCTCTCCTTTGAAGGAGAAAATTTCTCTTCCTTCCCTTTAGAAGGAAAAGAGGGCTTTTTCTAAAAGTTTTCCTTTGCTTTTGGCAAGGCATCTTGAAGGTCTCTATCCCTCTCAATGGAATCATGAAAGGTAGTGGGCTTGGTAGATTTAACCAACCCATGCAGAGGTTCATCTAGGCCATCGATGAACATGTACACCCTCCTTGCTGCAGACAAATCATGAACCATAACAAATAATCTCAAAAATTAAGAGATATAAGACTCTATATTACCTGACTGCTTCAACTTTGCAAGGCTCATGAAAGGTGCTTCTAGATCCTTTCTATCAAACCTCTTCACAAGTCTTCTAGTGAACTCAAAATAGGAAATCACATTGGCATGACCCAATGTATACAACCCATGGAACCACTAGTTGTGTGCTTCACCTTCAAAGTGCAACATTTCAATCTTGATAGCTTCCATCTCAGGGACTTTGTTCAACTAAAAGTATATATCCATTTTTTCTACCCATGCTTTCGTAGAACAAGTGGATGACCCATCAAACTTAGGTAAAAAGAATCTACCCATAGAGTGATGTCGATCATGATTATGAGTGAATCCACCATCTCTATGTCGATGCCATGGTCTTCTTTTGTCCTTGAGGTGAAAAAAATCTTGAAAACTCAAGTGATCCTTGAATCTCTAATTCCGAGACTCATATTCTTCAAAATAGTCTTCAAGGGATGTTTTCTCTTAAGGCCCTTCATTCTCCACTGCCAAAAAAGTAGGCATGGTAGAGATTTGTGGAGCTTATGGCTAGTTGACTGGTTGATCATTCCAGTCGTGAGACATGCCAGAGCTTTCTCCAGGATGAAATATTTGAGGAGATTCCTTGATCCTGTACAATCTCATCTCTTTGATCTCTTTAGCAAGATCTTTCATGGCTTTCAGAAGGGTTTTTGCAAACTCCTTCCCATCTTCATCACTTCCAGATTCAGGGGCTTTTCCCTTGCCTTTGTCATCATTGGTGTAATCCAATTTCTTCTATCTTCTTCTTAGGTACCTCTTCTCTCTGTCAGTGAAAGGCTCCTCTTCTTCTGAATACATATTGGCTCTTTAAGTAAGCAAATCACAGGTTGTGCCAAGGCGATTGCTCTGATACCACTGTAATATCCCCAAAAGGGAAGATTCATCAATACATTATAGAATAACGCATTTTTCATAAGTATGTGCGTTGAAATGAATTTTGAGCTCATGGACCACTTAGATCTGGATATCTATCATCTAAATCTAAGAGGAGAGAAAAAAAAAATCAAACTAGGTGAGGTAAATAGACCTCCCACACCTAGTATGGCTGAAAAACACCCAAGAATGGGGATGTAGAAATATGCAACAATACTGCAGGAAAATAACGTAGTTTTCGTGAGAAATAGTAGGAGACTAGTAAGAAGGCTAAAAATTCTTATATACAGCAATAAATTAGATCCATAATGATGCCCTTACAATGTACAATAGGATACAGAGGATAGGAATAGAAGAAATCCCTCAAAGAGAGGGGTTGCAACACATGTATTGACTCAATAATGGCTTCATAATGTTATTTTGAAGAGCTACAACAGCTGTATATTACACTCTAGATCTAGAGAAAATATTTGTACAAAATATTAGATCCATATCATATCTGTACACTAGAAGATCTCCTTTACAAATTCCCCTTGGGGTTTTGAGAAAAACATGAGACACAAAGAGTAGATCTGAGATATAAAGTTGCAGATATGCAGTAGTATTCAGAATTTTCTGAAGTAAATTGCAATATAATAAGGTCATATCTAAACAGAACATGGATCAGAAGTATAATCCATGGATCACCATAGTGAAGGGCAGAACCCCAACACCAAAACCCTGCAACTATATACTTGAAAATAACGCAGTCTTGGAAGGTAAACTATGCTATAGGCTCTAGCACTAGTTTGGTCTAATGCCAAGATCTAAAAATTCAGCTCCAAAGATCTAATACGCTCTTCTCAAGGGGATAGAAGGCTCTCCCACTAAAAATAGGCACTAGTTTGGTCTAGATCTGAGTAGATATTGCCTCCACTTGCTGCAACTTACAAGGACAACCAAACCCTCAATAGGATCTACGTTGTAGTTGGAAGAAGAGCTTGGCCAAATGCTTGATAATGGACAAGATCAGCAAGACTCGTCCAAGAGCTACTCAATGTAAGAGGTGGGATTCCTGATCAGGAACACCCTAGTGCTAAACAACACTATTCTCAGCTAAACAACCAGAGAATGATATATGTCTAAGTAGACAATATATTTAGAAATATAAAATAATAAAAAACCTTCTTCTACTTTCCTCCTCTTCCTTTTATAATATGAAAGTCCTGCCAAACCCTAAACCATCTCAATGATCTAGCTCCTTTCACATGTGGAGCCTCCAACTAAAACTGTGTTGTGCATCTAGGAGATTCACTGTATCTAGACAACATTGTTGATCTGGTCCTGGTTGAGTTGGTCAAATGATCCAGCCTCTTTCAAACCTAAGTATGCTTATGTAAATAGCTTAGATTTGACTTTCTTCACATGTGGAAATGATTTATTTTTCTAATTTGGAGTTTTATTGATCCTCCTTTACAATTTATTCATGAAATAGAAAAATGAAACAAAATTTTATATTCCCATTAGCTTGGGCTAATTGGGAATATTACAGTTAGAGTAAAAATGACACAATGATTTTGAAAATAATGCATAAAA